>JAHQIW010004953.1:0-390587 GCA_019055375.1 Parelaphostrongylus tenuis
TTCTGATTATTTCACGATTCAGTTATATGAGCATTGGAAAGCTGCATCTTATTATTTTAACTGAGCTCTACTTTTTCATTCCTTCTTATTTTTTTTTCTAATTTAAAATATTTGTTAGGACGACTTTTCTGAAGGCCGTCCTCATCCCTACACTCTCTTAAAACTTTTACTGCCCTTTAAACCTTTGGCTTGAAACCAGTCAATTTTGACAACGGCGCAATTTCATCCCTTCCCTTGTGCAAGTTAACTATTGCGATACGTTCAGTTTTGCGATCTATAACTTAAGCACAGCTGAAATTAGGCAAGTAGATAAATGGGCTCTAAACCGAAATTGAGCAAAGAATTCGATAAAATTATCAAAATCAATGAAAGAGGCAATTATCTCAATGATAAGTTAACCAAATACAACATTGACAGAACTTTTTTCTCGCATACTTTACATCCACTTTAGTTGGTGAAATTATGATAACCTGTGAAATGTCACAGAAGCCTATAATGATGGGCCTCCACTGTCATTTACCCGTTTATCTTTCAATCAAAATCCCGTTATAGAGGATAACACTTTCAAGTGTTTAAATCATAATCTTTGTCTAAGAGCCAACTATTACAGTGATAACGGAATATCATAGTCCTTGCTTTCTTGATGATGCATGAACAGTGCCATATGTTAGCACAAACCGCACTCCATCGCACAGTACTGCTTCCTCTGCTCAACAGTGTAGAAAGAGAAAGCAAAACCATTCTGGCCCAATGGGCACAGCCTAACATACATATAATCAGAATGATACCGGTCTCACTGATTTTTCTGATCCGTTTTAAGGCAGGGAATTCACCTTGGGTTTGATCCGCACGAACCTGGAAGTTGCTGGATTGAGCCAAGAGTCACTTGTATCAAAATAAGCGATTTCGCTTCGTGATCACTTTCAGTCTAAAATTCCTGCGTTGGTAGGTGTTAAATGAAGAATTGAAGTCCCTAAGGCTACCAATTTTAGCACTAGTGGTTTGGCACCATTTTGTGAGTACTTTTAATCCTTATCAGTCATTAGGTGGTGCACATTTCATCCAGCAGTAATGAAAATTTGTGCTTGATGTACTCTCTATAAGCGCTTTCAAGAAACAGTTTCTATTCTAAAGAAAAACATTCGCATTGAAGGAGCTACTTATCCTAATAGACCCTTTTGTCACAGCATGGCAAAAACTGTATGTTCGCTTGCAATTTTCTCAAAAAGAGGCACACATAAAGCTCTTCACATTGGGTAATGTGATGGAAGGGAGAAAGAAATAAACCCGATTTATTATGACAAACCATTGCACACCCTTATAAATGCTTCCATATCCACTTGCGCAAATAAAGGGATCTCTATTGCAAAATCACACATTCACCGAAACGCAACATTTAGCACTTATTAAAATGTTTCAAAAGCAAATAGTGATGTCCGTAATAAAACCTACCGATATTCGTTGTACACAAACCTTAGGTTTTCGGGCAGTTTTGTGCTAAAATCGGTCACCAGTATCAATCAACACACATGGCAGGCGTTACCAGAGATCACTTGATGCTCCACACTGAAATTCTCAAGAACAAGGTGTTAGCTACCAATATGATCGATGTGATCTCACGAGTGATATCATTCAATAAAGTACCCGCTGCATCTTACTGATGCAAGTAGCGTTTTACAAACAGCGACAACTGACATTGCTTAGCCCGCTAATGAGTGATCCAAGTAGTAATAGAGAAGCGCTTCAAAAAGTAAGATATCTTGCTAAGATCCAACCGCAGTAAAGTTCCATACTACTTTATGTGAAGTCAAAAGGGCAAGTTTGATAGGAATATTCTAAAACCGTTCGCTGCTTGCTTGTTCTAGTTAGTTTATTCCAGTTCAGTCCACCGGATTGCTAGAGAGATCCAAGAAACATTTCGAAGAGATCAGTGGGAGGCGTGAACAATACTTCAGAGGCGAAGGGCGACGCTTTAATGGCGAGGGACGACCATTCCAGAGATATGATTGGGTAAAGCTTTGCGCGGTTCATATGATGCCCTTCGCCTCTCTTATAGTTTCACTTACTATTTTATTCTTTTCCTCCTTTGTTATTGCTTATCTTACTGAGGAAGAGTGTGAGATGAAATTCTCAAAAAACAGACCAAATATCATAATGAAATCTATAGATATAGCACTTGTGTTGGACTCGAAAAACGACCATGTTTCCATGCAGGGCATTTTGGCACTGCACTATCATAGCCCTCGCTCCACCTTCCCCTCATATATTAAGGCTCACAATGTGTTGTTATCTCAGCATTCCCCTGATATTAATTTTACATCGTACCTTGTCGTTGAAAATGAGTTAGACCATATATAGAAGTCAACAACACTTTGAAAAGTTCAAAAAAATTTTTTTCCGTCATTAGCAATAATAGCTAGGTACAATTGAGAGAATTTTTTCACCTTGTAACAATTTTCATTTCGATCTTCTTATACATTGCCACCGCTTTTTACATAAAGTTGCAAACGGATATTGTCCCGCAATCTATTCCAATAGTTCATTGCGGTTGGAGCGTACTGAAACAAATTCAGTTCTTCAGGCATCTGATGAAACGTGAGAATTCTAGCGAATGCTTCAAATCAGTTGGGGGCAATAAACATCATAAAGTTGGCGAACTAATGTTAATCGGCTAGCTCTAAACTGCCTACATTGGTTCTGTGTCTGAACTTGTGAAGTCCGTTACCTTTGTTCTAAGCTCGTAAAAAAATTCTTAGTTCCTATCTTCTTTTTTACGATGGGAAGAGAATTTTTCCATACAAAACTGCAAGAACATTCAAAATGTATTACATATGTGCAGTTTGTTCCTACGCTCTTGGCTTCCAAATGCGTCATCTAAAATGTTAGAAAATTCTCTTTGCTTCGTGTCACCACTTTATGTCAAGCATCTTGATGAGTGGAATGGAATCGATTTCATGAAGCCTTTTCCCGGAGATTGCCCTCTGAAAAAATTTAGACAATGTTACTTACAAAGTGATTTGTCTAGTGAAAGTTATGGACAAGCAATTCAACATCTTATCTTATCAATTGCTCGTTATTTGAGTTATTCGTAATATTTTGCAAATCATGTGTACTAAATGACCCAGCCTACAAAGACGTCTCAAATATAACTAAAAAAAAATCAATAGGATAGGATGTTTTTGTGTTCTTCTAACTAAATGAGCTATGTGAAGCTCGAAGAGGACAGCAAAATAGTGCTCCAAAGTACCACATAATTCAGGGAATTTTTTCAAATTTGAAACAACATATCATTTTGAGAGGATTGAGACTATAAATCAAGGATGGTTCTTCTTCCAACTAGCAAGTTTTTGCGTCATTAATTCCTATTCCGGAAAGAATTGACGGCGACAGAAGATACCCACCTTTGATTTCCCACCAAGGTAATCTGGGCAGTTAGAGTCAACAATATCCACTCCCAAGGAATCGGAGAGGAGCATCATCAACGCAAAAGCTCAAAGCATTTCTGAAAGATTATTGAACTTTCAAACGATTTGAGATTGATGACATACGACGCAGACGAACGAGGAAGAACTTTTATATCGTCTTTTCCATTCTAAAATTAGCTGAACAAGAATAACATTAGCAGTGAATGATATTACTAAATAAGCCAGCTGTGCAAATTTTTATATGCCCGAGTTTCTATAACACCTATAAAGTTTCATTGATTTTGAAAAATACAGACTTCTTAAACGGAAAAATTATTAGTAAAGATATATATATATGGTATGTTAAAGGTATGATATATTGAATATACTAACCGCGAGCAATAGAGTGTACAACACTTTGTGTTTGGTGATAATTTCACTGGACATAGAGTGTAGAACGTTCGTCCTCGCTAACTCTTAGTGTGGGGAAGGGCACCCACATAGATTAGCAAAGACGAGAAAGGGTAACTGCCCGACTGACGAGACTGCAAGGTCGAAACACGTGTATCGGGTTCTATAAGTCAGCCCTTTTATTAATAGACCACACGACATGCATGGCTCAAAATGATTTTGTGGCATATTGAAATTTGAGCTGTGGTCTTAAGAAAACACTCGAAACGAAAAAATGTTAGATTATTGAATACTAAAGCTGGAGTGGATTCATCAGTTTGTTGTGGACCAAGGTGTTTTGCAAACGATGTTTTCATGCTTGGGAGTAAAGTAGTGCACGTTGTATTTTGTGTACATCCTATTTTGTATTGTATTTGTGTCCCTTAGATGGTGTTATATCGCACTTTGTTTGTCAATGACCACTTTATCATTATGTCTAATGTCTAGTTATGACTTTCGCAAACTTGAAGAATGTTGAGGTCCAAAACTACATGCTAACAAAAATTGAAAAAATACAGTACTTTCAAGAGATATCGATTTTTCAAGGCTCACGCCGTCCGGAACGGTTCAAGGACAAAACGTCAAATCGCTCGGCGTTGAAAATCCTTAGGTATTCTGCCATTGCTTCGATTCCACTCATAGCATCATGGAAATGATTGAATGTATCACCTGTGTCACCTGTCGTCTCGTTGCTCGTCGAGTGACTCGAGCGGATACCAGCAAGACTTCCATCTTTCCCATCGGTGTAAGAGTAGCCCAGTGGGTCCTTCCTCGCTCTAGGGATTCGCTGAGCATCATATCTTTCTTCTATGCCTTTCGTGAAGAAATCGAGCACTGAATGTCTAACCTAAATGATTTGGGAAGGCCTGCCATGCATCAAGTCAGTATTGTTATTCTCGCCAAAAGCTTTGTACTAAACAGCCAACTTTAGAGGATTGGAAATTTGGAGTAGATGGAATAAGCTGGAAACATGAATAATGAGTTTTTATGAGCACTATTGTTTCTTGAGTCTGCAGTAAATACCATAATGAAGCTAACCATAATTTCTTCGATTTGCTCCCGCCATCACCAACCGGATAAATTGTTGGGACTTCTGTGATCTGTTTTCACAGGCAACAATACTAATCCTTAGTATATCTCAAATAGTTGACTTATAACAACTGATATGGTTGAGAAATTTCCTGGAAAAGACTAAAGAAACGGGTTCCAAAGTGTTCTAGGATACTCACTCACAATCGTTCCGGATTCTCGAGAGAGGTATTACAAGATGCGGGTAGGTCTCTTCCAAAAATGCAGTAGACAGCTGCTTATTTGCTCTGGTATTAAGTTCTCTTCTCAGTGAGAATTTCAGAAATTTATCTAACTTCGTAGGTTTATCAGTAGTTCATTCGTTATCTTATATGTGATCTTCATGAAATTATTGAAAACTTAAATTCTATTTTTCTCAAATTCTACTATAAATTTGACTTGTTCTAGTCTTTACCTGAAGTAAAAGCTTAATATCAAAAACTGAAAGTTTCTGTATAGGAACTTGGCCTTTTTTTTCCAGAGTGCAGCTGTATTTATAAGCTTGACATCAAAGTAATCAGTCCATTAACTAGAACCGTTGGTATTCGGGGAAAATCAACCAATTATTTCTATAGCTCTGCAATTAGCTTTTTTTCCCAGTCGTGAAGCATTTTTGTCAAAGTATAACACTATAACGGCCCATAACAAATCAACACACCTACGGATATAATTAGAGAACCTATTAAAGCAGTTCTCCTATTCTTAGTATCGACCTCTACTGCTAGTATGACGCAGTGGTTGCGTGATTGTGCTTAAGTACCCTGTGTGCATCAAAAACAATAAGGATACAGATAATGCTAGACTGCACAAAGAATGAGGTGTAGACAAGAATTCCTACCACTATGTTTATTTTTCGCGAATGGGTGATGAGCTGCCTAGTTGGTGGAACAAATTTTCAAGAACAAAAGTGCTATTTGCGTTATGAGAATGCTTAGAGACTTTTCGAGATTGATACGTCAGTGGCATAAGTAGTTTTGGCAATATCACCCGCTTCATCAGTGCCGCTTCATCGTTGATAAGATACGATGTTGAATTGCTTGTCCATAACTTTCACTAGACAAATCATTTGTGATGTAACATTGTCCAAATTTTTTTGGAGGGCGATCTTCGGAATAAGGCTCCATGAAATTGATTTCATTCCACTCATAAAGATGCTTGACATAAGCTGATGACACAAAGCAAAGAGACTTTTCTAAAGTTTCAGATGGCGCATATGGAAGCCAAGAGCATAGGAACAAATTCACATATGTAATCATGTTCATCTTGAATGTTCTTGCAGTTTTTGTATGAAAAATTCTCTTTCCTTCGTAGGAAAGGAGCTAGGAAGTAAGGACTTTTAGCGTGCGCAGAACGAAAATAATGGAATGCTCAAGAGTTCAGACACACGAACCAATGAGGCAGATTAGAGTAGCCGAATAGCATTGAGTTCGTCCAGCTTTATGAGGTTTATTGCTCCCATTTGATTACAAGCATTCGTTAGAAGTCTCACGTTTGATCAGATGTCTGAACAACTGAATTCGTTTTGATACGCTCCAGCCGCAATGAACTGTCGAATAAATTGCGGGACGATATCTGTTTCCAACTATATGTAAAAACGGTGGCATTGTATAGTGAAGAAGATCGAAATGAAAAATGCTACAAGGTGAGAAAATTTACTCAACTGCACTTGGCTATTATTGCTTTTTTAGATATGGAAATTGGAAATAATTTTTTTAAACTTTTCCAATGTTTTGTTAACTTCTACCTACAGTCTAGCTCATTTTCAACGGCAAGTTACGATGTAAATTATTATCAGGGAATACTGAGATAACAGCACAGTGTGAGCCTTAACATATGAGGGTGGAGGTGGAGCGAGAGCTTTGTTAGTGTAGTGCCGAAATGCACTGCCTGAAAACATGGTCGTGGTTTGAGTTCAACACAGGTTCATCACGCTCCAATTTTTGCCCATAATTCTGTACTCCTTTGGGTTTCAAGATGATTGCATTAATCTTAGATCTGGGAAATTTCCTTATCAACTTGAACTTTCAGTTTGGACAGAATGCGGGTCAAGAATAGGTATAAGCAGCAACTGATTTTTTGCCCTCAAACTTGCGTCTACTGTTGCATCACACGAGAGTTCAACCGTCAAAGCAAAGGAGTAAGTTTGTCTTCGAAAATGCAGGTTAATTTATGTTTTGTGATCGACTGTTTCTGAGAACGTCTCCATAGAACTTGGATTTTGAAACAGTTAATTGAAAGGCAATATGTATATGAATAAAACCACCCGCAGTTTATCGACTGAAAAATGGTTCAGACAACATTTCACTCTGTCTTGTCCTAATATGTTGTGTCTTCTTCCCCACAATTATAGGACTGAATGGTGGGGCGTATGACTATAGTGAGGCGGGCGAGATCGCCAAACATTCGAAAACCACTGACCTATCAAGCCTTCAAAAGGCTAAAAACAAGTTCTCTCGAGTGTTTGCTTGAAACCACGCTCAACTTTCAATATGCTTGACAGTTATTTTTTTGAAGCCATTATAGTGCAACCTATAGAGCCCGATACACGTGTTTCGACCTTGATAAAGAGTAGGGCGACCACATACAATTTACAAGATACATCAAGTGAAATTATCACTGAAGTGTTCGGTGTCGATCAGTATCCCTTAGGGTTCAGTGATGATTTCGCTAATGGATCGCGTAGAATGTTCGTCGTCGCCTACACTAATATGGGAGACTGGAGTACCCCGACACGATTGGCAAAAGACGAAGGGTACATCCCGACTGATGAGACTGCCAAGGTCGAAACGCGTGAATCGGACTCTACAAGTTCTTCTATAACAGACCACATGTGTGGCTCAAAAAATGATTACCATGGTCAAAACATTCTTTGGATAAAGGAGCAAATTAGTAAGATTATTTATATTTCCTAACATTTTTTATCTTTCTGCACTGCGTGATATGACGTAGTCGGTTAAATTCACCGAAAGAGCTCTATAAACTTTGAAGCCTTTCAAAACTGCCAAATAATACAGTCTTTTTGACTTTATTCAATTTATATCTATGGATTTCCATAATGATATGTGACCACTTTTTTCCAAAGAGATTTTCTTATTACACTATTGTTAGTAAGATAAGTAACAAACAAGGAAAATATAACAAAATATTAAGTGAACTACAAGAGTGGCGAAGAGCATTATGTCAACCGGGCAAAACTTTGCTGCAAACATAGCACTAGGATGATCGTGACTTGACAATTTAAGGCCGCATTAGCTTTTGAAGTATTATCCACGTCCTCCCACTGATCTGTTTAGGATGTTTCTTGGATTTGCTGTGCAGTTCGATGGGCTGAACTGGTATAAAACTAAGTAGAACAAACAGGCACCAAACGGTCTCAGAATATTCTGATCACACCAGTTCTTTTAACTTCACATAAAGTAGTATAGAACTTTACTTGCGGTCGGTTATCTTCAATATATCTGACTTTCTGAAGAGCTTCCCTAGTACTCGTGGAGTCACTCAATAACGGGTGAAGCAATGTCAAATTTCGCTGTTGTGAAGGCTGATTGTTTTAAGATGAAGGAGTGGATACCTTGTTGAGTGAATTCACTCGTGAGATCACATCGATCATAATACTTCGAATACTTTGCTTCAGAATTTCAGTGTCAGCATCAAATGCTCTCCGATAACGCCTGCCATGTGTATTAATTTATACTGCAAGCCGATTTTAGCAATAAAACTGCCCGAAAACTTGAGGTTTGTGCGCAGCGAATATCAATAGGTTTTACTGCGAACATCCCTACTTGCTCCTAAAGCAATTCTAATAGATGCTTAATGTTGTGATCCGGTAGATGTGTGCACATAATCCAGTTCTGCAGTCGAGGCCCCTCCACTTGCCGACCAATGGATATGCAGGCATTTGTAATGGTAAGCAACGGTTTGTCGCAATATGCCGAGTTTATTGTTTATCTCATCATACTCATAAAAACGAAAACCTCTTCTTTTTTGTGCCTATTTTCAGGAAAATTGCAAGCGAACTTGCGGATTTTGCATTACTGCGACGACAAGTTCTGCTGGGACACGTAGATCCTTTATCGAAAATAATTTTTTTCAGAATAGTGACTGGTCCTCAAAAGCACTTTTAGACAGCATATCAAACATTCAGTGGGTTAGGAATGGCTTCTGCACAAACTCTTTCTACACTATGCCTGGTAATCATTTTGAGCCACGCATGTCAATGGTCTGTCCAAAGAGGGCTGACTTATAGAGCCCAATACACTGTGTTTCGATTTTGCGATCTCGTCAGTCGGGCAGTTACCCTTTCTCGTCTTTTGCCAATCCTGTGTGGGTGCTCCAGTCTCCACACAGCTATGGTCTTAAGAAAACGCTCGAAACGAAAGTTATGATATATTGAATATACTGGCCACGAGCAATCGAGTGTGCACCACTTTGTGTTCGGTGATAATTTCACTGGACATAGAGTGTAAAACGTTCGTCGTCGCCAACTTTTAGTGTGGGGACTGGAGCACCCACACAGGATTGGCAAAAGACGAGAAGGGTAACTGTCCGACTGACGAGATCGCAAGATTGAAGCACGTGTATCGGGCTCTATAAGTCAGCCCTCTTTGACAGACCACTGACATGCGTGAAAAATGATTGCCAGGCATATTGAAATTTGAGCTGTGGTCTTAAGAAAACACTCGAAACGAAAGTTATTCTTTCTATCGCTGTTGAGCAGCGGAAGCAGTACTGTAGGATGCAGTGCTGTTTGCGCTAATAAATGGAATTCTTCATACATCATCAAGAAGGCGAAGACTGAGATATTCTTTTATCACTATAGTAGTTGACTACTGAACAAAGATTATGAATTGATCACTTTCCAGTGTTAACTTCTGTAGTGGGATTTTGATTATAAGAAAAACGGGTAAATGACAGTAGAGGCTCCATCATTATAGGCTTCTGTGACATTTCACAAGTTATCATAATTTCACTAACTAAATCTGATGTAAAAAGTGCGAGGAAAGTCCAGTCAACTTTGCATTTTCTTAACCTTATCATTGACATAATGTTTTTTTCGTCAAAATTGATGATCTTATTGAATTTTCTCAATTTTAATCTAGAATCCGCTTTATTTACTTGTCTAATGTCAGCTGTGCTAAAGTTATAGATCGTACAAATGAATGCATTGAAATAATTAAGCTGCACAGGACAGGCATGGAATCGGTCGACATTGTCAAAATTAATTGTTTTCAAACCAACAAGTGTCTACAGCCGTGGAAAGCTTCAAAAAAAACTGAAGGAATTAAAGAACGTCTTGGGAAAGGCTGTCGTAGCAACTTTTCTGTTTTAGAAAACATTCAGAAGGTGCGTTGCCGAGTTTGGCAAAACCTGGAGCGCTCGTTGAGCAAATGACCTGGCGGGATCAGCGAGTGGAACGCCCGTAGCATGGCTGAAAATAAGCTGAAGCTGCGCAGCTGCATGATCTCTCGTGTACACTTTGTGGACAAAATGTTGAAAGATTGGCTTGGAAAGAGTAGCTAAATGATTCATTTCATAGTGTTGCTCGTTTGTCGAAGGTATCTACGGTTGGGGAGATCTCTACTGACGAAGCACTCTGCAGTCGTCATATTCGACGTAAACCTTTTAAGAATGGTCAGTATAAATTCGCTATAGCAAAAACTGTGGACCGCAGTCTTTTTTAGGCTTCTGTGATGGTCTGAACCAGCATTTGGTCCACCGGAAAGGCGCCGTTTTTCTTTGTCAACAGAAACTCCAAAATCAACGCTGTCAGCAATCTGCAGCAAGTTTGATAGGTCGTACTGGAGCCTTAGACCATCCTACTCTTTAGCGGCGACGAATTTGCTCTTCAACAGAACTGGGCTCCTGTGCATTATGCCCGCTCAAGGAATGCCATCTGTTAGGAGTTTCCAGAATTTTGAAGCAAGGTCATATAGAAGTAGAACTAGCTTTCTCAACCCGATAGATTGCTTCGTCGCCCATAGTGAAGGAAAAAGTCGCCCTAATTGATGCTCTGCGTAGACGCGCTTCAAACGACTGAAAAGTGCTTGGGACGGAATTGGGATGGAAACGTGTGCGAGCATCGTTGAAAATTTTCGCGAGCGGCTTCGTAAATGTATATAGGCTAAAGGAGGCCATTTTTGTTCATTGTTATAGTTGTTGATCTGATAAACGTAATTATTCTTCCAACTGAATGAATTTGATTGTTTGTGTAGTAACTTCAGTGTTAAAGTATTTGAAAAAATTGGCAGGACTTTTCTTGCACCCTATGTACTACACAGTTTGTACATAGATGTCTACACCTACAGACGCGTAGACGCCTAATACGAATATGCGTACACAACACACAATACATGCGTTCCTATATACATAGATACATACATAGCACAAATACATATGTATATTGATACGTACATAAATAATATATATATATATATATATATATAGCGAAGAATGAATGAGGCCCATATTTGTTGCTGTTTTTGGCATTTCGACCAAAATATCTCCTTTCTACAACAATATCACCATTGACGTAAGAAGAGGGGATCGACAAGGCGATACAATTTCGCCAAAACTATTCACTACCACCCTACAAAACGTCATGCGAGCATTACAATGGGACGAAATGGGAGTGAAAATTGACGGTCGACAATTAAGCCATCTTCGCTTTGCTGACGATATCGTTTTCATAACACCAAACATCAGCCAAGAGGAACGAATGTTGACCGATTCCGATAACGCCTGTGGAAAGATTGGTCTTCAACTGAATCTAACGAAAAGAATGTTCATGAGAAACGGATGGGTTTCCAATGCCCCATTCACGTTCAACGGAACGACAATCTCCGAATGCTCCAGTTACGTCTATCTAGGTCGTGAAATCAACATGAGGAACGACCTAGCTCCAGAGTTGAGCAGGAGGAAACGAGCGGCTTGGAGAATGTTGAAGAGTATCGAAGATGTTGTGAAGAGGGCAAAGAACATCCGACTCCGTGCCCACATTTTCGACTCGACAATTATCCGTGCCCTGACGTATGCAGCAGAAACCTGGTCGCTACGTAAGCAGGATGAAAGATCACTTGCCGTTATCGAACGCGCCGTCGAAAGGTCGATGCCAGGAGTATCCCGTATCTCGCAAATGAAAGAAAGGATCCGAAATCGCCGTTGTACACGCCAGGATGTCGAAAATAAGGTGGGCCGGACACGTGATGCGCTTCAACGGCAACCGATGGACGAGAGCCGTTACCGACTGGATTCCTCGCGACGTCAAGCGCTCTAAAGGAAGACCACTGACCCGTTGGTCCGATTTCTTCACGAAAGCGATAGAAGAAAGATATGATGCTCAGCGAATCCCTAGAGCGAGGAGGACCCACTGGGCTACTCTTGCACGCGATAGGGAAAAATGGAAGAGTTGTTGCTACCCGCTCGAGTCACTCGAAGATCAACGGGATAACAGGTGATACAGGTGATAGCGAAGAAAATATTGAGTTATTCGGTAATTTTTTCGCACATTGTCTTATTCAGCTTTTTCAAATGGTCTTATAGCCCAAGGCTATGGTAAGTCGAAAAACGTCCTAGCAGCTTTAGCGAAGGGGGCGCAAGAGGGCAATAAAATTGGCTACTGCAAAGTGATGTCTCGACGAACATTTTATGCTTTGACCGACCATGACCGCGTTGTGTGCTTAACCACTTGAGAAAATGGCTCCCTTGTGGCAAGTACTCTCAAATTCAAAATAAGGTTCAAATCCCATGCTTGAAAGGTTTTGCTCTCGGTTTTCTGAAATTCGCGGAGCCTACTGTTCTTAGAATTGCTCTACGGCAATCAAACAATCAGTGATAACGTCTTGAGGGAACAAAGAAACTCAGGCAGATAGCTGCAACATGCAGGAGAATCTCCCGAAATGATTCACTGTTGCTCTTCTCCATGATACTGCTTGACCTCACATTGCGAACTCGACTCGCCATATATCGGAGAAACTTAGCTCATCACATCAACGATATCACATCCGCGGTATGGAACCAACATTGCTCTATCGGATTATCATTTCTTCCACGCCCTGAAGCAACATTAGAGGGGAAAAGATATGAAGACTACAACCATCACAAAAACGACCTGACCAACTTCTTTGATCGCCAGACTGATTCTTTCTAAAAGAAAGGCAGCAATCCTCGCCCAACAAATGGAAACATATGATTGATTATGATGGTGGTTGCTGGTTAGTTGATTTCTTTATGTAACTAGCAACAGTGTTGGCCAAAGTGTCGAAATGTGAAAGAATTTATGGACCAACCCGATAAAGAACTCGTGATCTTACTGTTGAATTGCTCAAATAAATGTGTGAATGAAATTGTCGAATTGCGAAGTGGGAGAACCCAAAATATCCATATGCACATACGCACCTACACATACATATATATATATATATAAATATATATATATATATATGTACATCACGTGTATCACCTGTATCACCTGTCGTCCCGTTGATCGTCGAGTGATTCGAGCGGGTGACCAGCAACTCTTCCATTTTTCCTGTCTCGTGCAAGAGTAGCCCAGTAGGTTCTCCTCGCTCTAGGATTCGCACAGCATCATATCTTTCTTCTATCGCTTTCGTGAAGAAATCGGACCAACGGGTCAGTGGTCTTCCTTTAGAGAGCTTGACTCCCGAGGAATCCAGTCGGTAACGGCTCTCGTCCATCGGTTGCCGTTGAAGCGCATCACGTGTCCGGCCCACCTTATTTCCGATATCCTGGCGTGTAGAACGGCGTCTCTGACTTTCGATCGTTGACGTAGGCCAAAACTTCAGATTCTTTCTCCGATTCGCTAAATACGGGATACTCCTAGCATCGACCTTTCGACTGCGCGTGCGATAACTCCAAGTGATTTTTCATCCTGCTTACGTAGCGACCAGGTTTCTGCTGCATACGTTAGGGCAGTGATAATTGTCGAGTCGAAAAGGTGGGCACGGAGTCGGATGTTCTTTGTCCTCTTCACTACATCTTCGATGCTCTTAAACGTTCCCCAAGCCGCTCGTTTCCTCCTGCTCAACTCTGGAGCTAGGTCGTTCATCATGTTGATTTCACGACCTAGATAGTCGTAACTGGGGCATTCGGAGATTGTCGTTCCGTTGAGGGTGAATGGGACATTAGAAACCCATCCGTTCCTCATGAACATTGTTTTCGTTAGATTCAGTTGAAGACCAATCTTTCCACAGGCGTTATCAAAATCGGTTAACATTCGCTGCCGCTTGGCTGATGTCTGGTGTTATGAGAACGATGTCGTCAGCAAAGCGAAGATGGTTTAATTGTCGACCGTCAATTTTCACTCCCATTTCGCCCCATTCTAATGTTCGCCAGACGCTTTGTAGGGTGGCAGTGAATAGTTTTGGCGAAATTGTATCGCCTTGCCAAACGCGTCTTCTTACGTCAATGGTGATATTGTTGTAGAATGGAGATATTTTGGTCGTCAAATCTTTATAGAGCTCATGAAGGAACAATATGTACCGAGTAAGGACGCCCTGGTTACCCAGAGCCTCCATAACCGCTTCAGTTTCCACTGAATCAAAGGCTTTCTGCAGATCAGTGAAAGTGAGACAGAATGGTTGCATGTACTCTCGTGAAACTTCAATGAGTCTCGTAATCGTGTGGATGTGGTCTATGGTACTAAATCCTTTTCGGAACCCTGCTTGTTCGCATGGCTGTCCTTCGTCCAGTGTTCTGTCAATCCTGTTTAGGATGACTCGAGTAAAGTGTTTATAGATAACAGACAGCAAGCAGATTGGGCGATAATTGCCTATGTCGTGAAGGTCTCCCTTTTTGAACAACAATACGGTCTTGCTGAATTTCCATTGAATAGGGACCTTGCGTTCTGACAGGTAGCGAGTGAAGAGCCGAGCCAGGGTGTTGATGAGAACTGGCGACAGGTTCTTCAGGTGTTCTGGTCTAATCCTGTCTGGACCGGGTGTTGTTCTGCTCTTCACCAACGATATAGCATTCGGATTTCGGAAGGAAGGACCGGTTGAACAACATATTCGTCCTCTTTCAATTTGTATGACGGTAGGAGGACATGGCTAGCGAAGAGATCCGAGTAGTATTGGTGGATGATTTTCTCCATCGCCCTTTTGGAAGGTGTTAGTGTCCCGTCAGGGTATTGGAATGCAATCATCTTGGTCTTATAGATGGCGAAGCTTCGCTGGGCTTTGCGAATGCTCTTCCCAGCTTCTGCAGCTTCTGCCATAACTGCTGCTCTTCTCTCTTTAAGGTCTTCTTTTATCGCTTCTCTGCATCGTTTCGCAAGTTCGGACGTAAGTCTTCGGTTGCCTGCGGCTCGTGCGATTCCACGTTGACGTATCAGCTCGAGTGTCTGCGGAGACAAGCGTCTCTTCGTGACCTTAGGACTCTCGGCTTTTATAGCGCTAACGTGAAGATATTCAACGAGTCGATCGTATTCTTCGTCGATGTTGTCGACAACGGTATCTTCCCAAGAGCCGACTAATGATTTGAATACTTCCCAGTTTATGGTAGTTCTGGGACTTCGTTGTTTTATTTAGCGGCTTTCTCTCATCTCCTCGAAAATCGGAACGTTGTGCGAAAGAGGCGATGGTCTGATCCCGTGTAGAACTTGGAACAACAGCGACGTCGGTCAGGCAAAACCTTCGATTTACTATGATGTGATCTATTTCGTTATGGTACTCTCCATTGGGAGACTCCCACGTCCACCGCTGACAGTGAGGCTTTTGAAATTGCGAGTTACCATGGATGGTTTGGGTCGTCATGATAAACTCAGATAGCCTTTCACCCTGTTCATTCCGTTCTGGTCCGTGTGTCCCTATGTGACGTTCTTCAGACGTTCTTCTAGGTCCAATTTTTGCGTTAAAATCTCCGACAATGACCTTGAAGAATGTATGATCTTCTCTGAAGAATTTTTCGAGGTCCATATAGAACGCTTCGACTTCGTCTTCGTCATAGCTTGATGTTGGTGAGTAAGCAACGAAGATGGTCAAAGCCGGCATAGAACCACATCGTTTCAACCGTAATCGTCCGATACGGGTTGTTAGTTGCTCAAACGAATCAATGCTCACAGTCAACTTCGATTTGACGATCATGCCAACGCCGCCGACACCTCTGCGATCGCATGTACCAAGGAACAGTTCTTCTCCGGTGTCATAAACAGGGTGAAAAAACGGCGCCTTCTCGTCTCAGACAGGCCAATGACGTCGTACCTTATTCTTCTTGCTTAAATCAATAGATCTTCTACAGCGGATTCGTGAGCAAGGGTTCTTGCGTTGTAGGTAAAGATCGTCATTTTAGTCCGTTTTGACCTTGGCAGCCTAGTTCGCGCCCTGAGATTTTAGCAGCCTCTCCGTACTCGTCCTACCTGGCGCTGCCGTACCAGGGGCTCTTTCGGGGTCAGGGGAATGAGGCCCATATATGTTACTGTTTTTGGCATTTCGATACCCAACGTATAGCTTTCCAGGCTCTAAACGTGGGGGCTGGTAATTCACGAGTAGCTTGCCAGTCTCTCTCGAGGAGCGGGAGGATCTTATTTGTTGGAGGCGGCTCCTAACCTCCTCCCATGTACTTCCCAGCCGCTTGATTGCAGGCTTTTGGCCGACTTGACTGGTAGAAATAGAGTTTTTGTCAAGCCGGCGCTGCAGAAGTAGGGACCTCATCCCCTGAATCCACCTGCGTCTCTGGAATGCATACGGTCGCTTTTGGTTCGCGTTTATTCCCCTATCCACCACCTGGGGACGCGCCACGTGCCCTCCAGACTAACCGGGCGGGATCTCTCAAGAGGGAGGTCCGTGGAAGTGTGTACATACATACGCACATATATGCATACATACATAAGTGCATACGTACGTTTATATATGCATACACATTAGGTCTGGAAGTTCTAGAGTACTTGTAAAAAATTGAAACTTTATGCAAAATCCCAAACAAAAATCGTAGTTTATAACTTTTGTTTCGAATGTTTTTCTAAGACTACAGCTCAAATTTCAATATGATTGGTAATCACTTTTGAGCCACACATGTCAGTGGTCTGTTAAAGTGGGCTGACTTGTTAGTCCGATACTCGCGTCTCGATTTTGCCATCTCGTCAGTCGGGCAGTTATCCTTTCTCGTCTTTTGCCAATCCTGTGTGGGTGCTCCACTCCCCACACTAAGAGTTAGCGACGACGAACGTTTTACACCCTATGTCCAGTGGAATTATCACCGAACACAGATGTTGTACACTCGATTGCTCGTGGGCTAGTATATTCAAGATAATGGCCATCGTCTTTTACGACTTTCTGTCATCATTCCGCCAAGTTTCGGAATTTGTCAAAGTGCGGTTCCTTCGACTTCAAGTCAATGAGCTCTTGACATGCTTTCTTCCACTTCATCAAAAGATCGAAATCTGCGGCCCTTAAAAAAGTGTTGCAATGATCGGAAAAGGCCCAAGTCGGATGGATTGCTCGCTAACTGGTAGAGCTATTGATATCTCCAAAAGACAGCTTTAGACTGTAATTTCCATTCTGCATGAGTTGTCGCGGAGTCATTGTAAAAATATACCATGTCGCCTCATTTTACGATGTGCGAAGAAGTTTGCCGCATATGCAAAATCCAAGAAAAGTCTGCAGTTAGGCCGGCGTGTATGCGACCCACATAAGCAAATGGGAAGATAGCTCTGCATCTAATGAATAATGATTAGATCAAATTTAAACCACTGTTAAACCCCTAAAAGGCGAAGTGTACCAGCTGAGGTACACGATTGTTGAAGGCCTTTCCCGCTGCATAGAAGCTCTCTCTCGGACATTTGATAACCATACAAAAGCCTAAATCTCTGCGACTTCAACGATAAATTCAATTGCTAGTAAAGCCTTCTTGTTAGTTGCAATGATGAAAATAAAATTTTGCTTGACACTCAGTTTTCTTAACTTTCTCGGTTGTGGCTTCGATATGGCTCTTCATTAAAATTTTATTAGTCGATAGATAGTCGAAATCTCGAGAATTTTGGCAATTTAAGTGGTTTTTTGAAAGTTCGTCAGAGGACGTTGTATGAGCGAAAAAAAGATCACATCTCATGCTCAAAATGCTACTCCGCTGCTTGGAAGTCATAGATGGTGCCTATTTGCTGCTGCTATAGGAATGGTTGATGATTAAGGAGGATATCACTGTGGAAGAGAAGCCGCTAGAATCAACAACCATAGATTTAACCTTAGTTGTTGCCGCACTCCAACTCTCGTCTAGTGCTTTCAGTGGTAGCAGTATAAATTTCGATAAGATGGTATCGCCCTCTCAGACGATCATTTCTTTGAGCCAGTCTCAGTGTGCGTTGCCGTAGAGTGGAAAGTGCACGTTTTGACGCTGTTCTACTCCTTATCCAATATTATTGTATCTTATAGCAAACTTCTCAATGAAGCTTTGCTATGTTTTCCGGAACTACATGATAATTTAGGCAACGCAGATGGTCCATGACCTTGCAAAGCAAATGGTATCGCGGAGGTTCGAGGACCTCAGCAGGAAATGCTCTCAAGTGGTGGGGCAGCACCCCTCCTACCAACCTCGACAGTCAGTTCAATCACGGCGCATCATCCAACTATCGTTTGACTTCATCCGGACCACCTCACCTCAATCCGTAATCGATCCATTATTGCTGTCTTCACACAGTCTCGCCGTGTATCTAATTGCTGTCATAAGGTTGTCTTCAAATAAATGTTAAACTCAATAGGATTGTGAGCGGAACATAGGGATTCCGTGGCGGAGCGAACTCACTTAGGCTATGCTTGGCCCACCACCGCGGAAGGGATTCTGCCTATATATAATCAGTAATGACCCCACTGCTATGACACTATATATTCACCCACTGGGTCGCACCGTTGCCTTGTTATTCCGGGCGAGCATAACAATCCAAACCGGCTCCGCCGCATACTTACTCTCCGTTAGTTACAAAACACCGTCAGTACAATAACATCTTCAGTTACAACAACGCCGTCAATCATAATAGCGTTCATAGCATCGTCAGATGACGATACTTCTCATCATTGGGTCACTCATATTAACATAGGCATATGTTCACATAACGATATGTCGTAATCATGCATATATTAGTATAGTAATGTAAGCATATTATATGTTGTTTGGTATGACCCATATAAAGGATTTCAATTTTGTGCTTCTGTTCGTTGCAAGACGCAAGTAGGCTGCAGATCAAAACACCAAGGCCATTGAACCTTTACCACATATCTTGAATTGGAATGCTTTAGTTGTCTAAAGTCTTTTTATGCCGCTGAACGTTAGATAAGTGGTATCTCGCATGCTCGCGATGCTCCATTGAATGTCGTTGTCGTTGTGGAATAAACTGTGGGAAAACGTGGTTGTACTAGCAATAATATTCGTACGGAACGTCCTATTCTGAGAGATAATGTGGTACGACAATTAGATTTTAGATATTAGAGCCTAATAATCCTCATCAGCTGTGTCTGGATTTTTATAAATAAGATCACATAGGACCTCAGAGCTAAGAGCCTCTGAGATCACATATTTTTTCTTCTGATTTTATATGAATTCCTAAGAAATTCTCTTGGTGTAGCCCCAATGAAAGTCGTAGATAATTCCGTGGAAGTGGCAGGTTCGTGCTAGCTTAGGGAAACGGCCACTATACTCATGTAATTAGCGACAATCCCATCTTCGTATGCGTGTCGTTGCTGCTGCGTCTTAAGTCATTATTGCCACTCTTCTCTCCTTGATAGTTTTCTGATCCGTTATCACAGTGTTTTTTCACTGCGCGGATTCCAGTACTTCTAGCATTCCCTTCGTTTTTCGTCTTATTCTTGAACAGAATAGAATACTGGTTGAGCGTGTCTCCTTGTAATCTCGAGGATAGCCTTGCTGTGGCGTTTCATCGGACGTTGTTGCTGACTGTTTCGGACAAGAGGTGAGAAGGGATGCAGGAGATTGAGGCTCGTCTTCTTCACGCGCGCCGCGAGGTGCGTCACAACCACTCTGCCACGACACCTTTTCTACCTCACTGATCACTTTCTGATGTAAAAATTTGAGTTTGCGAGAATGTTTATACGTCAGAGCCATACGTACGTGAAACCTACTTTATGACAGGGATGGAGAGAGGTTGTTCATGATGGTAGCATATGATAATGTGTTGTTACCACTTTTTCAGTTGATGGTGAAGATGTAGAAATTTACCTTATCGACTGTTTTCAAGCCTCTCTATAACCATTCAACATAGTCTGTCAACCTCGTTAAGGATTCAAACAATCTCAAGCTTTGGTAAGACTTTGAACATTCACATATGTGCTGTCACCATGAACAGTGTCTCCCATCCCTGCTATAAATTAGGGTTCAGTGCTGGACGTGGACCACTGATGAAGAGGGTAACACCTCCTAAAAGTAGCTTATGGTCCTGGCATAACAGCCTTGGCAAGGCTTCAAACATTCTCACAGACTACACTGAACGTTTGTAGCGAGGTCTGCAAATAGTTGATGAGATGGAATCTTGACTAGTGTATGAAATCGTCAAATAGTCACCAAATATTACTATGAAGCTTGTAATGTGGAGTAGACAAAATTGAGGAAAGGTACTCATTATGTGAGTATGAGTGGAAAAAAATCATTTTTTAACTTTCTAGGATTTTTTCAACAAACTGAGCAACCACGCAATATTGCGGCATACACATAAGTTAAAGAAGAGTTAGGTGTCGTCAGTTTTAACGATAAACTTACATCGTTTGTTTTCACAATTGAACTTTGGTGTGATGCAGCAGTACCACACGTCCGAAGACAAAAATTAATGGCTGCTTGTACTAAATCTGGATCCAAATTGTTTCCAAGCTGAAATTTCTAATTAGTGGAGGGAAATTTGCTGATGCAAACAAATAGGAAGAAACCATTAAGATTTTCACTGTACTGAGAAGAAAACTATAACAAGTCAGTCAGGGTAATTTCCGCACCTTGAAGCACTTCTCATTGCGATCTTCATCAGTAGCCACCTTTACATCCCTTGTATAAAACTGCAAGCAGAGATCGTCTCACAATTTATTTTCTCAATCCACCGCAGTCTGAGCGAATTCACTGTAACGACTTTAGTTTTCGCGAGACGTTTTCAACTCGATTATCTACTATGATTAACAATAAACAGCACATTACCAGAGTCCGTCTAGATTCTTTCGTCTGCCTGTCTGAAGTGTTTAAACCGCTATCATTATTGTTCTACACGTTTTGAAAATTCTCACCTTCTTATCAACCTTTCCCTGCAAAGCAGGCAAAAGCTTTTCTCTAAACAACTATAGATACCTTTGAAACTTTCATATATATATATATATATATATATATACGCAAAATAATATCACGACCGTGGATCTAAAAAATGATCTTCAAATTTGAGCCACCTATATCAACGGTCTATCGAAGAGGGCTGACTTATAGAGCCCGATACACGTGTTTTCGATCTTGCGATCTCGTCAGTCGGGCATCTGACGTCAGATCTTCGAAATACTAAAAAACCTAGTCGTGTTGCTGCTAACTATCTTATCAAGAACTTTACATATTGAAAGGAGTTTACTAGCATAGCAGTCCATTTGTGTTTGGTTGAGCTAAAATGGAAGTTGAGTTGTTTCCCAAAGGTTAACCTCTAGAAAGATTTAGACAGCATTTGATTTGTCGCCGCTCTCTTGAGCGCCAGTTGACTGTCTTACTTCATAGTGTCCGTCAGTCAGCACTTAAACATCCAACTTGTAAAGGCAATCCAGATTCACTAAGAACTTTTTATTTATTGAACTATCATTGCAAATGTCCTAACACTTCTTGCACTCGATTCTTCTACTCGCATTCATTGTCCAAAGGTTTCGCCTTCATCTTAGAGATTTCGTCTCCTTTCAGAATGTTCTAGAATCCTATTTTAGTCGATTCTCCTTGCAAGTTTGAAAATAACCGATTTAAGCGCTCGATTGTAGGTTGCAGGAGAGCTCTGGGGAGAAGGTCGAACTATAACTTTGCTTTGGGCCTCATCCTCGTCGCTCGCCTTCCCATCTCATCCTAATAGTTGTGCGCATTGTTTCATTTTTCCTAAGTAAAAATGCAATGTGGAATTTGAAATCAGAAAGGCGAGCGAAAATTGCTTCAAAGCACTGCATTTTTGAGAGCTTTCTCGAAATAACATTCTGAGACGTTATGTCAAGAAAAGATCTATATCTATCGAACAAGTCTCCAAGTCAGCGTATCCTATTCTGAGAAGATTCAATTTTACACTAATACACGCACTTAGAACCGCCTCCAACATAATCCGTGCAATTGTAGTCGGTAATCTCTCTTATTCTACCAGAGCACAGCATCACCAGCACCAAAACACAGAGTATTTCTAGAAATTCAGGGGAATTTTAAACAGCATAAGCCTGAAAGAAAATCGAACACAAATTAATCATCCACCTGAATGACTCTTATATTATTTTCTCCTATATAATTGGTTAAACAAGAATAGCGTCAGTATGGATGATATTACTAAGTAAACCAGGTGTGCAAATTTTCATATGATCAGATTTTTATGGATTCAGCTAAATTTTACTCGCATTCTTTGATTCATGTGAGGTCTTTGAAGAAAATAATTCTCTTCATCTACAAATTTTATTGAAGTTGGGATGGAATTCATTGCAAGACCAAGCCGTCAAAGCACTCGCCGTTTCCCAATAAATGAGCCGTTTACTTGATCCCATTCCTACCATCGCAGAGATTATTGAATGTACGCTTAGCCTATACAATGACCTAGAGAGTCTATCGGGTCAACTAAGTCTATTTTTATTCTCTAGACAATTTTGGCACTAAAAGTCAACTTAGAAAGATAGGAACTTGGTATGCATGGAAATGAGTTGGAAACATGACCAAAGAGTCTTAATATCTTCTGTTTTGCCTATTGTGCTTCAGAAGCAAGCATAAACAGACTAGGCATCATTCACTCATTTAGTTGCCGCTATTTTCGGTCAGGCAATTTTATGTCCCTAAGTAATTTTTGTTCATCAGTAACATCGCTAATCCTAACATTTTATCCGTCAGCCGACATGTAATAAGCGATATGCGAAAACTGATCTTTCAAAGGGAGAAACGGCTTTCTGAACGAGCTTATGTTTTTATCCACAGCCCCCGTAGGTCCTTGAAGGGCATCACAAAATGCGAGTAGGTCCCCTCTAGGAGCGCAGTAATTATCTGCATTATTTCCGCTATTGAGTTGGTTACTTGATGTTATAATTCGTACAACCAAGGTGATTGCTTCTTATCATAAGTACAGCTGCATTGATAAGATCTGACATTCATCGGATGAATACAATAGAACCATGATATTCCGAAGGCGAACGACGAATGAGCTCTTCAGGTGTACCACTTAGTTTTTTTTTCCATCCACATTCGTTTTTGTCAAAAAGGATCGTCATGACAGTCGTCAAGATCGGTAAGCCAAGAACAAGATATTGTTAAACTTTTTGAATAATTTTCATGTAATCCTTCCCTATTTTCTGATTTTTTCCAAATTCTCCTTTTTCATTCTGCTGCTGTTCTAAGCAGCTGCTGTCGCGCTGTATTTGTGTCGAACTGACCTCTGTGCATATAAACAACAAGAGAAACTGAAGATTTGATTACGCAATAAGTGACTTGTGAACGATCTTCACACCAGCAGGCTCATTTTCTTGGAATGGCTAATGACCCATCAAATTTGTAGATCATCTTCCAAAAGAAGGGAATTGTATTTGCAATTTTTGATGGCGAACTGAAGTGTTCAAAATATTTACGATCTAGACCTGTACGGATCGTTCACACCATTGAGTTATTGTAGAACGACGTCAGGTCAGGGTGGTGATCAACTCATCATCCATTCAAGCAATTGTTCCTCGCGCGGTTGAACCGCTGTTCAGGTATTATGTGTCACTGCGATATTTACCAAATGTTTCCAAGTTCAGTCACATTTTTAGCAAGATTAAAGTAGTTTCAATGCGTCTTTCTATAAATATCGCGTTTTGCATATGCAGATGCGAAGAACTCGAATCAATAACTGAGAGTAAAATTGGATCATTGCAATTCAAATTCATTGACCCTTTGGTGGCCAAGTCCACCACAATGGTGTATTGGTCTTTTCGTGGTTTTATGTCGGGCACAGTTTTGCACAAGACTTTCAATAGTCGTTCAACAGCTGGAAAAACTGCGACTCTAACACTGGGCTCAAATTTTGATGAGCATCTCTTGCTAGGCTGTAGCAACAAAAGGAGAGTTATGCTTTGCGTCTGCAGTGCAGATGGTTCTCGCAGGCGTGTTCAATTGATTTTTCATCAGGCAGATTTTTTTCACTAGAGTTGCAGTAGTCTTTCGATGACCTTAGAAACGGCTAATTCAGGACAAGGTTTGGTTTCTAGAAGAATGTTTTTATTGCGCTGTAGCATGGCGAAAAGGAATTTACGTTCCACATTTCTTTATTCTATTTATTTTTCTAATTTTTTTTATTATTTTATGCGCGTAATTTTTATTCGGCCGGGTCTGAACTTAGCTGTCACCTCATACTTAACGATAATAACAATCATTCGAGAGTTAATATTTCACTGGTTTCAAGCTCAATTAAGGTTCTGATAATGATCTTTATATCATTGCAAATGCGAAAAAAAAGTTCTTTTTGCACTCGAAATGATTAGCTCATTGATTCAACTTCATAGCTACATTATTGAGTCATATAAAATGAGAATGAACTATCAACATTTATAGAACGATAGAGAAGGTCTTTTTCACCACCATTGTGAGGCGTAGAAATGTTTCCGAAACAGCGAAAAATTTCTGAATTAATTTGGAAATCTCGCCTTCTTGGAGTGGCATTCTGAAATTATTGCGCAGCGTGTTTCGAGAAGCGCAACTCCCGTTGCTTGCGTAAGAACTTCTCTCCGTTTCTAAGAGAATTCAAAATTTCTTGCGAAGTTCTGGCACAACACGATGTCCACCACACGATCATATGCTATTAATGCATATTACATTTTATGTGCGAAGAAAACTCGGTACTTTTTCCTCTGGTAATCTTCTTTGTTTTTTTAGGAGTTCTTTCTGCTGCACAAAGATTCTTCTCCGCACTTAATGGGCATCCGAAAACATAGTGGGGTGCTTTAAAAAGTACTTGTCTTTTTGAGAGTCTTTTTTCATAGCAGTGCAACAGTGAGAATAAATTGCGTTTTACACGTGACGAGCGTTATCGCGCGTATCTACTTATCTATGAATTTTTTCTCCGTTCCGTAGAGATCTTTAGTTTTTTGTGTTAAAATGTAAAGGTGACCATGCTCTATTGTTCTATCGACTTAGGATTTACGCTGCCTTGTGCCACTAAATAAAATTCATAATAAGCCTAAGTTATGCACGAAGTGTCTATGAGCGTGCAATGGAAATCATGGACTATCATACTAATGCGTTTTGTACTTTTCTTTCCACCTTCCTCAAGTTGATCGATGTCTTCACAGTATGTGATGTAGTTAAGTTTCCCATGAATTGGCGGTGCAAGAAAAAAAGCATTTTTAGGTCAAAGAAATTCTTTAGTGCATAGGTACTCTGTATTTGTGAAAATTTAAGAGGTTTTCATAATGTCTTGAACTCTGCAAATTATTCGTTATTTTCAAGTTGTTGCTTGTGCTCATATCACAATGAAAGAAAGATCCTTATTTCAGATGCAATGCAGCAGGATGTTCCTCTTCTGCAAAATTCTACTCGATCATACACTTGGTGCATCGCACGATGCTCATTATCAAAGGTTATGCCATTAGTTTTTCATTACGGATCGATCATCTGTGATTGTGTACTGAGATGCACCAACGCTAGCGCATGACACTTTCATGAAGAGACTGTGTCATTCAATTCTGTGTCGTTTTGATTTTCAATAACGGACGTGAAATTCTGGAGAATTGAGATTTCTGGGATTGAAAATATGGTGGTGTTACAGAAGAGACTTTATTCTACGGCTCTGAGAGTATGTATGGGATGCATGTAAGCATCTACTATTTGCCATTCAATCGACTGTTTTTGAAGCTCCGTTCTAGAACTTTGATATACTACAAAAGACTTTTTTTCAAACCTTTTCGAGCTCTGATCTTTCAGTGGCCTACGTGCGCTTTGGCGATGGCGAGACAAAGAATGTTTAGATCAGAGAAAATAAAATTTTGTCCTTGTCGTTTTTACAGCTTATGGCTTGGTGTATTTTACTAATTATATAAATCTTGTCATTTTATCGACTGCTTTTTGAAACCTTCAAAATTTCAATATATGTATGGTAGCTTCAACGAATGACTTCTGTTTTTCTCACTGCATATAACTATGAATACTAAAGTTATCTACTTACAAATATTCATAATAGTTATTGGATAGACAGTGAGTCATAGTAGCCGATTCGAGTTTCCCATACTAGACATACGGCTACAACAACATCCCACGCAATCAGCCGATGTGTTGGTGCAAGCGGCGACTTTTCGCGCATCAGATGGCCAGTGTTGTGCGGGTGGACTATTCAAAACGTATTGAATGGTTCTTTGGAAAGACGTGTTCTCACAGTTAGCTGAATAATGTTGTGCTGGCAAACCATTTACAGATTATAGCAAACGAAAATCTTGGAAATCGTCACACCCACAGGGGGTGCCATTCGACTATGGACGCCATATTGAGCTCGGCTGCAACTCTCATCCCTCTTGATCCGTAACTCATCTCTAATATAGAAGCTTGCTCCTTATTACACTTTACATGTTCAGTATAGAAGTTTATCCCTCATTACACTTCACATCTATAATTCAGAATCTTACTCTCCATTAAATCCACATGTATTATTTGGAGACTTGCTCCTCATTACATTTCATCTGTAGTACAGAATCTTACTTTCGATTATTTCCACATACGTAGGGTAGAGGCCTGCCCATCGTTACACTTCACATCTGTAACACGGAATCTTGCTCCCCAGTACACTTCACATGTATGATACAGATGCTTATTCCTCATTACTCAAATGATTGTTCATCCCTGATAGTTACCACTGTTGATTGCAGAGTCTTTACCCAAGTCCTCTGTAAGTCTATCGAGATCGCCGTCTTGCTATGAATGCTACCTGCAATGAGTAGAGGAGCGAACTCAGGGTATCTAAGCTTCAAAAACTGGAATTTCATTTCACTAGAACAAGAAAAGCCCATTGTCCTGTGATTTCAATGGTTGTTATTCGTAAGCGAGTCTTGCTCGATGTTGAATGATAAAAATGTTATCTTTTGAGTGCTTAATGAAATCATTTGTTTTACAGAAATTTCTACCTGATTTTGTGCGCTAATCACTGCAATGACCTCACTAAGCGAACTGCGAGATAGTGTTCTACGCGAACGTTTTACTTATCTTGTGAAAAACATCGGCAACGTGGCGACCTCCATGCAGTATTTTTGATTCATTAAAGTCATTAACTTGGCTTTTTAAGAGCAAATCATTTTGTTACTCGCAAAAGTGTTGCCTGCGCGGCTCGTCCAGTTTGGAGACGAAGACGCCGAAACATGTGCCGATTCTAGGCTTTTATATCAACCTCATGCTCTCTAAATCATAAAAAGAAGCCTCTAGCTTTTTCTTAACACGGATAGGTTAAAGTAAATGCGTTACGGCCACTAGCTTGAAAGTTCGCAGCATAATGTTGGAATGTTTCTTTTGTGATTTAGCTGACATAAGACTAAATAAAATGTGCCTCGGTGATAGTGCTAGTAGCACGGGTCCCCGGTATGGATGAAACACAGATTCGATTCTCGCCTGAGGAAGTGTTTTTGATCACCACTCAGTTTTCCCAGGTATACACTAATATAAAAATTTTTACTTCATCTTTGTCTTCGCCAAAGCCGATTGATTCGAAGAGGAAATGGCCGAAACGTCAGCCGAATGGAGCCTCTATATCAGCTTCGTCTCACTAAATCGTAAAGAATAATATCGAGTATTCCTTTGGTAGTTCAATGGAAAGCTCTTCAAGAATCGTTTCGCTATTTGCTAGCTATTCTGCACCTAATATCACACGATGGATTACCGATAATGAAGAGAGGCAACGACTATCAATAAAAAGTCACCATCAAACAACATCCGTCTTGTATACAAAACACCGTCGAGGAAGGTTACTTCATTTAAGCAGTGCTTTGGTAAATCACATTTAGTTCGGTATGACAACAAAGAACTACCTCACCTTGATGAGAGACTGCCGACCACCGACTTTAATCAGTCAGGTCTGATGAAGACGAAGACTTCAAAAGGTTGTCCAGTATACTTGACCTACAAAAATTTTGCTTCTTGCATTGCTGTGATTTTGTAGCTATGTTTTGAGGGGAGAACAGTGCGATGCCTTGGAAATATAGTGAGAACATCGTTCACAGTATCATAAAAAGCGTTCAACTCCAACTTGAAACTTGAAGTTTTATATATCACTGAGCATCTTTGAGTATAGCCTTTATACCTTGCATCGGTGTCAGCTAAATCGCAGGAAAACAAGTTTTATGTGGCCACGTTTTTTAGGGACATTATCATGAAAACTAGGGTCGTAAATGAAGTCATGTTTTACTTAAGCGTCTCTTATCGGAAAATATATCATACATATTGAGTGGAAGAAACACTCGCTACTGTGTTTTCCATCCTAGGAACTGCCACTCAACAGGAGCCCACTTAGATTGACGATGACGAGTGTTTCTATTGACAACGAAGCGTTAAGTCGATTAGTGACGAAGGTTTACAAAGAATTACTAGTAGCAGTGGCATCAGCATTTCATCATATTTGTTGAAAATCTCTATGCAACCGCAGTGATATATAATCACTTATGAATATGTGCTTCATACCTTCATTTCGAGTGTTTTATTATGGCCACGCGCAAATTTCAACAGATCTTTTCATTATTATTTGAGCCAACGTGTCATGTGGTCTGGTAAGGGCTCTTTTACAGCCCGATACACGTGTTTCGTCCTTACAGACTCGTCATTCGGGCAAAACCCGTCGTCTTTCGACCTTTTGATTAGTCAATTCTCTCGGGAGTCTGCACTTCCAACAGAGAGGTATCAAAAACGAACGTTCTACACTCTATGTCAAGTGAAATTTTTACCTAACACAGGGTGTTGTACACTCGATTGCTCTTTGATTGGTATTTTTGTCACATTATACCTTTATTTCGAGTGCTTTATTAAGACCACGCTCAACTTTCAATAGATCCCTTCATTATTATTTGAGCCAACATGTCGTGTGGTCTGGTGGACACTATGAGTTTTTGTGTTTATGAAACCTTTTTTCCGTTTTTTCACGACACTATAATTTTTCGCGCATCGTTATGGTGTCTAAATGATACTAGCTGCAATACATCAGGACCATGAGCAATTATCCAGCAATGCATAGTGAGAAGTAAAATACGAATGGGGACCTTGGTGATTCTTAGAGGTGTTTATAGTGAGATTAGAAATAGCAGAAATGACACCTGCTATTAACATTGTGACAGTAGGTTGATGCGAAGTAACTTCGGTTTTAAACTGTGCTAAAACCGCCGTCACCTTTGTAATCTACTCCAAATGGGCGAAGGGTAGAACTTAAGACGTTGAGTTTTTCTGCAGCATCTAGTATAATGTTAAGAAGATCAGCTTATGACTACTTTTCCAATAAACTCTGATGAGGTTGTTACAGAAGTAACTGCGGTTTATCCAACGATGGAACGTTACTCCTCTATCATAACTCTTGAACCACCAATACACTGAATGTTCTACTAGTTTCTAGGGTCAAATGCGCCGCTGATGTTGCGAGCTGCCTCTGCTGCTTTACGATTTAATATACTCACGGTCAGAAATCACGATCACTGTTGCAGATGACTAATGTCCATTCCGTAGTCTAACTGAGTTCAAAATAACTACCCAGTGTTGCGCCATTAGCAACAAAGTATGAAGCGAGAAATGGGCATTATGATGATGTACAACATAAACGCATAGTTTCATGAATATATTCCAATATTTAACATTGCATTTCAAGAATGCATAAACCGCAATAACTTTTCACCATCCTAATATTAGTTTCCTCTTTGAGGTTTTCATTAAATAATTATCAAAGTGTGTCATGTAGCTATTCTCGCATAGGTCGTATTAGTTCGGTGAAATTTGTGGAAGTAAAGATATAATACTCATTGCCAACTCAAAGTTCAAAAACACTTTATTCAGCAAGCAGCTCCATCTGGATGGTGGCTATTCCTTCACTATTAAAGCGATATGAGTGTTCAGAACAGCAGAAACCGCACCACCCTGCTTTCTTTCCTGAAGAAAAATGCATTACATAGCTATACAGGCTCAAAATCACCCATTCAAAATTGATTATAGTTTTATTGAGCTAAAATCACTAAAGCATCCAATATGTCTACTTGGTTCTTTTGGTTGCAAGGAGACAAGAAGAATATTCGATCTCATTCGCTGGATGGGAAATTTTCATGAGAATGTTAGTAGTCATTCGAAAGTTTGAATCTCTGGCCAGAGCCACACATGGCCATTTTTTGAAAAGAGTCCTTTATAACGATGTGAAATCCAAAATAAATTTTTCTTCACAGGCGCATACTTCTCGCCGGACAGAGCTCTTTTTTTGTAGTAGTTATCCCCCAAATAATTGCCACTTTCCTTTCTCTTCTATGCTTATTCAGTCGCATATCATCAAATAATCAATATTTTAATTATAGATAATCAAGAAAACCAGGCTATGAGCCATAGCGACGGTTAGCTACAATGACCGCCGGATGGTCAGTTTTTTTGTTGGCTTGCAGCTGGCATTTCCAACGGTTTCCAGACATAGGAGAGACAGAGAAACTCTCGAGCGACTGTCAGAGGGCACGCTTTCGATGGCACTTTAATCGCCTCAATTTGCTTCGTAGTGGTCACCAGAATCCAAGCTCAATGTTTGCCTTTTGCTTTATCTTATCCTCCACCTCTACATTGATAAACAAAACTAAAATGATGCTACGCTTCCCCAGTAAGTAGTCTAAACAATTCTAAACTAGAATGTTGGTAGGCTCTCTATCAGTAGGTATTTTACGCAAGTCTCTTCTGCCATGCCAATCCACTTCTTAATCACTGTGTTAGGTCCGAATGTTCTTAAACTAACCCCGTTTCCTATTAAGTCTCTCGCCAAAGTGCTCGTACTCGTCACTGTATAGTAATCTCTTAAGTAACTCAATATAATGTTCATTAGGGTTGCATTTAATACTATTGCATCTTATTCTAAATCCGCTTATTACTTTATAGCAGCAGCCCTTCTCGGAGTAGCTGTCACACCTCAGGAGATCATTGTAACTTGTCCTATTTACGTACATCACTTCAAAGAACTGCTTTTTAATACTTTACTATTGTTCGCATAGTCTTCATCTAACTTGCAGCCACACTAACTCATATCGTTAGTTCTTGCCGTTATGTTATGATACTATATATAAAGTGTAACTATGCAAGTTTGAAGCAGTTCGATCTACTGCAACAAGGAACTAAAGTCCCGCGCTTCAAAAATTACAAGGTGAGCAAACTCCCAACCTCTACACTTTTACACCATTAGTAATTATTCGATATCGTGAATTTCAATCATCCCAACGTTATGTTTGATTTCCGAAAAGACCATTTCTATGCAGTGTAGCAGAAAAACAAGACTGAATTTGCAAGTGCGCGCAAGTGGTCTTTGGTCGGCTCACGGACTGCCAAGTGAGGCGGTTAGGTGAGCTGACGCGAGGATCAATCGACTTTCGACCAGTCCTGTGAAATGCGATTTTTGTTATTCAGTAGGAACTTTTTCTCCGATCCAAAGGAAAAAATGGAGAATAGAAGTATGACTCTCCTACAGAAAAGATCTTTAAATACTTTTATTTTTGCCATGAATATAGATATATCAATCATCATTACGATCACTTTGATGAAATCTAGGAGCACAGAACGTCCTAATTTCTTTCAACAATGACTCGAAGACATTCTGATACTACGAGATTTTCTGTATTCGTTCATATGCTCAAAAAGCGATCGACTATCGCACCAGCCCATCTAGCAGCCTCAATCAGCGCTCCGTGAACTGACCAAAGACCATTTGCTCGCGCATACTAATTCAATCGTATTTTTTTCTGTTGCACCCCAGAGAAAAGGTTTCTCCGGAAAATAAGTACAACATTGAGATCACTGACAGTTACACTATCGAATGAATACTAATAGTCTAGAAAAATAGCTCTGCCCGGCGTGAAATACTCATGTGTGAAATTTCTGGATTTTATACCGTCATAAAAGGGTCTTTCAAAAAACCAGCTACGCAAAGCTCTACTCGGAGATTGAAGCCTTCGATTGATTGTTAACACTCTTATGAAAACTCCTTGTCCACCAAGAGGCGTCACTTCTTCATAATGTCTCCTCCTAACCGAAAAGAATTGCCTATTTTATAGCGACAGAATCAAATTCATCTTGACAGAAGCGAGGAGAGCTTTTTTAGGGTAAAAAAATTACTAGTGTTCCAGTTTGTTTCTCTTTGGGTGCTGTCACACATTACACTGCCACTTGTTTTTGATGAAGCTGGAGAAACTTCATCAGCCGTTTTTGAGTAAATGAGTTTTACACTTTCTATTAAACAAAAGTGACAAAAATATCTGCACTACTTGACATTGCTAGCTGTCTGGCTGCACCGAAACTATCATATATCAATGTACCAATTTGGTCAGACGACGCTAAAAAGCTGCAGAGAATTGCTACTTCACAGCTTCTCAGGTTGTTATCACTTCCATCGACAGTAAAACGGTCACAATAAAGCTTAGGAGAGAAAAAATAGACGACTGACTCAGAAAATTGATCTCATCTTATGTTTAAATTCTCTTGAATATAAATGCACACTGTTAGAAGCAAAGGCAATGTAATGACAAGGTGCCGTTCAATAAAGCTTTAGACCTCGGTTCGCCTCCCTTTTCCAACAAAGCAGCTCATCTGATTCGGGCTTAGAGATGTAGTGTGGTACTTGCTTGGTAAGTTCTTGCTGAGAAAGAAAGCTGTTGACTACTTGTAGAGAACTTCTGGGTACGTCTTAAATCGGCTATTCCGTTTTCTACTAACTCACTTTACATTCAAACATGTTTACATATCTCGTTAAAGTACTGAACCATAAAACATGTACTGCCAGCTCGTTAGAAACGAAAGAAAAGATAGTAGGCAAAACTGGAATAGTAGCAGTTCTTCTCAAAATAATTCTCCATTACTCTCGACACTCTTCGACAATTCACAGGCTGTTCATTGTGAGGCAAACACATGGTTGTTTTAATATAATTTACTCGATCAACTGAAGTTACGTTGGTCTCACTTTCTTCAATGCCTGGAAAGATCAGGTTGCCCACAGCCCAGTCGGCCAAGCACCTCCATTATTTCGCAAGAATGAGATCATCACGCTTAGATTTCCTCTATTACTTTACCAGAATGAAATCACTAGGCTTAGATTTCAATCGCATCTAGCGCAACAACTTTTCAACAAACATAGAGCTTTTTTGCGACCTTTCACTAAGTTTCCAGGTAGAAACCAAGCGTAGCGAGATTACATTGATTGCCAATGCACACCACACATCACAATAGCAGTTTTATATACTGCTTATGGTCGCGTGTGATTCACTTGGCAAGACCTTATGCTCTGAAGTTTCATGTTCATGAAACATAGAGGAGTATCTAGTTAGTTTCAAGCTTGCCGACTAAGTACTCCTTCATACGGACGTGAAGTAGCATTCTCGTTGCCGATGTTCTTGTTGCCGAGCTTTATAAGAGATCAAAGAAATTATGTCTGTGCTCATGCAATCACTGTATCTATTGTTAGAGCTCATTACACATTCCTGCGTTGTACATAAGCGGTGGTCATATAAGCCGTTGCGAAGTAGTTTGCATTTCAAATATTTGATGGTTTCTACTCAGTTTTTCTGATTTCTCTGGGCTTATTTCTTCAAACCAGCGTTTGATAACCACACTTTATGTGCTTGAAAAGAAGAATGCAGTTAATCGGACTTTTGCTAGCATATCTTCAGGTGCTACATTCTTTTAGCCATTCGAAAAGGCTATTTATTGAGACGATTTTAGGGATTCTACTTTCTCGTCTCTACCTGTGGACATACTGGCTGTTGCCCTTAACATGTTCATCACACGCGCTTTTTTAAATGGAAGGGATGATAGCAGTGATGGGAACTGTGTATTTATTTTGTTAAAAACCGTGTCACGGCTCATTTAAGATTGTCGGGAAACACCGTTACGCCGCTTGTTCTGAACTTTATCGACTATGAGAAAGTGTTCGACAGTGTCGATACAAATATAATCGTCTCAGCACTCGTTGGCCAAGCTGTAGCCTCGTTCAATATACGAGCACTAGTAGACTGCTATCGAAACTCCAGCACAAAAGTACGGCTTCTTCGTCCTTCCCTTACCATACCCATCAAAAAGTGGTTCGACAAGGCGACACTGTATTTCCAAAGCTGTCCACTGCTGTCCTGCATGCGATGCTCAGTATGCTCAAAGAAGCCTAAAAGAGATTGAGGTACGCATGAACAGGACGAAGACACAGTTCCTGGAGAGTCAATGTGCGAAGTTGCACAGATTGAACGTGTTGGCTCTCTGACTAGGAAGACCACCTCGTATATGGACCTTAGAAGCTCACTGGACATGGCACTTGACTGAGGGAGTAATTATACAGAAGAAGAAGAACAGTATGGGCCACCAAAAGTTATGCATCATCCTTGTTGAAACCATCTTAGACTGGAACAAATTTTGCTGCAAGTTTCCACCAAGATGCTGAAAACCTCAGCAAGTAAATTATGCAATCGTTGAAGGAAGAACAAACATCAGTCTAATAGAGAATTTGCCACGACCAGCATGCTATCCAAGTGTACGTTTGTATTTTGAACGATTCACATCGGTTGTACATTATCGAAAGAGAAAATATTTGTGCGACAATAAAGAAATGGTGAACTAACTTTAGGTTTTTGATCAGGCGACGAGTACAGACCGGCGTCTGTTGCCATGAATGGATCGAAGACCAACTTGCCGTCTTTCTCTACATGTGCCTTGGACGCTGGGGTAGCTGGCTGACCATTCTGCAAAAGAATAGCCCCTTAAAATTCATTGAGCGCAACAAATATCAGCTTCCCTGTCAGATAAGTTAGCCGAAATATTAAACTATGGTTCATACGTAGCATTAGTTCTCTACTACTTCGTGAGAAAAGTAGACCTAATTCTACCTGTTTCTGAAAGACGATAGAACCATCTTATTTTTGAAGATAGCTTTACCTTTGTAACAAATCCCTTACAACGTGGTTCTGTTTTCCCACTTCCACAGTACTTAATGTATTCCTCTTTGTTGTTATCACGCACACGTTTCCAAGTGACGACATCTCGTCCGAGATCAAGAACAACTCGATCACCAACCTAAAAAGTCCTTCGTAATTGCAAAAAAAAATAAGACGAATATTCTTGGTCTAGGTTTGGTGACTTGCATACTTTTGCTTCTTGAAACACTTTGGATGCGATCGCATAACCAATCAGGAGAGCAACAAGGATTTTTTGAGCCCACATTCTCTATAAATGCTAGCTTTAAAACATCAGAAGCGACTGCACACATTTGTCATTGGCCGAAACTACTACAAGAGTCGAAAACAATTGCATACAAGAATCGTTGGTCGGACGTAGAGGCACAGGTAATGACCAAGAACTTGCAAAAAAAAACAATCATTCTTTCTAGAATTTCACATTGTGCTTACAAATGTCAAAACAGTGAGTAATTTGATCCATGTAAGTTATGTTGCAAGAAACGAATCACTGCGTCGAAGAGATAGGCAATGAAATCATTGACCGAATGAACAGTCCATATTTCGGCTGTCTTCCTTGACTCAAAACTGGTTCTAACATGCGTTTTTCAAGTTGAATCATCTAGAAGATTTTTTAGAGAGCCAAGAATGACATTAAACTGCATTTTTGGAAGTGGTATTTGCTCACTCCAAATTTTGCATTGCACACCTACGACAAAGATTTTGCTGTAGTGATTTAGCGCATAACACATCCAGAGTAAGTACAAGTGAGCATTTCTAATGTTGTGACGGTTTATGACACATAGATCCCGAACAGGATCGTGAGATGAACTTCAAGAAAACGCTTGTGTTTTCAGGAGAGACAATGAATGAAAAGGCTCCACTTGTTTGAATCCAACGTTCAACAGCTGTAGCAGCAAAAAAACGCGATATGAATCATGGCATGTGATGACTCATACACCATAGAATACAAATTATTTCTACAGATGATGATTAGAAACTAAACGGGATAAAATTCTTGTGAGAGTTTCACGACATTTAATACAAACTGATGGAGTGACTAAAATTTTCAGATCAACGATATTTAGTTGAAAACACTATGGTCTTTTTCGAATATGGTTTATCACTTCAGTGTCGCTAAAGACTCTTGTTGAATGTTAAAGTGCAATGCAAGGAGGCTCATCCACCTGTAAGGTGTTTAAACGTTTAACTTGGTCTAGCAACTGCAAACTCTTAGAAAATAAAGAATCACGAACAGTGACTGTTTGCGATGAGAACACCGGTGCCTCTTAACAGAGATTTCTGTAAGTTTTCTAAAAACTACTAATTGTCCAACTACTAACCAATTCAGATCATATTATGAGCTAGTCCCATAATGCATAAGTAAGACAACCCACATACTTTTTGCTTTTCCATGTGACATTAGAGCCTAGCGTAAATAACTAGAAATTATTCAGGTAATTTTTGCGGTACACTAGAACAATGCTGATTACATTCACAGGAAAGATGTACTACAGAATATTGTTTTCAAGCAACAATTATCTGTAAGAAATATGAGTACTTTCCCGTTATATCTGGGCATCTCTAACCCTTTGAGAGCAACGCGCTTTCTTCTTTTCTTAAGCTTTCATAATCATTCAATAGCTATAATCTTAAGAATTCCAATACTGTACTCTACTACCAAGAAAGCTTTTGGATGCGCTGTAGCAGTTCAGAGCGTTATTACGAATGTCTTTGCTCTTTATTGCGAAAATCTTTGCTTATTTGTAGAGCCTTGATTCTTTCGCAGTTTTCTGTAACTTTCTGTAAGCCTGGGATCTTTATCTTTATCAAATTGCCAAATAAAGTTGTTACTAAGTAAACTTCAGGTCCAAGCAACTCAAGTCTATGCAAGAAAAGCATTTGGACGACGAGAGGAAATTTTGAAGTATGATAGTCCATATGTCTTTGGAGTTTTTACAGAACGAAATAGAGTCTCAAATTTGCTAACAAAAATTGCACGACATACGTTAATTGCGCTAGGCGAAGAGACAACCGCACAATAGATACACAGCGACCACACACCCGCCGACAAGATGTTCTGAGTGCGGAACTCTATCTTCTATTGGCTGCTCAAGCGCACAAAAAGTACTCTAAAGAAGCAAGTACACAGTTGTAGCTTACGAGACACCAGCCATCGCAATATCACTAAAAGCCGAGGAAAAAAATTCTATCCAGCAGGAAAAGCGCCGTAAGGCTCTGGCTTTTTCTCGAAATTTACGCTGTCGAATGACCATCAAAATTCTGAATCTAAGCAAAAAACGCGCTGTTTCTAGAGAGTTGAAAATGCTCATAGAAAACGGAAATTACCCTGACCTCTAATTGATCCCATTTACTCGCAAGGGAGCAGTGAATAAGATAAAGTCAAGGCCATAGTTCACAACAAGACTATGCGGCACGGAGGGCAAAATCTTGCAACAGTTTTCCAAAGGCAGTTTTTTGTGCTAGATGTGTGGACAGTCACTCATTATGTTGTGCTAGTACAATGATTCAAATTTTTGGGCTTTTCAATCAATCAAGTTGAACCCACAAAAGTTTTGTGATGGGTGGTGGCGGACGAGTGAAATTTTTTGTAACCATTAGTGAATGTAATCATCAAAAGCAAAACTAGGAGCGCTTTGTTGAGAAGAAACGGATCCATGTCTGTAAACTGATCTGGTAATAATTGCACGTGTGGCTTCGGTTCAGCTGTTCCCAACAGCTCTGTGACCAGCTGAAGCTGGAGAAATTGAAGAGTTAAAATGATAACGGTTTATCAGCTACAACTTTGGAATAATAAATAAACTTCAATAGTTCTAATGTTTGAGCTTGTATCAACTGCCTACAACCTACCTACAACGAGCGAAAAGATTTAGAAAGCATTAGATATGGTACATCCAAGATTTTTCTCTTGGAGGGCACACTTAATTAGAGCGAGAGCTATTATTCGAACAACTCTCGTTAACCTCTGATTACCAGGATATCAGAGGATTTGAGAAGTTTACTTTATTCGACAGACAATGCTCTATGGCTCGAGTAGTATTAGGTGCACAAAGATGACTCCGTCGTTTTTTTTTTCGCTGTTTTTCCAAATTTCTCTTTGTTTGAAAGTGCGTTAAAAACGCTATATATTTATGTGTTTTCATATGTAAAATATCTTTTCAAGATGGTTTTTTTCAGGACGTTGAAGATGACAACTTTTATACCCCGCAAATGTCATCGCGGAAATTTACTTTGTAGATTTATCAACAGAAAGTAGTTGAAATTGCTTGATCTTGGTCGTAGTTCAACTGAACATTTTATTTCGAACGTTCTTGGTGTACAACTTGCCTAAACTTGCCTCAAGATGGAGCTGTCGTGGGAACAAATTCGGTTGCTACTCACACACGAATGGCCCAAAGGGGAAAGTGCTAGCGAGGCTTTCGCATCAAGATTATCGGAGCTCGAACGAGTTGCATCTTTTAGCAACTACAGAAAAGTTCGTATATCAAAAAGGTCTTAAGGAAATGTGAAGTTGGTGGTCAACAAGATCATGAAATTTTTCGTTGTAGAAATCATATTTTTAAAAAACTAAAACGGCATAGAACCCACAATTTTTTTGCGTAATAATGCTCGACTTCATGTTGCAAAACCGATCGAAAACGTCATAATAACAGCTGAGGTGGTAGAAACAGCGAAGTTATATTTGTACTTTTAATACACATAATTTCGATACATATTTCTTCATTTGTAAATAAGTATAGGATTAAAATGTTAGGAATCTTCAAGCGAATTCCACACCAACAGCATTTTGAAAAACACCATCCGACTTTATGGACAAAAACCACATTGCTCAACTGTTTCGGTGCTCAAAATAAGAGTGTTAACGTCAGGGAACCAGATAATCAGATTTTCATCTTGATGAAACAATACAGCTTAGAGCTTCCAAATTAAGAGTTGTAAGTCTCAACTTTTCAGTACATTCAACGATCTTCAACGCTATCATACCGTCATACATTTGATTACACTTTGTAGAAAGCTGTTGTCTTCGCTAACATGCATTGTCGTCAACATATGGAGAGCATTTTACACGTTGTATGTGCAGACTCATACTTTTTACACCAAGAAAATTCCCGCCATTCGTATAGGAAGCAGGTTCACTGATATTGAAACTCCTCATACATCTCCAAATTTTATCCTTCTCAAAAAAGCTCGGGTTCATTTTTCGGGCTAATCTTAAGCAAAACTTAGTTCGCAAAAAATCAGATTTCACAGTTATTCGGGGAATTAAGAACCAAATAACAATCAATCTGTTCCACGGTGGAAAATGGCATATGTGACTTCTCTACAACCGTAGAAATCCTCCAGAAAATGGGCAAATGTGAACGTGGTTTCTAAACTTATGACTCAGAAACATCAGTGTAATACCGATTCAGCAAAGAGAATTTACCCACTTATGATAGAAACGCATGACTAGGTGAAATGCCAAGTGAACGAATTACTGATATCGAGACGTGAGAAGAAGTAGTTGAGACGGTTTGTACTATCGATGTTGCAGTGGGTTGTTCCGAATAGTGCTTAAGCTTCAGGATAATGTGCAAAAATCGACGTTTTGAGCTCATAAATTTCAACTTTTTTTAGATACAGCAACCACTTTAGAAAGAGCTGAATGCATATCTGCTTTTTAATGACTTAAAGAGGCTGAAGCATCAAGTCTTGTGTAGAGCGAATGCTCATTAAGCTTGTAGGGCGGGATCGGCACATCGGCCATGTGTGCAGTCAGGGCATTATAACTAATAAGACGTTTTTTTTCGGTCAAAGAGCCTGATTGTAGACGAAGTTCTTGTGTAAAATTTGTTCGTATCAAACTTTATCATTTCAAATGTATCAATCTAGTGTGAAACGTAGGTTGTCTGTCATACATAACTGGCTATCACTTGACCTTGGAATGAAGCGACTAGTTTTTCTCAGATAATCAGGCGAACACAAAGGTGTAAAACAAGTCTTACTCAGCCAACGTTCCTACGTCTCTTTTCAGATCCTGAAATTGGTTAAAGTACAATGTACACATTATTTCTTCTACGCTGTTGAGCACCGTTATTATCAGCATAGAGACATCAAAATGGGACGTCATTAGCTCAAAAAACGTCCTGCTTGAAATTCACCTCCAAATACAAAACTTTTTTAGCGGTGGTTCACGAAAGAAGATTCGACTTGTACAGCAGAACTATTACTTCTCGAGCTTGTATGGCCATTTCAGTAGTTTCTCTTAATCCGACCAGGCCGCCTTTGAGGAGGACAAAGAGATCGCAATGTCACCCGAATGAAAGTTGTGAAATAATCTGATCTTACATCCAGTGATGTAGAGTGATGCGCAAAGTGGTGAGCAAAACGGGCGTTGGTAGTGCAACGGGTTAGAGCACCCACTCCCGGATAAAGTGAAAAACGGGTTTCAATTTCCGCCTGGTGCGGAAGTTTTGCACATAACTCTGCATCTCAGGGAATATCTGTAACATTATACCATCGCCATAAGCGGTTAAATAAAAAAGAAATCTATTTGTCCATCCAATACCCAATATCTGTCGGCGTGACTGGGTTCAATGTCGATACCGTCCACCTGGTCCTAGCCACTGACGATTGGTTGCTCAAAAATAAATGCGTTATACCGTAGAAAGAGTAGTGAGCAGAACGGGCGTCAGTAGTACAACGCATTAGAGCACCAGTTTCCGGATAGATTGAGGTGCGAGTTCACGTTCTGTTGGAAGCGGAAGTTTTCCCACATCACTACATCACTGTGTACATCTATAACGTCATACCACCGCCAAAAGCAGTCAAATAAAGAGAAATCTAATGCTGGCTCAGTAATTTGAGAAGTAATGCCAAGTAGTCAAAAATGAAATCATAGGGACTAGCTGTCGTTTTAATTTCACACTCAGGCTTCACCATACCTTCTGTCCCTCTAAGGTTCAACCCAAAGGCATTCGTTAATTTCTAACGGATGGCTATAGAAATCAATTCGTTCAAATAGAAGTGCGCTATTTTTGCTGTTTGATTAAGGTTTCCTGCTTCGTTTGGCAAAAAGTTTCGGATATCTTTTATTACTTTGATACAAAAGATATTCTCTACTCACTCATATGCTTTTGGTTTAGTTATACTTCTCTTTTATAGAGAAAACGCTCGTCTACTACGCAATGGCACTGAATTTGGCATTCAATCAATTGTTTTGCATTGTCCGAAGGGGATCAAAATGAAAATCTTTAGTTTTGCTCCTCCCTATTTTATACAAGGCCCAAGTCAACATAGTAATTAAAATTTTCAGAACAGCTAGCAATTTATCAGACATTATTATGCCTGCTATAAGTGTTCATCAAAACCTCTTACTGTGACTATGTTTATATCGATCATTCGCTTATTTCCAGTTATTAAGAGATGACTTAAACGAGAATAGACTGAGTACTTATGGATAATGGAAGAAAGAACTTTGAGCAGTGAAAGGCAACCGTGTTTGAGTGAAAGGCTTAGAACATCAGCTCAATGCAAACTATTGGTCAGAAATATGTGTCGTCAGAGAACTATTCTGGGTGCTTCTCCCTTATCCGCAATCATATTCAAAAAAAGTACTTTTTACTCCTTTTTGAGATTTTAGTAATTATTCGACAGCTTGAATATTGAGAAACCGAAGAGTGTTTTATTTTCCAAATGGTTTTTACAACTATACTATAAAGGTGAAGCAAAAATTTCGGTACCACTATCTCAGACGGCGAAAAATCTTCAAGATCTCTTGTGGTCGTCAGGATCTTTCATAGATGTATTAGAAAAAATGATGATTAGAAAGCTCAAGTGCCTTACAACTGTGTCGTGCTGGTTTTTCAAGCCACCCTTTATCTCGCTGTAGCATCCACATTAAGGTTTCGTTTCTCAATTGCCCTTCGCCTTCATTTTTACCACGAGTATTATTTGCTGGAAGCACGAAAAGAATATCAGGGTGTAGGCAACTTTCGTACCATCAGGATCTACGTTTCTATCTGAAGTTGCTGTCGATACGGTATCAAGAAGAGTTCCAATTGAATAACAAAATTTCAAACGCAATCCTCCTGCCCTCCCGCTCAGTGAGTTGGCCATTAAGCAACGTCGCTGAAAGGGTTCGCAAAAAAGAATAAAGCTTTCGGCAGTAATCAATCTCTGAAAGATGTGCCATGCATTCCTCTTCAATTTTTAACTTCTTCTGGGGTGATTGAATGCATATCTGGCCTTTACAATGACTCGAGGTGGCCTCTCGCTGACCGAAACAGTCTGCTTATCCACCCTGAACAATCTGATACCAGTCTGGTGCCAATTCACTGACCCCGGTGAAATGGGTAGCTCGGTTTTTCTTTTGGATAGGATGGATGGATTTTTTTGAACTGAATGGTTGGCTTGGCTTTTTTTCCAGAAAAGATTCATACCTGAGTAAAATGTGAAAGCAAGTCACAGCAACAACTTGTTAGTAAGACAATTTGATGAATATGGTGAACAAAAGCCACAGCGACGACTTGTTAATAAGATAGTCGCCTGATCTACCGCGTCACTCGACAGTGATCTATCACATCATTCGTTTAAAACAGCGGCAAGTATTGTTATTTTACTGCAGATTTTTTTACCGCTTCGACAGAAACTTTGGATGGAAACGCGTGATTTTGACACAGCGGAAATTCTGTACACGCTAACATGCTTTTCGTCCTTCCAGCGATTTATACGCGTGGTAAAAATGAAAGCGAAATGCGACTGAGAAGTGAAATTTTTTTCTAAATGCCACAGCGTTATAAAGGGGTGTTCGAAGAAAACAGACGACTTATAGTTGTAGGCAGAGATATAAGCTTCTGAACGACCAAAAGCACTCTCTATGAAAATCTCTCGCTCAACGAGTAAGACTAGCCTAAATATTTCTCGCCGCTTAACATTTAAGTGACAATTTCTCTTTCACAGTCAAGCAACTTTCGCTGGATAGAGGGTTTCGATCAGACTTTCAATAATCATTCGATAGCATAAATTTCAGCGATCACAATGATGAGCTTGGTTTTTGGGAGAGGCCATTTTAATGCGCTGTTGCAGTTGAAAGATTATTGAGTTTTGCACTAGGCGCCGTGGCGACAGCGCAAAGCAACTTTACATATGGCGTACGGTGCGCCGCCGAGTGTAAAACTCAATATTCATCTAGCCGTAACGGCGAACTGAGAAGTCTCTCTCAAAGACTTAGCATATTCTTGAACTTTTTCGAGATTTGTGCTATCGAATAGGTGTGGAAGCTTGAGAGAAAAGCCATGTCAGGCGAAAAATACTCGGACATGGTGGCACAGTTCTACTCTTGTTGCTACAGCTCGCAAAGAGAATTGTTTTCAATGGCAAGCACATCATTGGAAAACTTGATATTTGAGCAGTCAATTGGTTATTGAACGGCGACAGCTTGATGCCAAAGTTGCATAAGTGCACATACCGGTCGAAGCCATACGCGCAGCATGTGAAATACAATTTTGATTTCAGTGTTGCAACGCAACGAAGAGATTTTTTGAAAAGCCAAGAACACTAATCAGTTCGTCGAGATTTGCGTTATCGAGAAGCTGCTAGATTTTTTGAGGAAAAATTTTGCTCATCGAGAGATGCTCAAGTGTTAAATAACATACTCTTGTACCTATTACAGTGTAGTACAGAGACCTTCCAAAAAATGAAGTACACCTCACAATTTTTCCAGAGAAGCTATCGAATAGCTGCCATAATGCCTATAAAAAGCGAAAAACACGTTTTTATGGATATGGGTGAAGGTGTCAGGAAAAGTACCGTATCATGCGCAATGATGAACGCGCGCTCTTCCTACACTTACTCTAACTACATATTAGAATTACCTCCACATAGACCTTTATTAGAAATGTTTAGTTGTAAAAGATGTGCTTCCAAGCTATGTCTTTTCAAGACAGGCGATACAATTGCACAATAGTAGTTGGAAGTCAGTCTATTTTTTTACAATGCCGTGGTATTACCGCTGAGAATTGAGGGATTTCATTTGAAAAAATCATTTTATATATCAAAAAACCTTTGTAAAAGGTTCATTAGTGATATTCCATCTTTTATGCAACAATGAAACACCTCTGACTTACAAACTTCACCTATAATTACCAATAAACCACCTATGACGTCGAAGCAGCGGGGAAAACATTTTAAGCTTGAAATGTGGTCTTCTTTTTGTTCTTGCAGCGTCCCACGATAAGCTTTCAAAAATCACTTATGTTTTCAGAATTCTCGAGATGTCGACTATCTAATGACTAATAAAACTTTAATGAAGAGCTATATCAAAGCCCCAGCCGAGCAAATGAACAAATGAACAAAGTGTGAAACATAATGTTATTTTCACGATTGCAACTAACGAAAAGGCTTTTCCAGAATATGAACATATCCTATGACTCTGCGACAATTCATGCAAAATCGATATTTCAATCTAAATCAATCTCATACAATCAATCTGCTTCTTGGAGATGTCAATAGCTCTACCAGTTCGCGAGTAATCCATCCTACATGGGCCTATTCCAACCACTGTAACACTTTTTGAAGGGTCGCGTATTTGAATCTTTCGATCACTTCATCGAAGAAGCATGTCAAGAGCTCTTTGATTTGAAGTCGAAAGAACGGCACTTTGACAAGATCTGAAACTTAGAGGACTGATGGAAGAAAGTCGTATAAAGCGATGGCCACTACATTGAAGAATAGCTACTATTGTTTTTGTTTGGGATTCATACATAAACTTTCAATTTTTACAAGTCCTCAAAACTTTCTTCCAGACCTACTGTGTATGTATACATGCACTTATGTACATATGCATGTATGTATGTATGTATGTGTAGGTGCGTATGTATTTATGGATGTTTTAGGTTCTCCCATGAATTCCTTCGCAATACAACACTTTTGTTGATTCAGTTAATATTTATTTGAACAAATCAATTGTTCAACAGTATGATCACGAGATCTATATCGGGTTGGCCTGTGCTTTCTTTCACTTTTCGACACTTTTGCCAGTACAATTGTTATTTAGTTAAAGAAATCAACTTAATCAATCAACACAAATCAATCAAATCAAGAAAATCAGCAATATAACCACCATCATAACCAATGATTTGCTTCCATTTGTTGGGCGAGGACTGGACGTCTTTTTTCTAGTAAGAATGAGGCTGGCGAACAAAGGTGGTCAAGTTATATGGTGGTTGTAGTTTTCATATCTTGTCTCCTCAAATGCTACTTTAAGGCGCGGAAGAGATCATAATCCGATAGAGCTATGTCAGTGCCATAGAGTGGATTTGATATCATTGTTCAGCTCAGTTTCTCCGATATATGGTGAATCGACTTCGCAATGTGAGGTTGATCGCTATCATGGAGAAGAGCAACAGTTAGACCTTCTAGGGTGATTATCTTGCCTGTTGCAGCTATATGGAGGAGTTGTTCCCCGAAGACGTTGGCACTGATTTTGATTGTTGTAGAGCAATTTTGAGAACAGTAGGCTCCACCGATTCCAGAAAACCGAGAGCATAACCTTTCGAAATAGAATTCAAGCTTTATTTTGAACTCGAGGGTATTTGCCACGAGGCAGTCATTTTCGCGATTAGTTACGCATGTTGCGCGGTCGTGAGCGGTCACGGCATGAAGTTTTCGTCGAGACATCAATTTGCAGTAGCCAATTTTAATGCCCTTCCACACCCCCTGGGTAAAGCTACTAGGACATTTTTCAACGTGCCATAGACTTTCGGCTATAAGACGATTTTAAATATAAAGAGCTGAGTAAGGCAATATGCGAAGAAAATTATGGAATAACTTAATATGTCCTTAGATATGTATATATACATATATATATATATATATAACGTATGTATATACGCATATAAACGTTTATACACATGAACATATGTATGTCTACCATGTATGCATCTATGTGTATAGATACGCATGTGTTGTGTGTTATGCACGTATGTAACGTATGTATGTCTTATGTACGCATATTCGTATGAACGCGCGTAATTGTATGTGGATGTAGATATGTATGTACAAACTCTGTAGAATAGAGTGCAAGAAAAGTTCTGCCAATTTTATCAAATACGTCAAAAGTAAAAATACTGCACAAGCAAATAAATCCATTCAGTTGGAAGAATGATCACGTTTATCAGATCAGCAACTATAACAGTAAACAAAGAAGTTTATAACTAAATCTCAAAATTGTCTTCTTCAGGCTATATACAACAACAAAGTTGCTGCGAAAATTTCCAACCGTGTTCGCTCACATTACCACCGTATTTCGTCCCGAGTGCGTGTTAAAGCCGTTTGAAACGCCTTTACGGTAGTTAAGCAAGTAGTACGCCTTTTTCCTCCACTATGGGTGACGGGATAATCCGCTGAGTTGAGATCCGGCGAGTTCTACGGTTGAATGTCTTAGCTACAAAAACCTGGAAACTCTTGATAGATGGTAATTGTTGAGTGGGCCGTAACCACAGGAGCCCAGCCCTGTTTAAGCGCAAATTTGTCGGCGCTAAAGTGCTGAGTAGTTTGAGGCTGCATTACGACCCATTAAACTTGTTGCAGATTACCAGTAGCGCTGATTTTGACATTTCTGTTAACAAAGAACAACGGCATCTTCCCTGTGGAGCAAATGGTGGCTCAGACCATCACAGAGGCCGAAAGATGACTGCGGCCCATGGTTTTTGCTATGCGGAATTCTGTTGACCATTCTTGGGAAGTTTACTTCGATTCTGGCGATGATAGAGTGCCTCGCCAGTGAATATCTTTTTATCCGTAGAAGGCACCTTCGACAAACGAGCACCGAATCAGTCGGCTATCCTTTGAACGCCATTTTTCTTTTATCATTTTGTTCAAGAAGTGAAACCGAGAGAACATGTAGCTGCCCACCTTCAGCTTATTCATGACTATGTTTCGGGCACTCCACTCGCTGATCCCGAGCTTCCCGAGTCATTTAGCGCATCGAGCGCTCCAGATTTCATTGAATTTATCAGCGTACCTTCTGAATATTTTTCCAAGTGAAAGAGCTGTTAGGACAATATTATCGAAGGCGGTCCTCAATCCCTTCAGTATCTTTAAAACTTTTACAGCTCTGTAGACACTTGCTGGTTTGAGACCAGTGATTTTTGACAACGGCGACCAATTTCATCCCTGCCTTGTGCAAGTTAAGTATTGCGATATGTTTAGTTTTACGATCTATAACTTAAGCACAGCTGAAATTGAACAAGTAAATAAAGCAGGCTCTAAACCAAATTGGCAAAGAATCTAATAAAATTATCAAAATCAATGAAAGAGTAATTATATCAGTGATGAAATTAACAAATTACAAAATTGACAGAACTTTTCTCGGATATTTTACGTCCACTTTAGTTGGTGAAATTATGATAACCTGTGAAATGTCAAAGGGCCTATAATGATGGAGCCTCCACGGTCACTTACCCGTTTACCTTATAATGAAAATTTCGTTATAGAGGTTAATGCTTTGAAGTGTTCAAATCATAAACTTTGCTTAAGAGTCAACTAGTACAGTGATAAGGGAATATTACAGTCTTTGCCTTCTTAATGATGTATGAACAGTGCCATATGTTAGCACAAACCGCACTGCATCCCACAGTATTGCTTCCTCTGCTCAACAGTGCAGAAAGAGTTTGTGCAGAAAGCATTTCTGACCCAATGGGCACAGCTAAATATACATGTATTCAAAATTATGCCTGTCTTACTGATTTTTCTGACCCGTTTTAAGGTAGGGAATTCACCTTGGGTTTGATCCGCACGAACCTGAAAGTTATTGGATTGAACTGAGAGCTACTCGTATCAGAATAAGCAATCTCGCTTCGCGATCTTTTTCAATGTGAAAATTTTTGTGTTGGTAGATGTTAAATGAAGGATTCAAGTCCCTGAGGGCATCAATTTTAAACACTACTGGTTTTTCACCATTTTGTGAGTATTCTTAATCGTTATCAATCGTTGGTGGGTGCACATTTCACTTAGCAGTAATGAAAACTTGTGTCTGATGTATTCTCTAGAAGTGCTTCCATGAAACAATGTCTAGTCTAGAGAAAAACATTTTCATTAAGGAAGCTACCTGTCTCAGGAGACCCTTTTGTTACAGTTTTGCAAAATCCGCAAGTTCACTTGCGATTTTCCTGAAAAATAAGCAGACATGAAGAAGTGTTATTTTTCAAAGATTTTCACAGAGTATAATAAAATGTAAGGCAGAAAGCTATAAACTCGACTTATTACGACAAACCATTGCATACCCTTATAAATGCTTGCGTATCCACTTGTCGGCAATTAGAGAGATTTCTATTGCAGAATCACACATTCACATAAACACAACATTTAGCACTTATTAAAACTGTTTTAAAAGCAAATGGAGATGTCCATAATAAAATCTACTGATATAGGCTCCACACAAACCTCAAGTTTTCGGGCAATTTTCTGCCAAAATCGGTCTCCAGTATCAATCAACACACATGGCTGGCGTAACCAGAGAGCAATTGATGTTCGAAGCTGAAATTCCAAAAAAAAAATATCTAAAGTATTAATATGATTGGTGCAATCTCACGAGTGATCTCATTCAACAAAGTACCCACTGCTTATAACTAATACAATCAGCCTTCACAACAGCGATAACTGACATTGCTTAACACTTTATTGAGTGACTCCACGAGTACTAAGGAAGCGCTTCAGAAGGTCAGATATCTTGCATATATCTGACAGCAGTAAAGTTCTATACTTCATTATGTGAAATTAAAAGAACTAATTTGATCAGAATACTCTGAGACCGTTTGATGTTTATTTGTTCTATTTATTTATTCCAGTTCAGTCTATCGAACTGCATAGGGAGTCCATGAAACATCCTGAAGAGATCAGTGTTAAACGTGGATAATACTTTAAAAGCTGATGCATCGTTGAATTGTCGAGGGACGATCTCCTAGTGATATAATTACACAAAATCTTGTCCGGTTCACATGATGCCCTTCCCCACTTTTGCATTTTTACTTATATTGTTCTTTTAACCTTAGTTATTTCCTATCTTAGTGAAAATAGTGTAATATGAAATTCTCGGAAAAGTGGCCAGATATTATTATGAAATCAATAGATATAAATTGATCAAAGTCAAAAAGACTGTACTTATTGGTCAACTTTGGAAAATTTCTAAGTTTATAGAAATTTTTTGCTTAATCAAACGCAGGCGTAATATCACCAAGTGCAGAAAGATCAAAAAAATGTTAGGAAATGTAAATAATCTTACTAATTTTCTTATTTATCCAGAGAAGATTTTGAGCATGGTAATCATTTTTTGAGCCACGCATGTGGTCTGTTATAAAACAACTTATGGAGCCCGATACATGTATTTCGATCTTGACAGTCTCATCAGTTGGGGCGGTACCCTTCGTCTTTTGCTAATCCAGCAGGGGTGCTCCAGTGCCTCATATTAAGAGCAGGCGATGAGGAACATTTGAATACTGAGCGGCACTGAACACTTCAGTAATAATTTTACTCAATGGATCTTGACAGAATGTATGTCGTCGCCTACCCTTAGTATGGGGGACCGGAGCACTCTAACAGGATTGGAAAAAGACAAAGGGTACCGACCGACTGATGAGATTGTCAAGGTCCAAATACATGTATCGGACTCTATAAGTTGCTCTATAACAAACCACTTGCGAACAATGACTATCAAGCCAAGCATATTACAATTTAAGCGTAGCTTTGAAGAAACACTCAAATCGAAATGTTTTGAGTTTTTTTAAGGTTTGATGTGTCAATGGTTTTCAGATGTTTTGGCGGTCTCGCCCGCCTCATCAGAACCATCCGCCTCACCAGTCAATCCTACAATCGTAGGTAAGAAGACACAGCATATTAAGATTAGCCAACGTGAAATATTGCCTGAACCATTCAGTTGATGACTTGCTGCTGATTTTCTTTATATAGGCATTGCCTTTCAATGAACTGTTTCAAAATCAAAAGTTCCATGACAATGTCTTCAAAAGCAGTCGATCAAAAAACATAAATTAACTTGTATATTAGACGACAGACTTACACCGTTTGTTTTGACAACTGAACTCCGTGTGTTACAGCAGTAGCCACAAGTCTGAGGGCAATAATTAGTTACTGCCTGTACCAAGTCTTGATTCAGATTCTGCTCAAGCTAAAAGTTCTAGTTGACAAGGAAATTTTCAGGACCCAGATTCAATAAAATCATGTTGAAAGCTGCAAGATTACAGAAATAGTGATTAAACTAAACTTGGAGCGCCATGTACTTGTAATGGACTCAAACCGCGACTATGTTTCCAGGCAGTGCATTTCGGCACTACACTGTCAAAGCCCTAGTCCACCTTCTTCTACTACATCAAGGCTCGTATTGTGTTGTTGTCTGAACATTCCCCTGCCATTATTTTACATCTTACCTTGCTATTGAAAATGAGTTAGACGGTAGGTAGATGTCAACAATACTTTGAAAAGGCTAAAAAAATTTTGTCCAGTCATTATCAATAATAGCCAGGTACAACTGAGAAAATGTTCTCACCTTGTAGCAATTTTCGTTTCGATTATCTTCACTATACACTATCAAAGCTTTTACATAGTGTTGCAAGCAGACATCGTCCCGTAACTTATCCTGACAGTTCACTGCGGTTTGAGCGTACTGAAACGAATTCAGTTCTTCGGACATCTGGCGGAACGCGAGAATTCTAACGAATGTTTTTAATCAGTTGGGGGCAATAATCATAATGAAGGTGACGAAGTTAATGCTCTTCGGCTACACTATCTTCTTACATTGACTCGTGTGTCTGGAGTTTTGGGGATTCTGTCATTTTTGTTCTGCGCACGTTGGAAATTTTTACTTCCTACTTACTTTTCTGCAAAACAAAGTTAATTCTAAATTCTTTCTATTTTGTCTGCCACTTGCAGTGATATGATCTTATACTATACCCAATATGTGGAGTACTGTGCAAAAGCGTTTGCGTCAGCCGGGATTCGAACCCAGATCTCACTCTTTCCTGGAGCGTATGCTGTAAAACGAGCGTCGGCAGTGCAATGGTTAGCATACGCTCCCGGAAAGAGTGAGATTCGGGTTCGAATCACGGCTGACGCAAACGATTTGCACAGTACTCCACATATTGGGTAAAGTTGATTCTTTCGTGCAAAACTACAGGAACATTCACGATGTATTACACACGTGTAACTTATTCCTATAACTCTTTTTTCCAAAAGCGTTTGCCAAAATATCAGAAGATTCTATTTGCTTTGGATTACCAGCTTATGCCAAGCATTTTTATGAGTAGAATAAAATCAATTTCATGCAGCTTTTTCATAGGTTGCCCTCCCAAAAGACTTTAGACATTGTTACATTAGAAATAGTTTGTTCGGCGTAAGTTGTGGACAAACAAATCGGAGTATCTCATCAATTACTAGTTATTTGACTTACTCCAAATATTTTCACTAGAATCACTAACTCAGTCACACATACCAAATGACCCAACCTACAAAGACGTCTTAAATATAGCTAAAAATATCAATAGATAGGATGTTTATGTGTTATTCCAGCTATACGAGTTATGTGAAGCTTGAAGAGCACGACAAAAAATGCTTCAAAGTACCACATAATTTGAGAGAATTTTTGAATGTCGAGACAATATAGCATGTCGAGAGAATTGGGACATTATATCAAGGATGGTCCTTTTCCATTTAGCACGTCTGTGTGTCAATAATTCCTATTCTGGGAAGGATTAATCGCGATAGAAGATACACAAATCTTTCTCAAATTTTTCACCGAGGTATTCTTTGCAGTTGAAATTAGCAATGTCTCCTTCCAAAGAATCAGAGAGAAGCATCATCGATGCGAAAGTGCAAGGTATTTCTGAAAAATCATTTAACCTTTCAACGACTTGAGATTGACAACAAAATGAATACAAATGAGCCAGGCAAACCTTTTATACCGTCTTTCCCATACAATTGTTAGTAAAACACGATTAACATCACCAGTGGATGATACTAAAGCTGTGCACTCTTGCATGCTCTGGTTTTCAAAACATCTATGAAGATTTATTTGAATTTCTAAAAACTGCAAACTCCCCAGACGAAAAAGTTCGATTAGTGAAGTTTCTGAGGCTGAAGTGGTTTCACTAATATATTGTGGATCAAGGCACTTCGCAAACGATGCTTTTGCCCTTAAGAGGAGTCTAGTGCATGGTATTTTGTGTTTATTCTAATTTGCTTTGTATTTGTGTCCTTTGAATGGTGTTATGTTGCGCTCTGTTCATTATTGACAATGTTATCGTTATTTTTATGTTTAGTAATAACGTTCGCAAGCTCGAAAATTGTTGGTCAAAAATCACCTGCTAACAAAAATTAAAAACTACAGTACTTTCAAGAGGTATCAATTTTTCAAAGGATCACTCCGTCCGGAACGGGTTGAAGGACAAAACGTCAAATCGCACGGCTTCGAAAATCCTTAGGTATTCGCCGTTGTTTCGAGTCCACTCATAGCATCATGGAAATGATTGAATGTACGTACACCTAACCTAAATTATTTGAGAGGGCTTACCATGCATCAGTATTTTTATTTTCGCCCGGAAGTTCGATATTAAGCAGGTAACTTGAAAGGATTGTTTTTTTTTTGGTGTACATGGAAGTAAGCTGGAAATATTAATAGTGTGTTTTCATCAGCACTTTTGTTCCGTCAACCTCTAATGACTGCCATGAATGAAGCCAACCATCATTTGTTGGATTTGCTCTTGCCATCACCAACCGGATAAATTTGTTTAGGCCTCTATGGTTTGCTTTCACAAGGAACAGTACTAACCCTCACGATGTCTTACATAGTTGACTTGTAACAGCTAATATGATTAAACAATTTCTGGAAAGACTAGAGAAGCGGTTCCAAGGTGTCCCAGGATCCTCACTCACAATCGTTGCGGATTCTCAAGAGGTATGACAACTTGCGGGTAGGCTTCTTTCAAAACTGCACAAGACAGCTGTTTTTTGCTTCAATATAAAGTTCCCAGGACTGACTGTCTATTAACCTCGGCATGCTTCAATATAAATACAAAGTTCTCATCTCAATGCGAATATCAGAAACTCATATAACTTTGGTGGTTTAAGTAGTTGATTTATTCATATGAAATCCTCATGCAATCATTGAAAGCTTGGATTATTTTTTCTCAAAATTGTAGTGTAAATTTGACTTGTTTGAGTCTTTGCCAAAGAATAAAGAACAGAATTTTTTTAATTAAAGTTTCTATTTAAAAGATAGGCCTTTTTCAAAGTGCATTTGTATTTATAAAGCCTGACATCAAAGCAATCAATCCTGTAGAATGATTGGTATTCGGGAGGCAATCGACAAATAAACTCTGTAAGTTTACAAAAGGTTTTTTTCCTAACCGTAAAGCATTTCGTCAAAATATGACATTACAACGGCTAATAACATATCAACAAGCCTACGGTAATGTAGTGGAATTCAGAGAATCTATTAATGTAGTTTTCCTATTTCGAGTATTGACCTCTACTGCCGGTATTAGCCGTGGTTGCGTGGTTGTATTGAAGTATCCTGTGTGCATGAAAACATTAAGAGATACAGATAATGTTTGCTTGCGCAAAGAGTGAGTTGTAGACAATAACTTTCACCAGTATGTTCATTTTTTTAATTTGGTTGATGGCCTGCCTAGATTGCGAAACAACTTTTAAAGAACAAAGCTGCTACTTGCTTTGTGAGAATATTTAAAGCCTTTTGAGATTGTTGCGTCAGTGGCATACGGACGTTTAGACAGTATCGCCTATTTCGTCACTGTCGCAAGCCCTACACTGAACTCTACTTTGTAGTAGGAATGAGGAAATGTTATGTCATAGCACGTGATATTGTGTTATCACCATTTCTTCCAGTCGATGGAATACGGCTGGTAGTGAATATGTGGAAATCCATCTCATCGCCTGCTCATAAACCACGCTATAACGTCTGATATAGTCATATGCCACTGACGTACCTGCCTGAAAAATACTTTGAACATTCTCACAGACTATATTCATTGTTTATAGAGAGCTTTGAGACCAGCTGATGAGATGGATTTCTACACATTCATTACTACCCGTAATCCATCGTCTAAACAAAATAATAATAACGCAATATCGCGTGCTATCACTATAATGTCTACCTATTCCTGCTAATAAAATACGGACCAGTGTGGGGCTTGTGGCAATGATGAAGAGGGTGATATCGCCGAAACGTACGTATGCCACTTATCTACCAACCTCAAAAAGGCCATGAAACACTTTCACAAAATATAGTGAATGTTTGTAATGAGGTTCAAAAACACTCTATAAGGTGAATTACTGTTAAATGCTTGAATGAAAGTGTAGTATATAAGAGGCTTACAGTATGAACATGTCTCGATCATTCATGCCAGTGAGCTGTTGGACATCGTTGTCAAGGTGATGATCACCTTGAGAAGAGCGTGTTCTAACAGTTAACCTACTGGTCATCATCCCATCAAGCAAGTGTCGCTCGTGCGAGTTCCACCAATATTCGATTATAATACGCTACTGCAATTTCTAATTATCAGATATTATGAAGTTCAACCACGTGTTTTGCAAGACCAAGACAGTTTCGATGCTATTTTCAATAAATGCTGCATTTCGAACAGGTATGGATGTAAAGAATTTTAAACAATGGCTGGAAAAGAAATGGATCAGTGCAGTTCCAGTTTACCTGTTCGGTTTCAAAGCCGTGTTTGATACTTTCAAGGTTATGCGGTTCTTTAGTTCCTTCGTTATTGCCTTCGTATTTTTCGGTAGAGCTTACTAATACATCGACTTAATTTCATTGACTAGAATTATTTGCCCAATTGACTCACCGACATAGATCACAATATTTCGTTATACTTACTTCATCATTGAGATTTTTAGAATAATAGTAGGGCTGGTGTCAAAGAATTGCAATTCGTGCATTGTTGAAATTTGACATTTGACATTGAAATGTATTCTCTAATAAATATGCTTAAGCTACAGATCATTTTTGCGCACATTTCCGCTTTGTGTTTTGTTACTAATGAGGAATTACTTATTGTTTATTTTCTGATCATTTTAGACTACAGAAAGAACGCCAGACCAAATTCGAGTGTTTTTGTTGTTCGAGTCCAAAATGGGGGTCGTAGAACAGCAGAGGCAAGTCGCAACGTCAACGACGTATTTGGACCAGGAACTGCTAACGAACGTACAGTGCACCAGTGGTTCTAGTTTTGTGCAAGGGATAAGAGTCTTGAATATGAGGACGTTAAAAAAACAATTATTATGCAGTTACCGTTGAAGCTGGACCTTTTGGGATTACACGAGATGCTGCAGAAGAACTCAGGGTCGACCAGTCTACGGTCGTTCGTTATTAGAAGCAACTTACTAAGCCGAGGAAAAATTTCCTTAACACCCGCGAAGTGACATTTATGTACGTTCCACCCAGTATCGAAATCAATTTTGAAAGCATATCCTGGCGTGGGACGAAAAAGTGGATCTATCTGGTTAAACACGATAGGAACAATCGTTGGGTTCCAAAAAGTCTGCTCCGCCATCAATTTCACGTCAAATTTCGTTTAGCCAAAAGGTCATGATCTGCATTTGGTGGAATTTCGAAGGTGTCTAGCCTAAACTTGCTCCTAATAGCCGCACCATGAATGCCGAACTGTACTGCGAGTACCTGGACCGAGTGTTGAAGAACACTGTACACGACACTGATTCTTCGAAAGCGCGCTGTTTCAGCAAGACAATGTCAAACTTTGCACTGTAAGGAAGTCTGAGGAAAAGTTTGATGAACTGGAGAGAGTCGCTGTCTTGCTCCACTTAGCCTACAGTCCAGATCCTGAGCCATTCGACTATAGTATTTTCCGCGCCCAATGAAACATCTCCTGCTTGAACAGCGATTCGAAATATTTGATCAAGTTAGAGAGGCGCGCAGCAATTTCTCGATTCAGAGCTCAAGAAATGGCGATTTCGAGCAGATACGGAAACTTACAGATTGCTGGTAGAAGGTCGTTGATAATGGTGGTCTATATTCTGAAGAATAATTATTGCTTTTAAAGGAATTCATGCACAAACCTAAATTTCAGCTGATGTTGAAGATCTTTTTCCGCAACTAATGCAAAAGTCGTTTGCACCAACCTAAGAGCAACGGCCTCAGATTTGGCTGTAAGTGCTATTGGGAATTTTTTTCAATGAAAAAAGCAATGTAGTAGCTTGAGTGAAACAGGCTATCGTTGTTATTGAAATGCTGTAGTGACTAGATAGAAATCATGTTGATTTTATACGATTCGTTATCATTAAACTGACTGATTTGAATAGTTCTGCTCTATTTGAAATAATGTGATGAAGAAGCGAAATCGCTGAAAACATCAAAATAATCATGAACGTTGTATTGTGCAATTGCCACCACATCACGAGGAGTCGCTGCGATGTGAAAAGAAGTGAAACAGAGCACAAATTCAGAAGGACTATTTCCCTTTGCAGTTGTCGCAAGGTTGGGGCCAAATTTCAATTGATTATCGACCATTGATAGATTATCGATCAAATCCAACAGAATAAACTATGTTATAAAATCGTTTTTTTTTTCTTTCTTTCGCCTTTCTTTACTACACACTAACGAGCACGAAGAATGACTATCTTTGTCAAATCTTGGAATTTCAATGTACTAAGCTTGTTTTAATAAAATGGATATCTCAGCACATGTATCTTCATAACAATTTCTCTTTCCTCAACCACGTCAACAACATCAAATGAATTTGACGAACCATCTTGACTAAGTGATGTAGAGTGATGTGCATAACCTGCGCGTCAGGCGGGACTCGAAGCCACATCTTACCCTATCCGGGGCGCGTGCTTTAACCCTTTGTACGACTGAAGCCCGTTTTGCCGCCACTCTTTCTACACTCATATCTATCTGACGAAGGTCTGTCTGACGCGATAGTTTGGCACGTTATTTTACATCACTAAATATATCTATAACATTATATCACCGCTGGAAGCGGTCAAATAAAACAAAATTCCATTTGATCACCCATTTCGACAAATTTCGACTTAATTGCATTGTCAATTTTCTCCAATAATAAACGAGCTTAATATCTGCTTGAATAGTCCGTCTGGATAAATCAATGTACGTGATCCGGCACATTTACTATTTCACTAGGATCTCGTCCACTGGTCAGAATGTTTCCTGAAAACCCGATATAGATCTGCTGAAGCTTTACTGGGTTAACACGTAGCCTGTCCTTCATGATTAGAAGTGTAATCCATCATTCTTTCCCAATCTTTGTTTTGAAGTGACAATGAATGGTGATATTCGTTTACCTTGAGTTGAACTTTCGCAGTGTGTCTAGTGAAAATTTTGGGTTCCTTCATACCTTTTTAGTGTCTTTCAGTTCATCTTCTCCTCATTTGAAATCTTAATTTTGGACCAAGATAATCCTGCTAGCCTCTCGAATACTATGCCATTTTTTTTAATCTTTCTTCAACATTATGCGTGATTTGAGCGCTTTCCTTTTCACTCAGCTTGAGCCGGTGGTGCATTTAGAGTATGAGATGTGGTGTAGATCTTCATGAATTATAAAAAGGCGCATCCACAGGTTGTGCCATTATCTTGTAGATACAGCTCACGTCTAATTTTTCTATAGCGCTCCCATAGATTCACACCTTAATTCATTATTCAATGACATTGTTGGTATCCACTATTTCCTTTACAACATTTGTCATCACCATTTACTGCTCAAATTCTAGCACTTCTGCATTGATCCTACTTGCGGTGGAGTAGCGCAGTATTTAGTGGTACGATTTATTGAAAAGCAATGTGATGAAGAAATAAAGTGTCGGTTCGACTCCGTACACTAACACTCCCTTGCAATCAATCAACTAATCACTTAGGAGCACTTTAGCTATACTAGCCCCATGATTGTAAGTATATTTGTCTTGTCCAATATTTCACGACCTTCACAAAGAAGACGAAATCCTCAAACACTAACCCCCAAGAGTGAAATATAAGATCTTTTTGAAAAGAATGAATGCGAATACTCTCAATATTAGGCGTAATTATTGAAAATTAATGCTAGTTTGGTTTACAATTTGATAGAGGTATTAAGAAAATTTTGTTTTGCGGCTTTGAGAGTATGTATGGCATGTATGTTACCATTTATTATTTGTTACTCAAATTCGTCAAACAACCGTGTTGCTACTATTTTTTCAGCTAAACTCGAATTTATTGTTATCCTTTTTCATGAGATAACCCAGGTTTATCTTAACGCCTGGTGCGGAAACAACAATCGATGAGCGGTTGAATTACTGTCCAGTGACTTTGTTTGAGATAATCCGCTTTCTAATTTATTTTACAATTTAGAGTAGAGCTTGCGTCAGCAGAAGCCCTTTGTAATACAAACAATTTGTAGGAGTCGAGTTTCACAATTGCAACAATAAGGTCTATGCGGCAAATCATCACCACTATCGTTTTAAGAGCTGTAACTCACATTTTTGTCAATTTAATAGGAATGATATCACCAATTTTAGCGAGCAATATAATACTAAAAATCCATTCTTCCAGTGTCCATTAAACCTGGTGTTTTGGAATAAATCTTGTTGGTTCCTTTGTGTTGTTCACGCTTATTTTGTTGTCTAACTTTTGCATGCCTTTTGAAACGAACCAAACATCTAATTTTTCCAGTCATCCATTTCTAAGGATTATCCGGAAGGGATAGAAAGCTGGTTTGAGAAAGCTCACCAGATGCTCGCCATTGTCAGTAAGATCTCTTGAGGGACGCCGTAGCCGAGTGGTTGTGATGCTCGTCGCGGCGCGCGTGGAGTTGAGCTCAACCCCTACCTCTCCCGGCAGTCAATAAAAACGCGCTTTGAAACTCTCACAGCAAGGCTATTCTCGAAATTGCAAGGAGAGTCGCACAACGAGTATTCTAAGCAGTCCAAGAGGAAGGGGAAAAAACGAATTGAAAGCTCGAAGTACTGGGATCCGCACAGTGAAAAAAAACACGTGATAACATATCAAATAAAGTGTTAAAGTGGTTCCTGTAGTGTGCTATAAAGGATAAAGGATAAAGCTCTTGGCGTTGATCAATCCCTGAGGGATGCGCCATGCATTCGACTTCAATTTTTAACTTCGTTTGAGGTGATTGAATGCACATCTGGCCTTTACAATGACTCGCGGTGGCCTCCCGCTGAACCGAGTCAGTGCTGCTTATCTTCCCAGACAAGTCTGAGACCTGTCTGGTACCAATATACCGACCCCGGAGGTATGGATGGCTTGGTGAGCCATGAGCGCGAGATCGAACCATTGACCTCGTGTGCGACGCAGAGCACCTCCAACCACTGCGCTACATGCGCTCCTTAGTGTGTTTAATTACCCAAGTTTGAGTGTAAATATCGGAAGTCAGTCAGATGAAGACAACGTGGTCCATCCAATGGTATCGAATTTATTAGGCGGGAAATTCCCGCAGCAAACCGGTCAAGTGCTGCGCTATGACAGAGAGGAAATGATGCGTCTATCCACTGCTCCGCTTAACCTTCAACGTCCTGCGTATCTCTCGGTTGAGTTCAATGGAGATGATGGGAAGTTTTCACCATTCAAGTGGTTAGAGCATCGATGGGAAGTTGAAGGCATTAAAAATCGAGCTCCAGCTACGAAACTTCAGGACGCTCTGTCCGCTGGAGCGGTGGATGACAATGCTGGCTTGTCGCCACAACGGCGAGGATTTTCCGGTGGTTGTCGTGCACCAGCAGACGATAAAAGGAAAGACGGGTTGCCGAGTGGTAGTGGTTTTGGGAGTGAAGGTGGATGGGCTGGTGCGGAGAAAGAGCGAGATCGTCTCGGTTCCACCAATTCAAAAAGTTGGCGAAGCGGTTCGAATGGAAGTGCTGATAAGTACTTTGCCAAAGGGAGCGACTTGAAACTTCCCTTCAAATCTAGTAGCGCAAATATTCGTGGTGGTAATTCTAACTCTAATTCTGCCGGTTCGTGGCGTACGGAAATGAAGGATCGAGGATCATCTTTGGGCACTGGAAAATACACGCAAAACAGAAATCAACGGGATGAACGAGATCGTGGTGAACGAATTTCGGAATGGGCAGACGGATTTACGACTATGGATGACATGATAGAGTTGCGTGGATTTGAGGAGCCCATAAAGAAGAGCAAAAAAGGAGCCGCAAAACCGTGGTAAAGACGAAAAGGAAAGAGACAAGGAGAAGGAGAAAGAAGGAGATGTTCGCAAGGAATCACTTGAGAATGGACGAATTGATCATCATCATGTGTTGGAAAATGAGACCACTTCTGCCCCACGACCACTAGAAAGTGTATTACCAGAAAGTGACGCCGAATTAGCTGCTATTTTGGGTTTACTGGACGTCCAAGATGAAGGCGGTGCGTCGAGCTTTGTGGGCAAGGTTTGCATCGGGGATAGTAGTTCCTCACTTACAACAACCGGTAGTCGCCTTAGTCGATTTTTTAAGAACAGTAACAAAACTGATACTGCTCTTCAAAATATCCGCAATTCACAAGATGATACTCAGTCTGCGAGCCTATTATTAGCAAAGATTTTTGCGCATAATCCTTTGCCTGCTTCTCACATTCCGCAAAACATGCAGGGAAATCCGTCAATGCCACTGTCAGGTGCGGGAGCTAGTGGTACGAGGGCAGTGAGGCTGGAAGATCTTGAGAAGGCCTTCAGTTCAAAGGATCCTCGTAGTAGTGGATCAAATACCAAGGAGAACTCAATACAAGATCCTAATCAGCAGGCGCTTTTTTTTTAGTGTGCTATAACCAGATAGAATTCGTCTTCATCGGCTCCTCAGCAGACCTATTTATTATGAGCAGCGGGATATAAGCTATGCAATAGTATGGCTAGCATTGCATAACTCTATGGCTCACTGGTTCGAGATAATTTTGCTAGTCTTTTACTATATATACTATATACTATATCTATATATACTATATCTTTTATATCTTTTGTCTCAAAAGACTGTTTGCCGTTCCATGTCATTACAACGTAGCAGAAGGATAAGATATGATAGCTGTAATAAGCGAAGTGGTGCCGTGTACACATTTCACTCAAACGGTTGCTCTTTTTCGTCTTACATTGCTTCTCTTCTGCTTCCAGTCGGTTCGTCTTTTTTCGTACCATCCTGCTATTTATGAACAGTGCCTTTCTTTTTTCTACTCATTGCAAATGCTGAAAATTTAACTTCTTTTGTGGACTCAAAAACATCTATCGAATGCTGAGGAAAGCGTGTATGAAGTAGAACTTTGTAGCGTTGTTTGTTTCTTCAAAATTTCAAGTCATGCTCTGGGTCTACTTAGCCATTTTTTTCAAATCTTGTGTTATTCTATAGATGCTTCGAGTTCAAAATCTCCTTGCTATTCTTATTTGTTACTCGCTTGCAGAAACTTGGATCCGAAAAGCGAGAGTAAGTTGAAGTGATTCTCCAAAACTATTAAATGACCAGATTTCTTTTCGCCATAGTTTCAACATTTTTCAAGGTTGGCGAGCGAGTTGAACTTTCTCTTGGGCAATATGTACGAAGATGGCGGCGTGTTCGTGATTATAAAACAGATGAGTTTATCAGGCGCTGCACAAGATATGAAACTGGAGAAATTTGTCACCGATTTGTAGACGATGTGAGGTGATGTCTATTTAGAAAGAAAATCCTCGTTCTTTGTTCGAGCTCGGTCTAACCCTTAATTACAACAAAGACGAAGCATACATCCACAACAGCAGTTACACCATTTCTTGACAGGAACTAGTTCATCATGTCAGTTCTCGGCAGCGAACATTCACTCAAAGTAGAATCTCGACTTTGTACGAATTTGCTACGAGGAATTTTGTGGCGGACTATAATCTCTAACTCAAATACTTAAGCGTTCAAACAAATAACAGTAATAGCGATAAGTTAGTACCGAAGCAATACAATGAACGTGAGGGGCCAACTTTGAGACAAGAGACCACTCTGTCACGAGCTGATGGCGTGATGTAATGTACGGGTGTTATTTCAAATAGAACAGTCAACACAGGAGGTAATACAGGGCAACTACAATTATAGTGGCAGCGCGAAGCAGTTAACTCAAGCACAAAGTATTAACATCCAAAGATCACTGTGGACGATATTGTAAGAAATAAGTATTGTTATGAGCAGTAAGGTGGACGATTTTGCGGAGTTCCAAAGTATTAGGTAGATACATCACACATTACGCCAGTATATCAAAGTATCTCGATGGTATTAAACGCAGCAGATTTTTAGAGGTCTCTGCGTAATACTTGACGAGAGCGCAAGAAGCGGAGACAAAAATTGCAACATGGTAATGATAAAGGTGTGAGATGTTGTTAATATTATTCCGGTGCATAATTGGAGCAGGACTGAGAGAATAGATTTAAGAGGGATAACAAAGTAGTTCTGAAAGGTGCTGGTAATCCCTCGTACAATTTAATGGCAAATGACAGTGCTATCTAGTGTGACTGCATTTTAACTATTTGAATGCATAGAAATTAGAGTCTCTCAGCTAACTGAGTTTTTCAAGTGTATAAGTGCAAGAGTACAGGGAGGTGTGGGTTTTTAAGATACTATGTGATCGTGAAATCACAGATGTGAGAATGTTCGTGCAGATGACAGCTGTATACCTCATGAGCGAACTGCCGGACAAAACGAGCAGATCTTTCAAAGACGTTACACTGTCCACTCAGGTGTAAAACAAATACAAGAAATGAATTTTTGTACAAAAAGCTTATGTGATTTTCATTAAGAATCAATAGAAACATTCGTTGTTTAGTGAAAATTTTATTCGGGACTAAGATACTCAGTGTTCTCGGGTGAATTCATTTGACATGGACTATGAATTATGTCTCAGGCAGTGGTCAATTCCGTTACGTGAATTCCCCACCAGTATTGTTTTCGAAATGGGTGCGTTCACTAGTGGCTACGGATGCCTTCTAGTACACACGTGGTGGCTTGATTTCATCGCCCGCCTTGGCTTCACCGAGTTTTCGATTCCACTGCGATTCGCATCTTATATGGACTTATAACCGCCAAGCTCTATTTTCTTTATGCCGATAATATTTTCCAGGACGGTGAGCCGGTTTCCCCGGTTTCTGATGCACATGTTGATAACCAAGGCAAATTAATCATTAAATCCTTTGTGGAAACAGACGCTGGTCTCTACACGTCGCCTGATGAAATACTCGAGGTTGGTTAACCCCTCTCTTCACTTGGCACACATGTGTTTTTCATCTTAGAAATGCCCCAAGATTGAATGCTAACTTCTGTGAAGATCATTCCGGAACACAATCTGATAGAAACCAGTATACACCTGCAATATACAACTTTGTCACAACAGTAAATACTATTCCAGGAAGGTTTTTTTTCCCTTGACGAGAATCGTAGGACGTACATCTCTCTGGAAGTGAAGAAATAATCCTTATGTAGTCTGAACTGTTTGCTGAATAAACAAAGGCTTCTGATCTCTGAGTTCTTGGTGTAAATTCAGCCTCTTATTTTGCACAAATTTAACAAGGCATTTACGTCTATGAAGAAATTGTTATAAGATATAACCTGATGAAGCTTTCATCGATCACCTAAAATATGGGATAACTTAGTGTCACTCTGAAAGTAGTCTCTGTGACCTCTCATTCTCTGGCATCTACACAACTTGGTAAATCATGACCACTACACAATCTTTGTCGTATCATAATTTTCTCATATGAGCATTTCTTTTCCGCTCCATTATCAGTTGAAGGACACCCTTTTCTAGTTTTCAAGAGCAACATAGCTTTCAGAATGTTTTTTGAAGATAATGGCGACTAGATAGGATTTGATTAGTAAATGGGAATTTTCTGCAACTGTGTTTTAATTTGTAACGAGGTAAAATGAGACTTTTCAGGCGAAAAAACTCACAATTTTTCGATGAACAAACCCAAGGTAATCAACAACAGGTTTTTTTCAAGGCAACATTGACTAAAGATTTGGTGGTTTTGTCTTCTTCGAGGCCTAGAGAGGTTAATTTGATATGCAATTCAATCAGCCAAGAATATTCACGACACCAACAGAAATAACCTGGTACATAAGCTATCGTTCACAGAGTAAACACTTTCTTTCGAACACTTATCGCTACCATTTTCAAGCTACCTCAAAACTGCAACTTTTGATGAGCTTATCGCGACTGAAATTGTGATGCAGATTTGCACGTGAGCGGTTGTCCATTATCGTAGTCGGTGCTTCGTCTCAAACCAAACGGACGGGCCCCATGAAGGTGTTGAATATAGCAGCTAGTGCTCGTTTCAAAAAAATTATGAACACTTATTACCTCTGCAATACTTAATAAAACAATGCTTTCTACTGCTAGTTTATACATTGCTACATTTACAAAATTTCACATTTGATCACCTCCTTACAAACGAACGCTCACTATCAACCTATGCTTTGATATTACTAGGTGTACAGTGCAATTCGTTATACGGAAACAAATTTTTAAGCCGACCTCATTCGCTGGATAGAAATTTTTATATAAATGTTGGTAATGATTCGGAAGCTTAAATCTCGAGTACAACTCTACGTCCCTGCTTTCCAAAGCACCCCTTTGTAACGCTGTAGCATCCAGAATAAGATTTTGTTTCACACTAGCTTTCCGCCTTCTATTTTACGACGCGTTGTAATTCACCAAAAGCCGAAAGCATATCTTTGTGTAGAGAAGCTTTCGTAGTATCTTCGGCAATTCTTTTATCAAAAGTATCTTTGAAAGCGGAGGAAAATTTCCGAATTGAATAACAATCTGCCGATCGTCTCGCCTCGCCCGCCCCTTGTCACGCCCTTCTACGACCATCGCCTTGTTGAATAGTCAGTAAGCAACGTGCCGAAAATGCAAAACTCGATCTGAATTTTTCTGCTAAACAGTATTTACTGAAAGTAAGCACATCAGTAGAATCGCGAAACTTTACGCTATCGGATGATTACTAATAGTCTAGAGAAAGAGCTTTGTCTGACGAGATCAAAAGCACAGATCAAAAGACCAAACGGGATCAAACAGCAGAAGGGCTTTCTTGAAGGAAAACATATTTTTGAGTTCTTTCGAAGCTTACGTTATAAAATGAATGCTAGCGCTCCAAGGAAGGAGTTTTGTCCAGCATAATATAAGCGAGATGAAAAAAAAAACATGTGGTCGTGTGAAACATAATTTCATTTTCTACATTTTATATCTCTGTAGAAGAGCGTTTTGAAAAACCACCATGTAAAGCTCTACCTAAGGGTTCATGCTTTTGAAGGGTTATTAACACTGCTATGAAAAATTCTTGTCCAGCAAAGGAGATCGGCTCAAAATTTTTTCTTCGTCTAAGCGAATTGTAACGCTGCACTAGTATGATTGCACCGCTTTTTTACGGTTTGAATATCCAGTAAATACAAAAAATTTCATACTAAAGTCTATTTAAATATAATTCCTATCATCAGCAGTAATAATTTTCCAAATTCTTGGGTAATTTGTGAATGCCATCAAAGAAAAATTTGATAAGTAAAGTTGGTACAATTTTGTAAAATTTGGTTAAAGAGGTTTGAATTTACTGATTTGTAAATTGAATCTTTTAATTTCAAATGATAATCTGAAAGTGCGATGTCGAGAGAATAAAGGGAGTAAGATGAAACAAACAAATTCTCCAACCTCAGCTCTTTTATGACGTTTTCGATCGTTTAACATTACGAGGTCGAGCGTTATCATGTAGCAAAATCAGTTTGTCGTGTCTTACGACCCATTTCGGTCGTTTCATTTACAATTCATGGTTTGTTTCGGTTAACTGTTGTTGATAAAGTGCTGCATTAGCCGTTTCACTAGCTCTCTTAAGAGCTGGTAGTAAAGGACGCCTTCTGATCACACCAAAGCACACCTAACCTTTTCTGGGGATCGTCGTCCGTTTTGCAGTCGATTTTGGTGGTTTCGGCGGTGCTCCTTGTCGCTTGCGCTTTGGATTGTCGAAACGAGATTCACTTTTCGTCTCCGATCACAGTGAGATGCAAAACGGCGGTTTTTCTGAATTAAGAAAAAAGTAAAGCTTTCTGCAAATAGCGCTTTTCGAGTGCAAAAGTCGTCATCTTCGAAGGTCCCATAAAAAGCATTATGTAACATATTTAGTCTATAAAAAATCGTGCAAAATAGTGTTTCAAACACACTCTCAGGCAAAAAGAAAAGGATTTGCACTTCTCATTTTTTACTCTTATTGCAACAAGAAATAATCAGACGCCGGAGTCATATTTATGCATTCAATACATGTTTTTAGCAAGTTCAAACACCGTTTAGGAATCGATAACTAGCCACAATTGTGAATATAGTTGAAGTTACCATGTAAGGAACGCACTGGTTATCTTTATGAAGTATTATTCACGCTACTTGCACCGGTTGCTCAGCTGTAAAGAGACGTCGCTCATCGCATTGGCTTCTGGACCATGACACATATCGCCGAAACAGTCGTAGATATTCGCACATTTTAGTACGGATAGTGTGCTCAGAAATAGCTTTTTCTCCTGAGTATAATCTGTAGATTCAATCAACACAACCACTCTTAGAAGCAGTCAAAGTCAAATCTGCTCTTGCGGATTGATGTTCAATGTGTAGTTGCTGCATTAATGATAAATTTCCCTGTGAGCCCAAATTTTTCTAACATACATTTTTTGGTATGAAATCAATTCACCAAAAATAGTGATACAGAAAAATTAAACACCATAAAATGGGAGCTAAAGTCAAAATTCTTTATATTACTCTGACACGTTCTGAATTGGCCAATCTTTCCAGTAACTGAGATTCCACTTATAGCTGGCAAAAATCCCTTGCGTGATCGTTTTAATGCCAGTTATTCTTTTTAAATTACTTTTGTACACATGGAAAATTTTAACCGTGACGATTTTGTCTTCCTATACTTCAAGAGTGCAATATGGATCTCAGATACTGCAAATCGTTTAGCCGTAGACATAAATCCTTATCACTGCACTATACGCGCCTATTGAGATGCACTAAAAAAGAGCAGTTCATAGAAGAAAACGTGTTAGAATAAAGGCTAGGAATTTGATCATTTATCCTTGAAAATGTGTGAAAAAATTATTACGAAACACACAAAATGAGCTATTCACTAGTTTGGAATAAGACGATGTTCAAAATTGAAAGCTGATAAAACGTAAACAAGAGAGGCAAAATTTGAATCATCCAATACATTCGAGGCTGAATGTGTTCTGGATACACGAATTCTTGAAGATTCTTCCCGCTAATAAAACATTGGTACTTTTCCCCTACCCACACCCAAATTCAAAAAAAAACGTACTTCTCACACTTACTAGACATTTCAATAGTGATTCAATAGCTTAAATTTCGAGAATTCTGAACTGTGTATCTTATTTTTTGAGTGACCTTTGAATTGAGCTGCAACGTCATAAAGAATATTCTATTTGCACTCAAGCATTTTTCTCTGATCAAAGATTTACTTTGAAAATTCAGTAATTAATCGATAGCACAAAACACTGAAATTAAGGTTGAATTTCTGATGCGACGCGCATAGGTTGCACTGACATGTGGATGCACTCCGCAACACTGGTATCGAGCTATCGCCTTTCAATAATCAGTCAATAGCTTAAATCTTGAGTATTCCATTTTTGAAAAGAAATTTCTTAGCGTGCTTAGCAGTATGAATAAAAATGAGCTGCTCATTTGAGTACTTTTTGCTAGATATGGCTTTTCTCTTAGACTTTCAAACCCCATCTGATAGCACAGATCACAGCAATTACAATGATATGCTTCTATTTGAAAACAGTCTTTCAGTGTGTTGTTACAGAGGAAGGAATATTGGGCTTCGTACTTGGCGCGATCGCAGACCCCTTGTGAATTGCGCTGCGAGATCGATACACCGCCGAGTGCGAAACTCAATATTCTTTTAGCTGTAGCAAGGCACTAAACAGTTCCTCTTACATATTTTTGGAATCGCTGCGATTTGTGCTATCGAATGATTATTGAAAATGTGAAAAAGAAACTGTGTCCAGCCAAAAATTCTTGAGTGCGAAATAAAATTTTCTTCAGTGCAGCATCATAATTCGAAAACTATTTCGAAAATAAAACACACCGTTCAAATTCTTGAGATTTAAGTTATCAAGCGATTGCTAAGGCGTCAAAAAGCTTAAAAATACGTCTTTTTGAATATGGATGCGAGCAGGGGAAAAGTATTAAAACTTTCCACTCAAACTTGTCGTAATTATGCTAAAGCCTAAATCACCAGTAACCAGTATTTCTAGTTTCTGAAAAATTTTTATCCACTTCTTTTAACCTTCAAACTCTCAACCCTAGTAGTGCTTTAACTGTCGAAAATCTATCTTTTCTTATCAAGAAAAGCAACTTTTGAAGTAGGGTAACTATTAAATGCTACGAGATTGGACCCATATCAAAAATATGCAACCCTACACAACGCTTTGAAATCGAGATGAATTCCATGTACATCAACATCAATCAAGCAAGTTGTATCGCCATCCGCAGTAGTTACAAAAAAAAAATATGATTTGCGCAGTTGAAAAATACAACTTAGCATGAATTGAACTGAACATCATTTATATCAAATAATGTTGCACATTTTGCACCATCCAAGAAATTCAGGAAATTCCCTTTTAAAATAGTTATAGGAAGACGGAGTAGTTAGACTTCTTGTATAGGTGCATGTCGAACGCTCGTTTGAACCAGATTCTCAAGAGGGAGAATTGAAGCGATATAAATCATTTCAATTGAAAAATCCGTCCTAAATTACAATACCAACTAGGAAAAATTGTACGAATTGCAAATAGGGAGCATGCATGTAAAATATCTGCATGCATGTTCTTATGTATCATATAATTAATGTGTAATCTATATACTGAGTGATTGTGAAAGAAAGCGTTCAATATTGAAGCTTCTTTTGTCATCTACTCCTTATTTCAATTCAAAACGTCGATCTCAAAGGTTTGCAACAGGAGATTCTAAGCACTGATTTTTGTTAGAAATCAATTTTTATAATTATAAAGAAGAACATCACAAAGTTCGTCTTGTTGATGAAACGTGAACATTGCCGCTTTCTAACACAAGCCGCACTGCTTTCCACAGTACTGTCTCCTCTGCTCAATAGTATAGAAGGAGTTTGTGCAGAAGCCATTAGAAATCCAGTTGGCACAACTGAAGATGCACACATTTTCAATCGATGCCTGTCTTTCTAGAAATTCTGACTCAACGTTTATGCTAGAGAAGTCACCTTGGATTTGATCCACATGGACCTGAAAGTCGTCAATATAAGCTGAGAGCTAATTTATCAGTACAAACATATACATTCTCTAGTGATTCTCAGTCGCAGAATTCTTGTGTTGGAAGAAGTTCAATGAGGAACTTAGGCTGCCAAGAGTATCAAATCTTCGTGCAACTTGTAATCACCATTCAGTGAGTATTCTTTATCGCTGTCAGTCAACAAGAACGTGTATTTCATTTAAGAGCAACCAAAAAGCATATTTGCTATACTGTTCAAAATGCTTTTGTTCGATAGTGCTCAATCTTAAGAAATAAAATTTTTGACATTAAGCTACCTGTCACAGGGAATCTTGTTGACACAGTGTGGCACAATCCGCAAGTCCTCTTGCAATTTTCCTGAAAAAGAAACACACCAAAAGAAGAGATCTTTTTTGAATTTTCTCTGGTGGAAAAATGAATTAAGGCAGATCCATAAATTCGGCAAGTTATAACAATTCACCGCATACCATTACAAATGCCTGCATATCCACTTGTCGACAAATAGAAGGATCTATTTTGCAGAACTGGATTTTGTCAACACATCCACCGAAAGCAAAAGTCAATATTCAGAGTAAGTTAAAAATTGGAAAATGACTACCATGATAAAGCCTAACCGATATCCGCTGTACACAAGCCGCAGGTCTTCGGGCAGTTCTGTGCTAATACTGGCCTCCAATGAGGATTAGTACACATGGCAGGCGTTACCAAAGAGCACGTGATGCTCGACACTGTAATCGTAAAAACTCATTCGAATTATTATATGACAAATGTGAGCCCCTAGATGTTCTTTCAGAATGAGCGTGTTACTTCTTGCCAGTGCGACTTGTGCTCACGATAGAGACAGTTGGCATTACTCAACCTGCCACTAAGATACCCAGCACACCTAAGAAAAATTCCATAAAGTCGACAAATCTCTATTGCTTTTATTTTACTTTGGCGAACGATTGTAGAATGATCGACGTTTAGTTCGTTTGCATCAAGTCGTGTAGTGTTAGAAATTACAGCTTCGTTTTCTAACTTGATGATCTTTCTTTCGCCGATTTTTTACTACGTTCCTCATCTTCAAGACTCTCGTCTACTTTATGAAACTTCTTGAACCGCCGCTGCACTCTAGGTTCGTCAGCAGTTCCTGGGTCAAGTGCGTTCCTGATGTTGCGGATTTATCCACTGCTTCACTACCTATTTTAAATCAATAATTGTTGAAAACTATTTTCTGCCTAACGTCCTTTCCATAGTCTAAAATATGTATGAGTAAAAGTTCAAGTAATACTTGACTAACAATAAGACATAGAGCGATAAATTCCCATTAAAATGATATGTAAAATAACCACACTTATTCAAGTGTATAGTTCAATATCATGCGGTGCAATTCAGCAACGCATGAGTCAAAATTTCTTTTTCATCAATTCAATAAAAGCGTAATGTCAATAGGACTATCTTCGTATACAGTGCTCTGGAAAATATTCCATTGCTTGAGTTTGTTTGCCCAAATTATTCATTCATATTCAACTTCTTAGCCATCCAATATCACAGTGAATAACCTCACTTACGTCGTTGAGTTGTTTCTGTAACTCCTAACTACTACTAGATGTTGGGTATAACTCAGATACTCTGTGTTTTGCTGGCTCAATATGAATGTTAACCCCTAAGGGACGACATGTACTAGCTCAGGTACACGATTGCTTGAAGGCATCAAACACTGCATAAAAGTTTTCTCCAAGTATTTAGTGACCATTCGAAGGCTTAAAATTTCGCAAATTCAAGGATTTGTTCAGTTTCAAAAAAAAAAGACTTTTCAATTCGTTGCAGCAGCGAAAATTAAAATAATGTCGCACACTCAATTATCTTATTTTCTCGGCTGAGGTTTCAAAATAGCTCTTCACTAAAGCTTTACTAGGCTTTGGATAGCCTAAATCTTGAGAATATCGTAACTTTAATTGATTTCAAGAGGTTATCACATAACGCTGTAGGATGTACTAAAGAAGATCACATTTCACTCCTAAAATGTTACCCACCCGCTTGAACGTCATAGGTGGTTTATTGGTAATTATAGGTAAAGTTTATACGTCAGAATTATCTTATAATTATATAAAGGATGGAATGTCACGAGTGAACCCTTTACAAAGGCCTTTTGTTTGAGGAGTGATTACTTTTCTCTAAATCCTTCATTTTTCAGCGTTATTATTACGTCTTTGTAAAAGATAAACAAACTTTCAGCCCCTATTGTGCATTTATAACGCCTGTCCAGCGAGAACATAGCTTAGAAACATATCTTGTACAACTAAGTATTTCTAATAGAGGTCTATTGGATATAATTCTAATATGTAGCTCGAGTATGTGCAGGAAGAGCGCGCGTTCATCATTGCGTATGATACGGTACTTCCCCAATTAGCACACATATTCATAAAAACGTATCCTTCGCTTATGTAGACATTTCAGTAGTTATCCAATAGCTTAAATCTTGGAAAATTGAAATATGCAATCTATTAATGAGAGGTCTTTATATTACGCTGTAACAGTGAAAACAAAATGCTATTTAGCACTCAAGCATCTTTCAATGAGCAAAACTTTCCCTCAAAAAGTTAAGTAATTCGTCGATAACACAAATCTCGACAAATTTTATAGCGTGCTTGATTTTCTTTGAAATCTTTATTGCGCTGCAACAATTTCACATGCGGCCGCGTATGCCTTCCACGGTGTGTGAATGGATATTGCGACATTGGCATCAAATCGTCGCCGTTCAACAACCAGTCGCTGGCTCAAATATCAAGGAATCGAGCAGTGCGCTTGCATGAAAAAAAAGTCTCCTAGTGAGTTGTATCAACAATAATAAAACTGTGCTGCACATCTGAATACTGTTCGCTACACACGGCTTTTCTTCTAGGCTTTCACACCCATTCGATAGCGCAAATCTTAAAAGACTTCTTAGTGCATCTTTACAGCTAAAAGAAAATTGAATTTTACACTCGGCGCACATCGCACGCCATATGAAAATCGCGCTACGCGATCTACACGGCACTGGGTGTAAAATTCAATGATCTTTTAGCCGTAACAGCGCATGGAAACGTCCTTTTCAAAACCAAGCTTATCATTGAGATCGGTAAGATTTTTACTATCGTATGGTTATGATAGTCTGAATGAAAACCTCTGTCTAGCGAAAGATGCTTGAATGTGAAGAAAATTTTATAACTTTACATTACGATATAAAAACCATTTGAAAAATGAAACACACTCTTCAAATTCTCAACATTTGAGCGGTCGATTAATTACCAAATTTAGAAAAAGAATATGCAATACTTATTCCTGAATATCGGTTCGGATAGGGGAAAAGTGCCGATAATACTTCCTTGGAGACACATATTTTCGAACAATAGTTTGCATAATACCGATATTCTAAGCCTTTTATTTACACGCCGTTGTCTTTTACCGCTCAGAATCCTTCCACTATCCATAAACACACAACCTTTCTCGCTTACTTCAACTCTGAACAATTGAAATTGAACGAATGATTGATATAAACGTAGTTATAACGAGAATTTTCGATGAACAGGTATCAAATACAACATGCATCATGATTTTTGTTAAATTTCTAGTTGTTCACCAATTCTCGTTAGCCGTTACCGACTGGATTCCTCGGAACGTCAAGCGCTCTAAAGGAAGACCACTGACCCGTTGGTCCGATTTCTTCACGAAAGCGATAGAAGAAAGATATGATGCTCAGCGAATCCCTAGAGCGAGGAGGACCTACTGGGCTACTCTTGAGCGCGATAGGGAAAAATGGAAGAGTTGCTGGTACCCGCTCGAGTCACTCGACGATCAACAGGACGACAGGTGATACAGGTGATGATGACTCTTCGGTCTTGTTTGAAACTAAGAAAGAACAAAGCTGAAGTTTTGCTTTGTGATCCTCTGTGTGCAATGCAATACGATAGATTGAATGCCAAATTCTGCATGACTGTGTAGTAAACAGCGTTTTTCTCTACAGAAGACACGTATAACTAGACTAAAAGCATATGAGTGAGTAGAGAAAATCTTGTTCCATCAATGTAATACAAGAATTCCGTAATTTTCGGCCAGACGAAGGAAAAAACCTAAACAACGAAAATCGCTCAATTCGCTCTGCACGTTTTGATATCTATAACGGTCGTTTAGGGGTGGAACGGAAATTGGCCTCAAGTCACCATGCCTTCAACAACACATCAACTAACTGCGAAACGCAATCTTCTTTTGACTGCTACAGTACAATAAAGAATTGTATTTAAAAAACAACGTTACCGTGAAAACTGTCTAGATTTGAGCTGTTGGAGATTTATTAAAAGTCTAAAGAAAAGCTAGCTTCAGTGAGAAATGTTTAAGTGTGGAAGATATTTTAATTTTTACTGTTGGGGCGTATTAAAGAAGCCTTCTGATAAATAAAGTAAACCATCAACATTTCCAAGTCGAATGGTTCATATAACTCTGACAACAATCAGGAAACGCGATTTTCCTAAGAGGTCAAAACAGGATGCGGACATTGAAAACTATCTAAATTTGTATAATCTAATCTTCTTTTGACCGTTACAACACTCTGAGAAGCGCTATATCAGAATCAAGTACACCATTGAAATTGCTAAGATTTTCCCTATCTAGTGCCATTATCAACTGTTTATTAAAAAAGCTTTAGCCGGTGATAAATGCTTGAATGTGAAGCGAAATATTTTTTCGACTGTTACACCGAAGAAGACAGGCCATCTAAGGAATAAAATACATCGTTCAAACTCACTTGGTTTTAGCTATCGAATGACTACTGAACGTTTTATACGTTTCTACCAAAGGGCTCAAACACAGTGGAGAGAACGGGAAAGAACCGCTAAACCTCCATCTCTTCTCCGCATACTATAGCTATGAATAAAGAATTCGAACGAATTTATGAATTGATCTGAGGAATGGAAATCCAAACTGCACTAATAATCAGAAAAACAGCTTCAACAAAGCAGCAAAGTACCACTCAAAAAAGTCGCAAAAGTCGATCTGTGGTTGATATTGTGCCAGAAAAATCAAAGGTCACTGTACTGGGAGGCATGACTGACTCTTCCTGAGGACGCGCGCTCAGTATCAGAACTGGGTCCAAGCTTCTCACCACTGCAGCCTATTTCTAAAGAAACCCTGCGTAAAATCGCGTGCAGTCTGCACCAACTTCGAGACCAATTTCGTTATAAAGCAAAGTTAGACTCATTGCACAAAGAAGAAAAGCAAGAAGTAGGAGCTATTCCAACACCTCCTTTCCCTCGGATGTTTTTTAGACAACTACAACCCCAACGATGAAGTTGATTACAAGTTTCGCAATTTTGCAACCGATACTCTCAAAACTCTCAATCACTATCGTCGTAAAAAGCTAAGTCCCAATCTCACAGCCACACAAAAATGTGGTTTACGTAAAGTCCGAGAACTAATAAGATCCAAGAATATCGGACTGTCTGTTAGTGATAATGGCGAAGAGTTTTTTGTAATCCCTCGTTAGTTGGATGTCGGTATAACGCAAAAACATCTAAAAAACCGTTTCCTATACTGCCCATCATCTGTTAAGGAATTTCGAAGTCAGTACCGAAAATTAAATACGGAATGTGCCCAACTGGCAAAAGCAGCAGGTTTGAGGCCACCCATGATTACACAGCTCAAAATTGGCCAACCATCATGCCCGGTCCTATATCTACTCATAAAGACTCACAAGTTAACTGCCACTGATGATTTGGTGTCTATCGATCCTTCAAAGTTCAAGACAAGACTGCTTGGATGGAACAACGGACAGGATAGCTTGGTTTATAAACCTATACTCGCCCCGTTATTGAGACACATCCCGTCACCAACACCCAAATGTTTCTGGATCGTCTACGTAATACGCACCCCAACAACGCGTGCGTTATGGAAACATTCGACGTAACATCTCTTAACACAAGCGTTTCGAATGATTCCGCACTACAAGCCACCTACGAGCTCCTTACACAACAAGAAGGAGCAATAAATATGTATGGCTTCTCGATTCAGCAGCTTATGATCCGCTTGAAGAACTGCCTGAACTGCTGAGTGTTTAGATGGTCCTTAATATATTACAAACAACTTAGAGGATTGCCCATGGGGCAACGACTGGCACCACGCCTTGCCATTGCGCTTATGTCTAAAGTCGAAGCCCCCGTACTCAATCTCTGGCCACCATTCTACTTCAGTTATATTGACGACTGCCTTGTCATATGTTCCACAAGAGGACATGAACAAATGCTTTGAATTACTTAACGCACAAGCGCAGTACATAAAGTTCACCCGAGAAAAACCCCATAAAGATTGGCTTCCATTCCTCAACGTTCAAGTTAACCTTTCCGAAAATGGCCACAGCACAAAATGGTATCGAAAGCCAAATAATAAAAATGTCTTGGTTCATTACCTCCCCTCTCACCCTTCTCACACCAAACGATCACTTATAAGAAACATGTTCCGCACAGCCTTCACGTGTGCAGAGGAAGAGAACAGAAAGAAGAATCATTGAACATGGCACGCAAAATAGCCACCTCAATTGGCTACAAAAGTGTAGCATATCAAGATCGGTTCAAAGGAAAAGCTAAACGTTCAAACGACAGAAGCAATGTCAATAAGATGCCGTTCATCCTACCCTTCATTTTGGACGAAATAAGTACAGCTATAAAGCGATGTTTGAAAAGGGCAGGTCTAGAAGAATTGGTAACCGTGATCGAAGTACTACCGCTGACTCTTAAACGCCAGTTAGTCCGTAACAGCTATACGATCTTTTCTGTTCCACAAAAGATTGCACAATATGCCCGAACGGTAAAGACGGAGACTGCATGAGTTCAGGCACAGTTTACCTGATCTCTTGTAAAACGTGCGGATACGAATGTATCGGCGAAACGGGAAGACCACTTTACATTCGTGTAGAAGAACACCTAACCGGATTGCGTGGTAATGGCATGAAAACTCTGTTGGGGGAGCACTGAAAACGGATACACAACAAGGATGGTTTTGGGATCAAAGTCACTATCCTCGTCCGGGAGCAAAAGACCTCAGCGCGAAAAACACTCGAAGCGTTTTGGATCCACGCCAACAGCCCCAAGAGAAGCCGCAAAGACGATTGCATCGCCATAACACGTGACTTCGGGCCATATCTTAAAGCATTCTTCTAACCTGGGTCGGGGGACCCCGCCCTTTACGCACAGCCTTCGCCCACACAAAACTGTTAGCGGTTGGTCCACATTACATCTCAAGGACCATAAAACCAAAAGGTACGAAAGCTGTTCCGCTCTGGTTATGAAGTGCTTGTCTGAGTGTTTTGAATATCAACTTGACTCTTTTAGGCTCTAAAGAGGGCGAAAAAGCCGAAACAGCCACCACAATTAAGATCATTGTACTGTTCATCTGTACCGAATAAATCTTCAAATTAACAACCTCGTACCTGCTGAATGAGAAAATCAAGGAGACATCCAATCAATGCCAAGGTTAATTGATAGGCGGTCATGGGAATCAGAAAAATATCAAGAATTATCGATGACGTGGAATCCCATGCAACAAGCAGCACTATTTTTGGTGAACTATTCATTGTTTTCCATATTACAGCCAGTATGATTAATTTCATGCACTTCAGGTAATAAAGTATAAGGAAAGATCAAAGAAAGAGAAAATAAATTTGACCATTTGTATGTAACTACAAGTAAAATATCGTATGGATGTTCGATGAAGCTTCTAAATATAGTCTTTTCATAAATACATTGTTTTTCTCCTGCAAAGTGTGCATTATGAATGGAGCAATTACGTTATTTCTAATAAAAATAACCTTATTGAGGTTTATTCTATCATATCTGACTATTTACTGGCACAGAAGTCCTACATGTTGACGGAAAAAGTACAAAATTTCATTAGAAAACCACCACATTAGCCATGGAGTAGGCGACGGCAGACTCTCTTCGTAGCCGTCCGAGCCGTCTGCCAGCCGAAAATGGCGCAGTCCGCAAAGGGGTATAGCCGTTGCCAACTGGATGCTGAGGGATATCAAGCGCCTCACAGAAAGACCACCGACCCGAAAGACCCATTTCCTCATGAATAATTTAGAAGAAAGATATGATGCTCAACGAAGCGAAGAGGGCCCACTGAGCTACTCTTGCACGAGATAGGGAAAAATGGAAGTGTTGCTGGTGCATGCTCGAGTCACTCGACAATCACCAGGGCGTCAGGTGATACAGATAACAGGTGAGATGGGGTGTCATCGTGAGTAAATGGTCAAGTAAGATGGAAGCGACTTTACTAAGGTTATTTTAGTAGAAATAACGCTAGTGCTTCCTTCCGATCTATATTTCTGAGGGAAAGAACCAAAAATTTAGAGAGAGGCTATTTTAGGGAATGACTATTGGACATTTTTATGCTCTTTTATTTATACTTTTCACATTTGGATCACACTTACTTCTAGTTCTTATATTAATAACGAATCGTCTTTGTTATAGCCGCAAATGAAAAACTAGTTGAATAATCAAACATATTATCATTTCCTACTCCTGGAATTGAATATCCAGCATAAATCTTTCAGTTTCATGCACTCTTATTTGCATATAGTACAAAAAAATCTATCATAGTGATTGAATATTAGAAAACAATAAAGGGTTTGTCGAAATTGTGATGTTCAATGCATGCGCACCCACTGCATCGATAACTCTCAATAACTTTTCTATTCTTAGTGTGCTCTAGAGGTAGGGACTTCCATTTAATTGTAGAAAAGGATTGTTCTAACGTTTTGTGGGTACTGATTTTCATTACTCGTCTATTCTGTATTATGAGCACATTTCATCGTGGTTATTTTGACCGAACATGGCGCGCCAATTTTACATGCTCATCTAATTCTTTTATTAATCTCTAAAATGAAGCATCATTATCAACAATCTTCTGCCAGCAATCTTCAAGTTTCCGGTTCTGCCCAAAATACTATTCCTTCGGCACTAGATAAAAAGTTCATGACATGACTCTTCAACTTAAACAAATGTCTCGCATCAACGTCCACGCAGGAAATTCTCCATTAAGCGGAAATTGGACCATAGTCGGAGGGCGCAGCATCTAGACTGTAGGCGTGCGCCAAAACTTCGACTCTCTCCAATTCATCAGACTCTTCCTTAGTCTTCCTTGCAATGTGACGTTTTACAATCTCCAGCTGAGACAGTGCGCGCTTTTAGCGAAGCGGCTCGGGTACTTTACCTTCAGCTCATCGTAGACTCGTTTCAGCTGCTCCCAGTAGAGTTCGCTACTGATGGCGCGACTATTCGGAACAAGTTCGAAATGCAAAACGCCTTCAAAATTCCTCCAAACGTAGACCATGACCTTTTCGCCAAACGGATCTTGATGTGAACTGATGGCGGAGCTTGCCCTTCTGGAACCCAGCGTTTACTCCGATCGTGATAGACCAGGTAGGCTTTTTTATTATGAAATATATTCCTAGAATACTCTCATAAATTTACAATGTCTCATACTATATAAAGCAAAGATGATATTTGAATTTCTTGCGGATGTTAAGGAGCTTTTTCCCTAGCTTAATATGTTCCTGTTTGTAAGGACGTAGCTCTCCATGCTGAAATCCCCTCAGTGATATTCAATTACTTATTAGAAACGATATTTGCTCATGATCCTATCCAACCCCGATTTGTGCTGGGACACTCAACGATCTCGTCGTCCGAATGGGGCCCCCAGCTGGGGGGTCTAAATGACCCTCACCGTCTACAAAGGGCTAGAAACATTGTGTGTGAAATCCATGTAATCTTGACATTTTTGTGTCCTTGATTTTACATATTGACGCCAAACTAAACTTGTAAATCATTCGCTCTTTTGAGTTTTGCCGAATACTCCGGCATGTTCACTTGACTGGGCTCTTCAGTAGCACTGAATGATCTTCCACCCTTCTCATCTAGCGAACAGATATTACACGCCTATATTAAGACACAGAATGGCCTATTCGAAAAGGTTGGCACACATTTGAATCTTCTTCGTCTTCTTCAAAATATCGTCGATACTGTTGATTTCACGCGTGGCTTACATTTCATCGCATGAAATCAAAAGAACGTACTAATTTCGTAAATATAGGAGAGAAGTATTGCTTTTTGAGTTTCTAGTAATTTTTTAAACAATCTTGGCGATCACGCACTATTACCTGTAAAGACATAAATGAGGGTTAAGATGCATAAGCAATCCTTCGTGTAGTATTGATGACATGCTTACTTCGCTTGTCCTCACAAATGAACTCTGGTGTGATGCAACAGTAGCCACACGTACGAGGACAAGAATCAACGGCTGTTTGTATTACGTCAGGATCCGGATTTTGATCAAGCTAAATTCCCTAATTAGTATAGAGAAACTTCAAGAGAAAAGTCTAACACAAACAAATCAAAAAAACATTCAGCGAAACTTTTGTTAGTCATTGCTATTAACAAACAAGTTCAATCAGGAAAATTTCTGCACCTTGTAGCAATTAGCGTTGCGATCATTATCAGTAGCCACCTTTACATCAGCTGTATAGAATTTCAAGCAGATGTCGTCTCGCAATTTATTTTGGCAGTTCACGGCAGTCTGAGCGTACTGAAAGCATTTTTTTCTTGAGACATTTCTGTCATATGTGAAACGTTGTTAGCTAAGGTTAGTAGATTATTACGAGCCAGAAAGGGGCGAACGATGCTATTCCACCACAAGAGTGTGCCTATATTGTTTAAGTTTGCGTCTAAAACTTTAAGAACGCTATCACCTTCGTTCTACATACTTTCGAAATTCGTGCTTCTTACTTAAGTTTTCCACTAAGCAGGCAAAAATTTTTTCACATGTCCACAAGAACATTCAAATATGATTACATAGACGTAAGATGTATTTCGTCTTGAAGTCTGAAGTTTTTCGTTGAAAATTAGAAAAACCTGTTGTGTTGCCAGTTTTCATCAAGCAATCATCAAATATGTTGGAATAGCTTCATTCACATGGAGCCATCTGTCTTTGGTTGACTAGAATAGAGCCTGAGATGTTTTCCCGAAAGATAACCTCTAGAAGTCTTTGACAACATCTGAATCTTCACCGAATTCTATCAAACATCAATTAATTGTCTTACTTAGAAACAGTATCCTATCACTGACCATCCAACCAGTGAAGGCGACTTGAATTTCGCTAAATATGTCAAAAGTTTTTTTTTATTATTGCATGAGCTTTTATCACATTAATTGTGCGGGTCCTGACACTTCTTGCATTCGTTTCATATACTTGCATTAATCGCCCAAAGTATTTTGAACATTTCGCGTGTAAACTTGTGTACTTTGTCACTTGTGCACTTTGTCTTCTTCATGAATGTAATGAATTTCTGATAATGCGGATTCTCTTTACAGTCTTGCAGATAAGTGAGCCGGCGCATGCCCGTGTATTGCATAAGAGCATGGGGAGGAGGTTGGACCAAAATCTTGCTGTATTTTTGACTGCCCTACCAAATGATTTATCGCCTCAACGTGACTGGGAGGTGTTCCTGAGTGTTCGACTGCAAAGCGTAGCGGAGAACTCAACCTCCCACCAGGGCCATCAAGGTGAGGTGTCTAACGTTTCCATTCGCAAAGCTCACTTAAGAGTAAACCAATCCAGGATTGACCAATGTCTTGGCTACTAGGCGCAAGGTGGAAAACCCCCTCTGAACCACAAGGACCGGCGACTGCCTGGTGTGGTGACGACCCGTGGGAGACCCTGGCTAGGCTGAACTCGGTTTTCCAGAAAAAATAGCTACTCCAGCACGAACATTCCTGCCTTAGTACCCTACAAACTGGGTGTTTTCGTCTGCGACGTCGGACGGTGAGACAACCGGTGAGAAGCGATCAAATCCTGGGTTCTACAGGATAGTAAAAAACAAAACGAACATGCCGATGACATTCTATAGGGACTGCTCCTTACTTTCCACCTATGACACTATAACAATCTTCTCAGACACCGACCTTTTAGCATACTTGAGACCACTGTTCACATTGAATTTCATGTGATTGCTTTACAAGAAACGAAAAGCAAGAAAATCGACATAAGACATTTACGTAACCGAGCTCTCATTATTCGTGAAGCGAAGTTCCCGTCACGAAATATCGGAGACGTCGGCTTTGCTACCCTCCCATACCTCTCCCATCCAGTCATTTCGTCCAAGTCCTATTACCGCGCCTGTCTATCATTCGCCTCTTTTTTCACGTAAAAAGCGTAGTATCATCAACTGTTATTCACCAACTTCTACAGCTGATAAGAGCGGACAGACTCATTCTACAGGAAGCTGGAGGAAGTCATCTGCCACGAAAAATCCTTCTACAAATTCGTTCTTGGAAACTTCAACGCCAGTTTAGAAACAGCGAGCGAAAATAAATACAGGATAGGCAAATTTGAATTGAGGAAACACATCGAGAACGAAAACCGTCTTGTAGGACTTCTTTCCGCGGCACGTCTCTTCCATGGCAGCTTATTTTTCGAGAACGGAGAAAACCGCCGATGGACATAGAATATTCTAATGGCGCACTCATGAGGAGATCGATCATATGCTTACGAACAAAAAAGGGTGCCTTCTTGACACTTCTGTGATAAACTCCGTACAAGATCTGACCACCGCCTCTTGCGTGCGAGGATTCTATACAGGCATATGCTGGAAAAGAACTGCTGTTATCACTCAAGGAAGGCAAAACAATCGCGTACGACGAGGAAGTTCTTCATAAAATTCTCACCTCATAAGACTGAGAGATAAAACAAGATTCGACCGAAGACTACAAGCTGCTTGTCGATAAACCTAAAACTTCTGACTAACTGGCATCAATATGTAGAGTACTGTGCAAAAACGTTTGTGTCAGCCGGGATTCGAACCCAGATCTCACTCTTTCCGGGAGCGTATGCTCGGTAGTGTAATGGTTAGCATACGCTCCCGGAAAGAGTGAGATCTGGGTTCGAATCCCGGCTGACACAAACGTTTTTGCACAGTACTCCACATATTGGGTATAAGTATAACATCATACCACTGCAAGCGGCAGTCAAAATAGAAAGAATTTAGAATGATCATCGATATCCAATGTCTGTCAACACAAGCGGGTTCAATGCCGATAGCGGCTGCCCCGCCAGACCGTCGACGGTTGGCTGTTGGCAGACAACGTGTTGTAGCGTAAATAAGAGTGCTGTGCAAGAACGAGCGTCGATAGTGCACTGATTAGCATACGCTCCTAGAAAGAGTGAGATCTGGGTTCGAATCCCGGCTGACGCAAACGTTTTTGCACAGTACTCCACATATTGGGTATAAGTATAACATCATACCACTGCAAGTGGCAGTCAAAATAGAAAGAATTTAGACTAACTAGCATCAGTTCCACAATCAAACAGTTCTGATTGCATTTCCACTACTACAAAGGAGTCGCTCGAAAAGAGGCTTGATACCTTTGCAGCACAACCAGTTAGGCTAATAATCAATGTCAGCTGTAGAAGATTTTGGCAGAAGGAACTACTACAGCAAAGGCAGAAAAGTCAGAGGCAGCACAACATCGATCTAGTCTGGAGAGATGCCGTCGGGATTTCTGCAAATACCATATGCCGCCATCCGCCTGATGAATGAAATTGAGATCATTACTACATCCCGCTATGATATGGAATCAATAAAGAAAAAGTTTTTGCCGACCATTTCCGTTCCACAAATTTCATTTCGAATCCTTAAATCCACACTGGCGAGAAACCGCCCAAAATTCCAACCTCTGAAGTTCGAACTGCGATTGGAAGCATGAAGAGAGGCACAGCTCCAGGTTCTGATAATATCACTGAAATCCTTAAAACTAGTGGCCATAGTCTGCATGTACTTCTCGCAAGACATATAACCTCATATCTTTGGTAGGAAAAAATCCCGGATAAGTGGAGGACATCGCGCATAGTCTTCCTATCCTACCTAATAAGGGTGACAGCAAAAATGTTCGTAACTTCTGCGTAATATGCTTGTTTTTGGATGAGGCACAGCCAGCTGAATAAGGAGGATTCCATTAAGGGTTCTGCTGCATGGACCACATTCAAATCGTCCACTGGTCATTAAAGTCTATCTAAAACACTGTACATCCTTTGTTCTCGTCTTTACCGTCTGTGAGAAAGCACTTGGCAGCGTATAACTAATGCGATTCTAGTAGCATTTGCTCATCAAGACGTAAACTCCACGTGTATGCTAACATTAGCAGGCCGCTATCAGAACTTCAGCAAGAAAATATCCCATTACCATACCTTTCGCTAAAGAGGCTCGATAAGAGGACTCTACGTAGCCAAGGCTGTTTACTGCCGCAATGGAGTAGATAATGAGGTTACTCGGCTGAGGCAAAAAGGGCACATGGATTAATGCCAAGTTCCTATCAAACCTTCGTTCTGCGGACGACATCGTCATCTTTTGGAAAAGTACCGGTGAAGCAGAGGCGCTGCTCAAGGATCTCATGGAAGTGGAAAAAAGATTACGCTACACATATGAAGAATCCAAGGTACGAAAGTGTACAAACTGAATTTGATGGCTCTTGAATCAAGGAGACCTCCTTGGTTCAGTAAAAAATAGCGAACAACATGGAAGAAGAACAAGACAGAAGAAAGAAAGCAGCATGGGCCGCATTCAAGCCTCTCAAAGAAGCCACCTAGCAGACAACGGACCCCAAGCTCCGTGCTCACCTTTTTGATTCAACAGTCCTCAAAGCGCTGTGTTATGCAGCAAAGACGTGAGCTGATACTACAATTGCGTCAAGAAGTCTGCCTACCGCTCATAGGGTGCTTGAGCAAAGTCTTTTCAGTGTCAATCGGCACTCACAACGGCCAGCTGGCTTGGACAGCTCCAATATGAAAATTGCCTTATCTTCATGATCCAGAAATATACATATCGTTAGCAAAGCGCAGATAAACCAGCTATCTGATAAGAAAAAACGGATGGCAAATAGACAAAAAGAACAGTAGAGTGGATCCCAAGAGAATTCAAGCCGCCTCTTGGAAGACCACCCAAGCAGTGGGCGGACATCCTTGTGCTGAGTCAACTATATGTATTTGCAGATGGCAACGGGCTTGGATTTACGGAGTGGGCCGCGCGCGTGTAACCATCCTCCAAGCAAACCACCACCATGGACGACAGTTGCGCGAGAGAGAAACGAATAGAAACTGTGCTGGGGCCCGCACTACCTGTGAAGATGAACCGTTCGGGTATCAACTATCAACATTGACTGCGTCATGAACCACTTTGCTGATCCCTGTGTCGTCTACTAATTGCAAATAGATAATGCAAATTCTTCTCTAAGTAATGAAAAAACCATGTGAAGTATGTAATCGAATAGGAGAGCAAAAATTTTTATGAAGCACCGCATATTAAGAACTCCTTTTTTGAGCAACATTCTGAGGCATTATGTCCAGAAAAGATCTACATCAACCAAAAAAGTTTCCACGTGAGCAATTTGTGCTCTAAACAGAAGCCATCTTTATTGAACACGTACCTTGAAAGTTCCTCCAATATTTTCCGTACAGTTTAAGTCCATAATCCCACTCAGTGTACCAGAGAACAGCATCATCAACACGAAGACACAAAGCATTTCTGAAAATCTAGTGGAAATTTGAGCAGCATAAGATCGACAGGAAATTGAACCACACTTCAATCAATTCTTTGTGGGCGGCAGTTGACTGATATTAGCAAACGGTGTGCGAATTTCGTTATTTGATAAGGATTTTTTATTGTTTTGGAAGAATCTTCGGGTTTTCTTGGATTACTCTGATAACAAATAATTTCCTCTGGGCACTCATACACTTTTTATATTCGCTTATTCACTTTTCGTATTCAGTGTGAATTTCTTATAAGCGAAGCAAACCCATTGTGAACGTATTTTTATTTTCGCTCCTACATCGTATTTGAAACCTTCTCAAAAATCAAATCTAGCTTCAGAATCGTAAAAATCTGTGTTATTGAATAAGCAATAATGAGGTCCTATAAAAAACTCTTTACAGACACGAACCGTGCAAAGAAATCACAGCTAGTGTAATTTTCTCTTCGTTGCCACAGATTATTAGAAAAATCTTTTCAAAAAACAATTACGACATTGAAACCGCCATCTAAGCTCTTGAGTGACCACTGAAATTCTAGTAAAAAAGGCTCGTTTAGCTAAAAAGAGACCTGTGACAAGTTGAAGGTCAAACTGACCCTCATTTTCCGCAGAGGTCTAACCACCTGAGCGGCCTTTTATATCGTTCTCTCTCTTTTGTAGTTTGCTAAATAGGAATGGCATCACTAATGGATGAGATTACAAAATAAACCAGCTGTGCAAACTTTTATATGTTCAGGCTTCTATGACATCAGCGAAATTTCTTTTCTGTAACTTTTATTGATGTAAGTTCCTTGAGAAGAACAACTGTTTTTGTCTACAAAATCATGAACGCTACAATGAGGTTATTCAGAAAGCAAAAGCCTCAAGACATTCTGCATTGATATTACCTAAGCAAGGTGCCGTGCATTTGATCCCATTCGTGTCATCACAGAGGTCATTGAAATATACTCATCCTATACGAATGATCTGTGATAGTCCATCGACTTACCAAGTCTATTTTTGTTTGCTTAGACAAGTGTGGTATTTGATAATCAAATAGGAAAGACTGGACACTGGGTTTACCTGGAAATAAAGTGGAAACGTAATTAATGAGTTAAAAGGTTTCGTGTGTCGTCCCATGTGCTTCGTGTACCTAGCAAAAATGAAACTAAGCTTCATTCGCCATATTTACCGTAGCCATCTCCAACCAAAAGAATTTTTGTACTTCAATGATTTCATAAGTAACCGTGCTGAACTAAAGATGTTTTTATTTAGTTGACGTGTGATGAACGATATGGGAGAACAGATCTTACAGACAAACCCGGGAAGGTCCCACACAGCGCTGAAGTTCTGACTGACAATCTCTGTGGATACTTAAAAGATATCGCAAAGTGCGGGTAGGTTTCCTCAAAGGGAGCATAATTATTTGCTCTAAAATGCTGTCAAGTTGGTTATGTGATGTTCTATTATCAACTTTGGCTCCTCTTCTTGGAGCCTGAAATCTCATGGTACATGGAGTTTCCATGTAGTCATAGGAATTTCTTTTTTACAATTTTTCAAATCTTGCTGTGCACATCATTAGTCTGAGTCTTCGTCGGAATGCAATAGCTCAATACTCACAATAGAAGATTTCTGTAAACAACGGTTGCTTTTTATTACAAATGTAACTGTATTTATAACGTCTGACATTGATTCGATCAATCCATTGGGATAATGTTTTTCCGGTGGCAAATAATCAATGCTAGCTCTACAGGTGTGTCAATTAGTTTTTTCCAATCACATTGCTTCTTTGTCAAAATGTAGCAATATTATGAAAATTCACAAATGATTGATGAGCGTGATGTGAAGATAATATGTAGCTCTGGAAGCATCTACTCAGATTTTCTTTTTTTTCCTAAACTTCCAATCCGAGTTTTGTGTAAGGGTCATCAGATGCTGTGGCTGCGTTAAGGTAACGTCCGTGGCCCATACACATATGGTTTGATTATAGAAAGAATGAGCTGGGGACGATGTTCATACCGATAGGCTCATTTTGCTAAGAAAGTTGATGAACCGCTTAGTATGTCAGGTGTCTTCAAAAAAAAAGTCCATTTGCAATTTCTCAGTTGTGGAATTGAGTATATAATCTACTTTGGTCAAGGCCTGTTTTTACTATATATGCCGCTGGATTTTCAAATGACGTTGATAAGGTAATGCTCATCTTACGAAAGGTGTCTCTAACAATGATGGCCTGCCAACCATGATCTCTTGAAGCAGTCATTTGCTTTCTCAAGTTCCACCATTATTCAGATGATAAACGCTACTGTAAATCCTAGCTATTGGATGTTTCAAAGTTTAACTACGCTTTCTGCAAAATCAAAACACTTTTGATATAATTTTCGACAAAAATTTGATCCTTTTCGGTTGTAAAGGACAAATGAATATCCTACCTCATTTGCTGCAGAAACTTTTATAAGAGTATTAGTAATCATTGAAAAGCCTGAATCTCTGGCTAGAACCGTACGTGACTGATTTTCAAAAAGACCGCGTAAAATCCAAAATAAATGTTTCACACTCTCATATTACTTGCAAGGCAGAGCTCTTTCTTCAGACCATAAGTGATCATTCGATAGGCTTGTTTATTCTAACGCTGTGCTTATATTATCAAAAGACCGTTTCCTGCAACGCAGCAAAAAACCGTTTTGAAAGAAAACTTTCTCATAAAACGCATCATTCTGCTACAGAAAGATTTTGAATATTTTCGTTTTGCCATGAATACGGATAGATCAATCATTATTATGATCATTGAAATGGAATTCAGGAGGCTAGAATGTTTTGACTGCCTCTAGCAGAGACTCGAAGACAATCAGATACTATGGGTTTATTTCTATACGTTTATATGCTCGATAGAAGATCGCACCAGCCGACCTTGCTGCCTCATCGAGGCGGCCCGTGAATTGGCCAAAGACCATCTAGCTTGCGCATGTGAATCAGTCCTGTTTTCCTTGGAGCGTTGCATAGAAATAGTCTTCTTATAATATGAGCACAGCTTTGGAATCAGCAGCATCACGTTATCAAATGATTACTGGTACTTATCTACTAGACGGCGACAAATGTAAAACCGATCTTGTTCGCTGGACAGAAATTTTTCATATGAGTGTTACTAATCGTTCAAAGCTTGAATATCTGGCTACTGCCCTACTCAGCCGGTTTTCCGAAGTGCCCTTTAGTAACGCTGCGAAGTCCAAAATAAAATCATGTTTAGCACGACCACGTGTTTCTTCCTTATCTCCCCTACATTTCGCGGACAAAACTCCTTCCTTAAAGCGCTGGTGTTCATTCGAAAGCATAAGTTTCGGAAAACTCGCAAATTTGTTTGCTTTTTGGAAATACTCTTTTAATAGCGCTGTGGGGAAATGAAAATATTTGTGTTTCACACCTTGTTAGGCAAGCTATTTCTCCAGACTTTTATTAATCATTCGATAGCGTAAGTATCAATGAATCCAGCGCTAAGCTTAGTTTCTGTGAATAATGCCCAGAAGGAAAAGTAAAATGGAGTTTTTCATCTTCGGAGAGCCTGTTTACTAGCTAATTCACAGGATGAGGAAAGCAGAAACGGGGTGAAGCGGCGCGATCGATCGCGTTTGATATACTCTAATTTTTATTGGAGATTTTTTTCCGCTTCGAAAGCATTTTAAGGGAAAAAGATATACTAAGACAAAACGAAAACTCATCTACACATTGATATGCTTTTCGGCATCCAGCGATTTATACGTATGATGAGATTGATGGCGAACGGCGGATGCTAAAAATAATTTTATTTTGAATTTTACAGTGTTATAAAAGGGCCTTTCAAATATCGGGTACATGAAACCAGCCAAAAATCTACGCTTTTCAGCGATTACTAACACTCTCATGGAAAGCTCCTGTCTAGCGAATGAGGTCAGATACTCATTTGTGCCCTTATAACCGAAAAGAGCCGAGTTGTTTTCTAAGTATATACAGATGCAAGGAATGTGAACAGAGAGAAAATCTGAGAGTAAATGAGACCACTGTGATCCGAATTGTCTGAGCCTATTTAGTTTCAACCCTGTATTCAATCTGTCTTCAACTGTTGTGGTCTCTTAGCTTATTCCCCATTGGAGTCTTTGTTTTTAGTAGAGCATATTGCTACGCTTATTTAATCACAATGACTAAAACTGTTTGTTCAATTGGTTCACCGACGCAGGCGACAAAAAAGGCCACTGTATCCAGCATTGCCACTTAGTCGTTGGTATTCCTAGAAAATGAACAGCTGTGTCCTCGAATTTGACATTTAGTATCATCAGACACTTTTGCGTGGAATATTGTGCTTAAGGATCGTAGCAATCAATGTTGTCAAATTATTGCTGCGAGGCGAGATAAAAATCATATTCATTTCTTGAGATTTCGTTATCATTAAATGACTAGAACAAAAAGTTTTGCTTCCACGTGATAATGATTTGACGAATGAGGAGATTTTCGAGATAACGACAATTGTGCTCTTTGTTAAACACTCAACAAAAGCTCATTATACAGTATTCCAAGTACATTGCCATAGTATCCCATGATGAGTCGCCAACTATAAGGTAAAACGGAGTAAAACAGAGCGAGAGTTGAGCGGGACGATTTCACTTTGCAGTGGTTGTACGTTGACGCTACACATTAATCAAACTTACCACGATGAGCGCATCTTATAGCGCTGTTCGTTTCTCTCTCCATTGATAGACAATGAAAAACATAACTAATGATTAACTTTAGAAACCACGAAATATTACTACATTGAAAAAATTCCTCCTAAAAAATAAGTATCCTAGCATTGAATTTTTGAGATGATTTCTTTGTCTTAATCTCCAACACTGGACGAAGTTTATTTCCGCCTGAATGGTCAGTCCTTCTAGATAAATCTTTGTAGAATACCCAACACATTTCTGTCTCAGTTGTATCTTGAACACTAAAGAAGATATTTTTCCTAGAGACCCAAAGTCAATATACTTGATCTCTACCAGATTAACACTTAGTTTGATCATTATGGCTAGAAGTTACGTTTACCATTTCACGTTAATCTTCATTCCAAAGTGGCAGCAAGTTCTAAAAATTGCCTATCTAAGCTGGAGATTAACAGGGTATCTAGAGGGACTATTGACTAATCCCTACCTTTTTGATGCATTCCAGTTCATCTTCTGTCTACTAAAGTCCTTTTCATGTCGTAGTTTCTTTATTGATCTCGCAATATTACCTTCAACCTTATTACGTTTCATTTATAGCAGAAATTACATTCCACATGTGAGTCGCCTCAGCGCGATCAATCGATCGATCGCGGAACTCCGAATCGAATCCAAGACCAACGGACACCCATTCCACGCACTAACCGACATACAAATGTGTCGCATATGTAAATCTTAATTCTATTCCTCCTGATACACTGCAGTGAAGCAGTCTTTCCAGAAAATAGGCACAATACTGGAGACGTTGAAGCTTACGCTATCAAATGGTTACTTTTTATTTGAAAAAAAACTTCTGCTACAGCGTGATAAAAAGACCTTTTTTGAAAAACCATTACGTAGTGCAGTAGCTAAGGTTTTGAGCTCTCGATTGATTGCTAATAGTTTTATGAAAAGTTCTGTCCAACGAAAGAACTGGTTTCTTTACTTGTCTCCGGACAGCAGAAAAGAGTTTGGGAACTTCTTGAGCAGATAAAAGATCTCACAATGACGACTTTCTCTCCCTTTACTTAAAGATTCCGCTTTACACATCAAAGATAGCAACAGGTTTAACAGTTGGGGACCGCGCAGACACTTCGTTTGGCACAACACGTCGTCGCCAGTTGGTAGATATGCTTCAATGACAGTGTAGTAGTTTTCTAACGAAATTTAGACTATTATAGTCACTATGAGATTTTGCCGTTTATAGATGGCCGGTATGGTAGAAGGACCTCAATAAGGTTATGAGGCTCTAAAATACCGCATTTTTCATTTTTAACAGCGAGAAAATCCTCAAATCTCTCATACTGATGAAAACGCTCGCAAAAAATCCACATATAATTTTCTACTAGAAATCACATAAAGGAGAAAACATCTCCTCAAATTACAAATTCAAGGAACTGTCGAAGGAAAAGTAAAGAAAGGGTTGGAAAAGGCTGGAAAAGGTATCCCATCTATGAAGCTTATCAAAAGGTGGCAAATTTTGAGACTGCTGAGAACTAAAACGTTTACAGAGAATCCTCTGATATCATTCTATCTTCTACTATTCTGATATTCTATCCTATTTCCGTGGCTATAAAGTGACCCTAAATCACAGGTTCAGTATAGGAAATTAGGACCTTAGTAGATAGAAGGTAAATTAGAATGTATCAAAAAGGTAGGGATTAGACGATAGTCCGATTAGATACGCTCTGAATTTCCAGCTTAGGTGAGCGATTTTTAGAACTTGCTGCCATCTTGGAATAAAGACTAGCGTGAGATGGTAAACGTAACTTCTAGCCATAATGATTACACTAGGTGTTAACCTAGCAGAAATCAAGCATATCTATTTTGGATCTTTAGGAAAAATGTCCTCTTTAGTGTTCAAGATACAGCTGAGACAGAAATGTGTTGGGCATTTCACAATGATTTATCCAGACGGACTGACCATTCAGGCAGATATGAACTCCGTCCAGTGTTGGAGATCACTGACAAAGCACTCATCTCAAAGTTCAATTCTTAAATTTTCATTTTTCTATAAGGAGTTTTTTAGTGTGATAATATTTCGTGGTTTTGAAAGCTAGTCATTACTTATGTTTTTCATTGTCTATTAATGGAGAAAGAAACAAGCAGCGTCAAAAGATGCATTTATCGTGGTAAGTTTGATGGATGTGTAGAGTCAACGTACGACCACTGCAAAGTGAAATCCTCCTGCTCAACTCTCGCTCTGTTTTACTCCGTTTTACTTTACAGTTGACGACTCATCATAGGTTACTATGACAATCTACTCAAAAATTGTATAATGAGCTTCTAATGGATGTTTCACAAAGAAGACATTTGTCGTTGTCTCGAAAACCTCCTCATTCGTCATATCACTATCACGTATGAGCAATAACTGATGACGAAGTTTCAAAAAATGAACGTGATTTCTATCCCGTCCCGCGACAGCGATTTGATAACGTTGATTGCTACGTTTCTTAAACCAACACATTACTTCATTTCATGCAAATGTCTCTAATGACACTGAAAGCCAAATTCGAGGACGTATCTGTTCATTTTCTAGGAATACCAACGACAGTGTGACAGTAACATACCAACGAACAGACAAGTGACAATGCTGAATACTTTGACTTCTTTTGCCGCCTGCGTCGGTGAGCCAATTGAACAAACAATTTTAGTCACTGCGATTAAACAAGCGTAATGATATGTTGTACCAAAAACTATGAGTCCAACGGAGAATAAACTTATAGACCATAATAATTGAAGACATATCAATTAGCAGTGGAGGTACGTCGTCAATTTTTGTCAAACATAACTTATGAGCTTGGAAAAGAGATGTGATTTTCAAGTAGGCGGTCAACGTTTACCCCCGCTGTTAGTCTAAAGGTGCACAGTTTCAATTATTGTGTAATAAAATTTCATGCTTTTCATCCTTATAATTGCAATGGAACTCATATGTTATCTGTTCCCGCTCTTGAAGATGACATAGAATTTATCATAGATCATATTAGTCTCTGCTATGTTAACTTACACGAAGGTTGTCACCTGCGCTTCACAATAACTTGTCCGAAGTGTTTGAGAAGCGTACATGGTCGGTGATTTAAAGTTACATTCAACAAATGAACTTTGTGCCTACTGTGGCTTGATCTATATAAATTTTCATGGTTAGCTCTTATAATTGATAGAAAAACTTGTTGTCGGAGTATGAAAAAGTCAAATTAGCAATCACAATGTTATTTGAATGTTATTTAAATTTCAAAAAACTTTGGTGAGGAATCATAGATCAATCCTATGTTTTCATCGGAACCCTGCATTGACGTCAAAAGCTGAACCTGCCACTTCGTCTCACCAGTAGACTTAAGAAGACAAGTAAAATAAATGTAGACTCATAAGTATTTCTTGCTATTGTGATGTTGCGCTTGTGTTGCAGTACCGGCTCGAGGCCACTGCACCGCTACCACTCTTCCTTCAAGATATAAACTCTCGTAGCTGCCAGCGATTAACCATTAACGAGCTTGACCTGGGTAAACACATATCTTCATCAAATCCAGTTAAGCTAACAGCTATTGCAAATGTAAAGCTAGAAGAATTCGTGTTTTTACTGCTTATTAGCAGTGTTATGATGCTGTAATTTGGCATTTTGACACTTTACTGATCCGTTTTCACAGTATCTTTTTCTCACTGTGCGGATCCCACTACTTCTAGCATTCAATTCGTTTTTCGTCTTCTTCTTCAATATCGTAGACTAAAAATTTAGCGAATCTCTTTGCAGTCCCAAGGATAGCCTGACTGTGGCGTTCCATATGGCAATGCTGTTGACTGCAGGAAAGAATTGGGGTGGATCCTGGGTTCACACGCGTCACGCCAGCATCACAACAACTCGGCTGCGGCGCCTCTTCAACTTTACACTAAGGAGATGTTGTGATTATATATCTAAAATTCAATAATGCGAGCAATATGCAAAACTCTGGACAACAGACGAGATTCTCAGTCGAACTTCATCTTCTCCGTGGGGCGCGTTCTAATGATCGCTGTACCGGAGCTCTGTTCTGCCATCACTCTTTCTGCGACACAGCTGTGTCGATCTGTCAGCAACCGGCCGTCAACGGTTTGGCCTGGGAAGCACATATCAATATTGAACCCAGTCACGCTGAGAGATATTGGATATATGTATGATCAACATTATTGGATGTATATTTGTAACATCGTACCACCGCTAAAGAGCGGTTAGATAGTAAGAATTCCTTTTGATCACATATATCCAATATCCGTTAACGTGACTGGGTTCAATGGCGATTTCGACTTGCCAGACCAACCGTTGGCGGTTGGTTGCTGACAGATTGATGCGTTGTAGCTTAGAAAGAGTGATGGCAGAACGGGAACGCCGGTAATGCAATGGTTAACACGCGTCTCCGAAAAGAGTGAATGAAGGATTTGAATCTCGTCCAACGTTCAAAATTTCGCATAACACTCAACATTTTAGAACATATATTTGTAACTTCATACCACCGCTAAAATGGTTAATTAAAGAAAGACTCAAGATTAATGAGTGGATGAGAGCATTCGACTCGAGGCGGGAGTTAAATACTCGTTCATATGTAGACATTTGTGTACAAGAACTATTCTCCTAACATAAGATCAAAGAGTGGAGCTGGTTTTCTTGCCATTACGAGAATGGTCATGGACAATGAGCGAAATTAACAGAGAGAAGCTCGAGAAGTTTTCTACGTAGATCTAAGAAAAAGCAATGTTAACCATTTTAAAAGGTATGGCCGAAAGAGGAGATCACGGAAATATCTCGTAAAGATTCTGCGGCAATGTCTTAGAGCTCATCATCATCGAGATTAGAGGAACGAGTTCTAAAGAAGCTAATCTAAAGCAGATGTAACAGAAAATGCAAAAAGGAAAAAATTGGTCCTATTCTTTTGGATTTTCAATGATTTTCGATCATGATATTGTATTGTTTGCGTCTGCTGGAAGTGAAAATAACCTAAAGTAACGTCAATCTATTAGGCGGTTGTTGAGTACAGGACTGCTGTGATATCCATCAATATTTTTTTTTATTCTAATTCAGAGAAAAGCGCATTCGTATACATTATATACTGTTTTCCACAATTTTTCGAAGCTAGATAATCAAATGCCGCAGCCGTTGTCTGAACAAACTCACTTTTACAAATTACTCTTTCCAGTGCACCTAAGCGGATGCGTCTAGCCAGTGGTTACGAGCTCTGCTTACCGTTAACACATCGCGCACCAAGCACACGAAATCTCGATACTTTTCCGTTATCTTGACCCTGTTTGAGGTCTTCGCTGAAAACGTAGTTTTGCTTTTCTGAACCGTTTTGGTAGTCGTTCGATAGAACAAATTAAGCAAATACGAAAGGTACATTTTATTTCTCAGATGCCTTGTTTTTGGCGCTGTAATAGTTGAGATAAAATTTTGTTTCACATTCAAGCCGTTTTCCGGCACATAAAACTTTTTATACTCAGATTTTGATCACTAGATAGACCAAATCTTACCGATTTCAACAGCATATTTGGTTTACAGCTCTGTGACGCCCAAAAGAGGATTGGGTTTTGCACATCCGAATCATTGCTGTTATCCGCAACCCTCTGAAAGCAAGGCGTTTTCTCAATTCATCGTGTGGCTCTGTGGCTTAATCGAACGCTCAACTCTAGACGGTTTCAACAAAATACTTGTGTTCTGGAAAAAATATTTTAGTGTTCTGTAACAGCCAAATAAACTGTGTTTCACACCTGTAACGTCTCGGTGCATCTTTCGTTGAACAGAAGATTTTTCTTGGACTTTTAGCAACCATTCCATAGTCTGAAATCTGCCAATGTCGAACATATATTTGGTTTTTCAAAAGGACTTCTTAATGAGCTGTAGGAGCCAAAAAAAATTAGGTGTCGCGCATTGCAACAATGGCACCAGGCCACCACGCTTGCCGATATGTGAATGGGATTTTACAACATTGGCCTCAGGGCAAAGAGCCATCTCAACATTATCCACATTGAGTAAATCATTGCAATAAACTGCCTTTCGACTATTTTCTGCTTTTTGTCGCGTTCACCTAATCATGAGCAATTTTGCTTCGCTAAGCACCGGAAAAGATACCGTAATGCTCCTTCAAAAACACGGCGTATTACACCAAACGTCTGCGCAAGAAGGGACATCGAATGAAGGTTCAGTTCTGCTCACATACTGTTTGGATGTTGCAAGCATAGGTGTCGTGATGGGGTCAATATTCGAGTTGGAAATTGGTTCAAGAATACTTGTCTTCACATCCTTACTGCTCCTCGTTTCTTCCACATTTGAACTGAAGAGTTAACTTCGATTAAATAGTGCAAGAAAAATCTCGGCATTAATCATAATTCAGAAGTCACCCATAGTGCAGTTGTGGATTGGAAAAACTTTTTTTTCTATCACTCTCAGATGCAATCAAAGTTTCCTGGCCTTCTTGAAGCGATTCTTAATTTGCTGCGAGTTTGTCAATCTTCGAAACACAATAAAATATTTTCAATAAATCATTCCTTTCAAAAGAAAGCCTATGAAGGTGTAGAGAAAATTTTGAAGTATCGGACACAATCCTAATGTTCATCAAAAAAATTCACATATGATTTGTGCCGCGGACTCATACTTGTAGTACACACACCCTGAAAGGCGAGAAGTGCTCACCGACTGCGAACCTATTTTTCTTCCGACTGTTACTGCGCTCTAGGAAATCCATTTCAAAAACCAAACATATCATTGAAATCACCAAGATTGTTCTATCTAATGATCAAAAGTCAATTGCAAAAAAACTTCTGTCCCGCAAGGAATGTTTCATTGTGAAACAAAATTTTACTTCAACTGTTACTACGCTGAAAACAAGTCATTTCAGAAATAGAATTACCGCCGAAATTAATTTGTTTTGAGCAATCAAACGGTTACTAAAACGTTTTACAAAAGCAAAAAATACGTTTTCACTAAAGGCCTTAAACTGGGTCGAGATCGTCACGAAAGAATTAAGGGAATTTAGTTGGCAAATTACTATTCTGAAAAGGCGTTCACCTATATTACCTGTCCCCATTGATCGCTGAGTGACTCGAGCGGGTACCAGCAACACTTCTACTTTTCCTTATCGCGTGCAGGAGAGCCCAGTGCGTCCTTGTCGCTCCAGAGACTCTTTGAGCATCATATCCTTCTTCTATACCTTTCGTGAAGAAATCAAACCATGGAGTCGATCGACTTCCTGTAGAGCGCTCGATATCGCGAGAAATCCGATCGGCAACATCTTCCGTCCATCGGTTGTCGTTGTAGCGCATCACATGTCCGGCCCAGCTCCTTTTCGATAACCCAGCGTTTAGAGCGGCGTCTTTGATCTCCGTTCTTTGACTTAGGTCGGAACTTCGGATCCTTTTTCTCATTTGCGAGAGACGAGATACTGCTAGCATCGACCTTTTGATTGCGCGATAACGTCAAGTAATCTTCCATACTGCTTACGTATCAAGCAAGTTTCTGCTGCATATATCTGGGCAAGGATAATCGTCGAGTCGAAAAGGGCACGGAGTCGGATGTTCTTTGTCCTCTTCACTACATCTTCGATGCTCTTGAACGCTCCCCAAGTCGCTAGTTTCCTCCTGCTCAGTTCTGGAGTTAGGTCGTTCATCAAGTTGATTTTGCGACCTATATAGACGTAACTAGAGCATAGAGATAGAGAAATTGTCCTTCCGTTGAGTGTAAATGGGGCATTTAAAACCCATCCGTTCCTCATAAGCATCGTTTCCGTTAGATTTAGTTGAGGACCAATCTATCAACAGGCGTTGTCAAAATCGGTCAACATTCGCTTCGCTTGGCTGATGTTTGATGTTATGAGGACGATATCATCAGCGAAGCCACGATAGTTTGATTGTCGACCGTCAATTTTCACTCCCATATGGTCCCATTCTAATGCTCGCATGACGTTTTGTAGGGTGACAGTGAATAATTTTGGCGAAATTGTATAGCCTTGTCAAACCCTCTCTTCTCACATCGATGGTAATATTGTTGTAAAATGGCGATATTTTGATCATGAGATTTTTATATCGCTCATGATGGACCGAATAGGGACACCTTAGTTGTCCAGAGACTCTGGAATCGCTTCTGTTTCCACTGAATCAAAGGCTTTCTTCAGATCGATAAGTGTGATACAGAGCGGTAGTTTGTACTCTCGTGAAACTTCAATGAGTCTTATGATCGTATGGGTGGATGATTTTCTCCATTGCCCTTATGAAAGCTGTAAGAGTCTCGTTAAGACATCGGATTGCAATCACCTTGGTCTTATGGAGCGTCGCTGGGTTTTGCAAATGCTCTTCCCCGCTTCTGCTATAAATTTTGATCGTCTTTCTCTAAGTCATCTTTTATCGCTTTCCTGCAGCGTTTCACAAATTTGGACTTAAGGTTTCACTTGCCTGTAGCTCGTGTTTCCACGTTGACGCACCAGCTCGAGTGTCTACGAAGACAGGCGTCTCTTTGTGACTTTCGGACTTTCGGATTTCATGGCGCTAGCTTGAAGATATTCGACGAGCTGGCCGTATTCTTCGTCGATGTTGTCGACAACGGTATCTTCCCAAGAGCCGACTAATGATTTGAAAACACCCCAGTATATGGCAGTTTTCAAACTTCGTTGTTTGAATTTAGCTGCCTTCTCTCCTTTCCGGGAAAAACAGAACGTCGCGCGATGGAAACGGTGCTATAATCCCGTGTGAAACTTAGGAACAACAGCGACATCGGCCAGACAAAGTTTTGACTTACTAAGATGTGGTCTGTTTCGTTATGGTACTCCCCATTCGGAGACTCCCACGTTCATCGCTGAGAGTGAGGCTTCTGGAATTGTGAGACCGTGGATGCTCTGGGTCGTCATGATAAACCCGGGTAGCCTCTCACCATGTTCATTCCATCCCAGTCCGTGGGACCCAATGTGACGTTTTTCAAATGTTCTACTAGGCCAAATCTTTACTTTGAAATCTCAAACAATGACCTTGAAGAATGTATGGTATTCGCTGAAGAATGATGTGTTGCACATTCTCTAGCACTTTAGCCTTTTATTTGGTATGTCTTAAAGGCCTTCCCCACAGCGTAAATCTCAGTACTTCTACCATTCACTAAATTCCCATGACCGACCATCGTTTAACCTCGGCATTGATTGAATAACTCCTTGATTGTCTTATTCACTAAATGCGAGGTTCTTAAGCTGACGATTTATTCTGTACAGATGAACAGTACAATACACGCGGTGGCGATAGTCGACGTATCGGCTTTCTCGCCTTCTTTAGAACCTGAAAGAGCCAAATTGATGGGCATTATACTCACTCAAGCTCGCTTATAACCAATGCAGTACAGCTTACGTACTGTTTTGCTGCTTTTTGTAATCCGCGAGATGTTATGTAGACCAACCGCTTACAGTCTTGCATGGACAAGGACTGTGCTTAAAGGGATAAGGGGGGGGGGGGGGAAGGACACGTGTTCCAGTTCAAAAATCGTTTGAGAAATGGCGCGAAGTCACGCGTGATGGCAAGGCAATCGTTTTTGCAGTTAATCTTGGGGTTTGTGGCGTGAATCCATAACGCTTCGAGTGTTTTTCGCGCTGAGGTCTTTTGTTCCCGTGGGAAAATAGTGACTTTGACTTTAAAACCATTTTTGATGTGTATCCGTATTTTATAAGCCTCTAACGGAGTTTTCAAGTCATTATTACGCAATCTTGTTAGATGTTCTTCTACGCGGATGTAAGGCGGTCTTTCGTTTTGCCGAACTCCAATCCCACGTTTTGTAAGAGATTAGGTAACTTGTACCTGAACTCATGTGATCGTCGTCTTTACAGTTTGGACATATCATGCAATTTTTTTGTGGAACAGAGACGCGTACAAGCGTTACGGACTAACTGGCATTTGAGAGTCACCGGTGGTACTTTGATCACGGCTACCGATTCCTCTACACCTGTCTTTGCATATTTCGTTTTATCCTTGTACTTATCCAATGTGAAATGAAAGATAGGATTAACGGGATCTTATTGCCATTGCTTGTGTCGTCTGAGAGTTTGACTTTTTTCTGGGTCTATCCTGATGTCTTACAATTTCGTAGCCGTTGAAAATGACTATTTTGAGTGACAAGTTTAATGATACTCCCTTCTGCTCTCTTCCCGTGCACAAGCCGGCGGCTGTGCAGAGCATATTTCTTCAAAGCGATTGCTTGGTGTGAAAAGGGTGAGAGGAGAGGTCATGAACCAAGATGTTTTCATTACTTGGCTTTTGTTAGTATTTTGTAGTGTAGCCATTTTTGAAAAAGGTTACTCAATTAATCTCACTTGAACCTTAACCTGAACGCTGAAGAATGAAGCCAATTTTCTGGGGTTTTTCTTGAATGAAGTTTTCGAGTAATTCAAAGCTCCCTGTCCATGTACTCCTGTGTTGAACAAATGAGAAAAACAGTCATCAATATATCTGCAGTAGAATGGTGACCCGAGAATGAGTGCGGGGGCTCCAATTTTAGACATAATCGCTATGTCAAGAGTTGGTGCCAGTCGTTGTCCCATCACCAATCCTCTAAATTGTGTGTCTTATTTTCCGGACCATCTGAAGAGTGAGCAATTCACGCACTTTTTTAAGAGGCTTATAAGCTACTGATTTGAAAGCCATATATGTTTATTGCTCATTCATGTTGTGTAAGGTGCTCGTAGGTGGCTTGTAATGCGTAATTACTTGAAACGTTTGTGTGTAGAGAAGTTACGTCGATTGAATCCTTAACGTAAGCGTTGTTAGGGTGCGTATTACGTAAACGCTTCAAAAAACCTGGGTGTTGGTGAGGTGAGCTGGCATGTATCTTAATGGCTGGGCGAGTATTAGGTTTATAAACCACGCTATTCTGTCCGTTGGCCCGTCTACGCAATCAATGATGGATCTTATCTTGAACTTTAAAGGATCGGTTGACGCAAATCATCAGTGAAAACTTGTGAGTCTTTATTGGTAGATATAGGACGGGACATGATGGTTGGTCAATTTTGAGCTTAATATAGGAGTATGAACAGTTATTTATTTCAATAGATCCTTTCATTATTGTTTGAACCAACTTGTCATGTGGTCTGGTAAGGGCTCTTGTACTGCCCGATACACGTGTTCCTCCTCACACAATCTTCAGTCGGGAAGAACCCGTCGTCTTTCGATATGTTTATAGTTAGTTCTCTCGGGAGCTCTGCTCCCTTACAGAGAGTTATCGAAGACGAACGTTTTACACTCTATGTCAAACGAAAAGAGCAAATAATAATGAAAGAATCTATTGACATTTGAGCGTGGTCTTAGTAAAGCACTCGAAACAAAGGTACAATATGATTAAAATTATTTTTATTCTTTATTACGAAGCCATTTATCGTAGTGATAAGGAGGAGCATCACGGCTTTCGCATTCTTGATGAGCATGAATAGTGCCGTCTTCTAGCACAAATCACACTGTCTTCCACAGAATTGCTTCCTCTGCTCAACAGTGTAGAAGGTGTTTGAGCAGAAACCATTCCGAACACAGAGGGCGCAGCTGGAGAAACATTTATCTCAATTGATATTTCCATTCCTGGCTTCTGACCCAATGTCTGAAGTTAGAGGAATCACCTTGGATTCGATCCACATGGACATGATAGTTGTAAAAAATAGTTGAGAACTATTCATATCAAAATATACAGTTTCACTTTGTGATCACATCGACTATGTCGATTAACTGCGAAACTCTTTCTTTGGACTGCTACAGTACAGCTCTTTCAATGAGCAAAGTTACTATGAAATTCGAGATTTGAGCTAACGAAGAGTCATTGAAAGTCTAGCGAAAAAAACCTTTTTCAACGAGAAATGCTTGAGTGTGAAAGATACTTTTATTTTTACTGTTAGAGAGCATTAAGGAAGCCATTCTGTAAATAAATTATACATTCAAAATTTTCGAAATTCCAGTTATCAAACTGTTATTTTTCAATAAGTCAAACCAGGATGCGGACATCGAAGGAGATCCGAATTTGAGAAACCCAATCTTCTTTATACTGTTACAGTACTCCACGGAATCCTTTCCAGAAATCAAGTATACCGTTGAAATTGTTAAATTTTGCCCTATCTAGTGATTATTGACTGCGGGATGCAAAGTATATGATGGACGGTTAACAATGCATGATCGTCGAGCTCCAATATTCGAAATAATTTTGCTCGTGATAAACTGTCTTGTGGTCCAAAATGAGCGAATACTGTTAGTTTTTTCCTCTTATTTATAAGCCGTTAATGTTAGTTCATAGTATTACAACTCAGCGCTATGCCGGTTGAGAATTGAAAAAATGCCCTTTTCGGAACGATGTGTTCTATAAACTGGACACTGATTACCATGCCGCGTCTCACCTAAGTGGTAACTATTGTAGTGGCTGCCAATTTCTAAATAAATCTGACACATATCTGATAAACTATTTGATTATTCTTATTCTCATCCAACTCAATTTCATAATCCGTGCAACACCTACGGTAAGCAGCTTTACATCTACAAACAAAATTTTATTCATTGACAACATACATTTTACAACAATATACAGTATGAGGAACAAGTTTCGGTAATTTTTTAGAAATTTCAACAGTAAAAAGATACTGCGTAAACAATTGAATTCATCAAAATGAAGGAATAATTAAGTTTATCAAATCCGCAATCATAACAATAAGCAAAAAAGTTCATAAGAAGTTTCAAAATTACTCCTTTGGCCTTTATACATTTACAAAGTCATTTGCAAAAATTTCCATCAATGCTCACACAGTTTCCACTGCAATTTCGCCCCGAATACGTGTCATAGCCGTTTTAAGCGCGTCTACGCTAATGTAGTGAGTAGCCGAGACTTTCTCCTCCAGTATGGATTACACGGAGTATGTCCTTACCCCAAAAGCCTGGAAACACTTGTTGACAGATGACAGTCGTTGAGCTAGAAGCAGAGCAGGACCCAATCCTGCCGAAGCGTGAATTCGTCTACACCGAAGCGTGGAGTCAGTACGTCTCGTAAAACTTGCTACTGATCGCTGGCAGCGTTGATTTTGACGATTCAGTTGATGAGGAGGAGTTTTCTCGTGGTGCAAATGCCGGCCCAGGGCTTCATAAAGGTCGGAAAATGCCTATAACGCACGTACACTTGCACAACAATCTTTTGCAGAAAATCTATTAAAGCAAGCAAGATGGGTTGAATATGATGTCATCGATTTGGTTGTAATGAAAAGGCACCACACATTTAACGCTGTTTTACTCTGTCTCTGTCGTCCCGTTGATCGTCGAGTGACTCGAGCGGGTACCAGCAACTCTTCCATTTTTCCCTATCGCGTGCAAGAGTAGCCCAGTGGGTCCTCCTCGCTCTAGGGATTCGCTGAGCATCATATCTTTCTTCTATCGCTTTCGTGAAGAAATCGGACCAACGGGTCAGTGGTCTTCCTTGACGTCCCGAGGAATCCAGTCGCTAACGGCTCTCGTTCATCAGTTGTCGCTGAAGCGCATCACGTGTCCGGCCCACCTTATTTTCGACATCCTGGCGTGTAGAACGGCGTCTCTGATTTTCGATCGTTGACGTAAGTCGGAACTTCGGATCCTTTCTCTCATTTGCGAGATACGGGATACTCCTAGCATCGACCTTTCGACTGCGCGTTCGATAACGGCAAATGATCTTTCATCCTGCTCACGCTGTTTATGACACTAGAAAAGTACTATTTCTTGGATCGCGCGATCACAGAGGTGTTGGCATAGCTGACGTTCTTGTTAAAACGAGTTTGACCGTGAACATTGGTTCATTCAAATGATTAATAACCCAGATTCGACGATTGTGGCTCAAAGGTTGTGGATCAATGCCGGCCTTAACCATCTTTGTTGATTACGCAGGAACATCAAGCTACGATAAAGACGATGTCTATGCGTTCTTCATGGACTTGACAAAGTTTTTCTCGGAGGACCATAGATTCTTCAAGTTCAACACTGGAGATCTTGACGGGAAAATCAGACCTAGAAGAACTTTAAAAGAACGTCACATTGTGACCCACGGACTAGAATGGAACTAACGCGGTGAAAGGTTATCTAAGTTTATCATGACGTCCAAGCCATCCATGGCAACTCACAACTCCAAAAGTCTAACTCTCTTTGATGGACGTGGGAGTCTCTCAATGGCGAGTACCACAACAAATAGATCACATCTCAGTAATTCAAAGGTTGTGAATAACTGATGTAGCTATTATTCTTTACTATGTGGGATCAGATCATTGCCTCCTTGGTGATATTCACGTTAGGATTGTGAAAGCCAAAAGTACGAAAGTCATTAAGAGACGCTTGTCTCAATAAACATTCGAAATAATCGGTTAACATGGAATTGAACAAGTGACAGGCAGCCGAAACCTTATGTCCGAACTTACAAGCGCTACAGAGAAGCGATGGAATTCCTTCAAAAGAAATGAGCAGCAGTTATGGTCTGAGTTGCGGAGGCTGTAAAGAGTACTCGCAGAGCCCACAGAAGTTTCGCCAGTTACAAGTCCAAGATAACTAACTGCACTCTGCCTTTGGGCAGAACAGTTACAGTTTCCAGAAGAGCAGTGAAAAAATCATGAACGGTTACTATTCGGATCTCCTCAATAGCCGTACCCTCTTACCGTTTTATGAAAAAGAGGAAAATGAATTCGGCGTTCTACCAGTTCCCCCTTCCGAAGTCTGTCCCACTGCTTTATCGATGAAGAACAGAGAAACATCTGATTCAGACAGGATAAAATCAGAACACCTGAAGAACCTACCGCCATCAACACCCTGGCTCGGCCTTACATTAGCTACACGTTAAGATTCAAGGCCCTTAGTCAATGGAAAACCAGCAAGGCCGTGTTATTGTTTAAAAAAAGAGATTTCCACGACATAGGCAATTATCGCTCAATCTGCTTGCTGCCTATCATCTATAGACTCCACTCAAATCAATCTGAACAAGGTTGACATTTAGTACTTCAGATCATATTTTCTCGATAACGCGACTCACTGGAGTTTCACGACAGTACAAGAGACCAGTACGTCTCATTTTTATCCATTCAAAGGCCTGTAATGTAGTGGAAACAGAAGCAATCGTGAAGACTCTAGAGATTCACAACCGAAATATCGCCATTCTATACGATATCACTATCGACGTAAGAAAAGGCGTCTGAGAAGGCGATTCAGTTTTGCCAAAATTATTCACTACCGCTCTCCTAAACATCATGAGAACACTAAGATGGGACAGTTGAACCATCATCGCTTCGTTGATGACATACATCATTCTTGTAACACCAAGCATCAGCGCGGAACGAATGTTGACAAGTTCGACAATTCCTGTAAAAAAGATTGCTCTCCGATCCTCATATGCCTTCCGCATTGCGTGGATTTTAACTAACCTTTTTGTACTCCTCAGTGGTCTTCTAGATACTGTACCAGGTGAAACAATAAGACTTAGGCTAAGTTAGTATTTTCTAAATGCCTTTTCACTGCATACATCGTTTATTTCAAAAAAATTGTCTTTTTGAAATCAAAAGTTTTGCACTTTTTACTTTTCTTTCTCGGTCTAGGTCCTTGCATAAAAAAGACATTAGAAAAAAAAATTTTTGTGGCAATTGCTTAAGCATAATCACCGCTCGATCTACCGTTTTGTAAATTCAAGCAGTGAGAACATTCCGAAGAATGGATCAAAGATAGTGGACACGTGTTCAGTCATATTCTGTCCAAAGACACAATTATCATCTTTTATTACCTCAAAAGTGTGTATTTTGACAAATGAATAAATTAGAGTGGCAAGGCAAGTGAATGTAAAAAATCTACAATTTTGACCAAAGCACCTGAACTTGAGGATATGTAAATGGTATCACTAATAAAAGTGCCACTCGAGAGATGGAGGTGGAAGAAAATTATCGAGTCACAGTCATTACTGTCATCTGCTTCAAATTGAGGTTGTCATGGAATATGTAATCACGGGATGCCTTGCGAACATTACAAAATATCACAAAATAAGAATAATCACAAATATAGTATCGAGCGGTGATGAGCAAATGATGAGGCACGCATGAACAACATACTAAGTAGGTCCGTGATGTGTATGTACTTGTTTTACAGATCTATCTGATGAATAATACATATGTTCAAGTGGATCTATAGAAAAAGTCAGAAGAATAACAAAAAAACAGTTGTACAATCTACTGCCAATGATAGGAAGTGAACACTGCAAGAGGTATGTGCATGTAGAAAAGACGTACATCTATTATTGTGCATCTCTTGAAACAGTAACATGTACAGCTCCCTTAATGGACCTCAGTCGTTCCAGAATAGCTGTCGGTGTCATATTCGTTACGTTTTCACCATCGAGTGAAAGTACGCGATCACCAACGCGCAAGCTTCCTATGAATGTATAAAAGTTACTGAGAAAGCAAAATGATAAATATAACTGAACAAGAGAAGTTGCTGGAAGTTTATGGATATTCTGCTAAAGACTGTTGACTTTCTACACATTTAACAAACATAAATTAGGCTTGTAAATCACATTCTGTAGAAAGGTTAAGCAGTAAAGGTATTCATATTAATGTAATATGCTCTCATATGCTCTCATATATATATACATATATACATATATGTATATATATATATATATATATATATCAAGAAAGAACTAATTATTGCTGGGTACTATTCAAAGCTACGAAACAGCAATCAATGGAGCTAAACACAACGACCAGTTTACATGTGACCCACCTTCAATAGCAGCTGCTGAATTAGCCGCTATCATCCTGATGAAAATACCCTCGGAGCCGGTCCTTTTAGCCAATGACAGTCCTGGAATCAGGTCAATTAACGCAACGCTACCTAAGGTGACAATCAGTAATAGTCACTTACCTAACGATCCTTCAGGTTTCTTTTCAAGAACAGCTGTAATAATGTTGTCTTTTTTCTGTGGTTCTCTTTGAAGTCCTAAAGTAACTACGCCTCCACCGCTGCGTAGCATTGCAACTACCTCCTGGTGCGACTTGTTCGCTACTGATTCACCGTTCACCTATCAAGTATGACATCAATTACCTTTTTTTATCTAGCAGGCTGTAATTGTGAAAGTGACCGAATCTGCAAAAAAAATTCTAAAGACAACTATTTGCCATCAAAAATTTCCATACTTTTAATTCACCAAACAGAATCGTATGGTTTTCCTGACCTCAAGAACTCGGTTTCGTAAAGGAATTATCATAAAGACTTACTTTGAAATATAATAATATTGTCAAGAAAATCATTGATTTTAAACGAATTTTTCTTTCTTATTGTTAATGTATTTTGAACACTAGATCGATTAAAGGTTAAATATCTTTCTAGAAGGATGATTCCTATAGCAACTCCCGCAATGCTTTATTGCTATTTTTCTATTCGCTCGACTCTGCCATTTCTATTCGTGGCTGCCAAACTAATGGTGTCGACCATCTAGTACGTATTGCAGGCGATGGAATTTGAGTTCCGTCGGTCGTACCATTGAGACAGTGCCACTGACTGATCATATGTTCGCCACACAAAGACATTTAATGACCTATCGTGATCATTTATACAACGCTGTCGCTGACTATTATTGCACCGTTGGTGCTGAGTGTTGAGTCGTCGTCGAAGCGCAGTATGTACTGTCGTGGAGCAGTACCATCCACCATGGAACGGAGCTGTATAATGAGCTATGCATGACCAACTACCGAGGGTACAACATCCAGTCTCAAATTTATTCAACTCCTTACATACGTCAAACCCCATGGCTCTCCCAAATACATGCCCACTGGATGCCATCTTCGGTTCAACCTTCACGAGGTACGCATAGCACCGTGTTCCACCCACCTGATCGTGCTCCACCGCCACTGACAACTGTACACAGCAATTTCGGCAATTTTGAATTAACGACTCAGCACCGACGCCGGCGTCGTGACGTCGTCCGCTATTTTCTTATCACTTTTTGCTGCTCCTTGCCTATTGCCCTTTCATACTATTACGTGCTCGTTCTTCATAGACCCGATGTACTGCTGCTTTATACAATCGTCGTTATCATGCAGGATTCTTCGTCACGCTTGAATCACCTTATTAGGGTCGTACTCTTTGGTCACTTGAGAATTTATCCCGCTTTTCAGGTACTTAGTCGTCATATCGCATCGCATCGTTAATGTACATGTTACTGCTTTTATATTACTTCTGTAATGATCATGTTTATAGGTTTTCGTTTATTCGGAACCCAAAGCTTCGTTTAATCGAAAACAATTGTTCGTTTACTGGATTATCCAATGCCCGTATACTGGAATAAATTGATCACCAGCCAATGTGTCCGCACAGTTAGAACGGACATCATAAATAGTAAGTCTCGCGTGGCGTGGTGGAGCGAGCAAGTTACCAAAACCACTACGATTGTGGTGCTTCAGGTCAACAACTGAAACTCCAATAGTTCGGTAAACCGTGATGTGTCACCCTGATGGATGTTTGCTTAAACTGCAATAACAAACCAATTCAACGCCATGTCAGATGAACACGTGGATAACTCCTAGTATTTTTTGATTGTTGCGCTGGTTCGAGCACTCCTTCCGTTTTTCAAGAGTTGTTTATCAAGATAATCAACCTCAAATGATGCTTTAGCTGCAACATCATTATCTGGAAAATTCTTTCCCCACTGATGTATTAACGGCTACTTGGGAGTAACGGTGCTGAGGTGTTCTCCGCTCGTCACCACATGCAGCTAGTGTTACCAACCCTCACGGATCTAAGAGAGACTTGCAGCCTTGGTACATCGATTCTTCTACGGCGACTGCAATTTCTGTGATGGCGGCAAATTTAACTGTTCGTCAAGCGATCGCCTCAGCAAGATATAACAACCAAAATCAAAGGAAAAAAAAAATTTGTTGTTGCAATTGTTCACAAGACTCAAGTTGGCCTCTAATTACAGCTACGGAAGAAAAAACTGTAGTTATGGGAAAATGGACTTGGTAATAAATTTGTTAAATTAATCTCAGACGTCCTGAATAGAAAATGGAACGTACGTGTATAAGTGTGTCGCCGACGTGAAGGTCTGGATGACTTGCAGCTGGTTCTGCATTTAATTGTTTGATACACACTCGACCACCGACAGACGCAATTTGCACTCCAAGAGAGCCAACAGAGTTACGTTCCAGTTCTACCTGCATTAGATATTCACTAATCTTCAAGGGTTACCCCTACAAAAAAATTGAGTGACAATGATAATACCTAAGCATTTTGGCTTAAAGAATCGACATTCTTCAGAAAAGTAGATCGACGGAACGATAGTATCACTTAGCATATATATCAGACGTAAAGAGAAGTGTTGCAAGACAAAGTTCCGATATGAGCTTCGATCTGTTCTTCTTTTTCACAGAGTTCACAACAAGATCTCAGGCTGAGGGAGAAGTTTTTTAAACTCGCAAAAAATTCAGATTTTATGCTTATTTTACGCAGTATCGGTTATTGTAGATTTATGGAAATATCCTGGGAAAAGAGCTCATATGGCGCAGTGGTTAGAGGTGATCTGCGTCGCACACGAGGTCGCTCATGGCTCACCGAGCCATCCATCCCTCCGGGGTCGGTAAATTGGTACCATACTGATCTCAGACTTGTCTGGAAGGATAAGCAGCACTGACTAGATTTAGCGGGAGGCCACCGCGAATCATTATAAAGACCAGATATGCATTCGATCACCTTGAACGGAGTTAAAACTGGAGACGAATGCATGGCGCATCCTTCAAGGACTGATCAACGCCGAAAGCTGTATCCTTTATCCTTTTGTCCTAGAAAAAGTACCCAACATTGATTCGTCGAAAGCGCGCGCTGTTTTGGCAAGACGGTGTCCCCGCCTCAAACCGCAAGGAAGTAAGGAAAATTTTGATCAAACTGGAGGGAGTTGAGGTCATGCCGCACCCAGCCTATAGTCCAGATGCTGTCGTCCAATTATGTTCCACAATTCGCCGCAATGGAACGTTCCTGCGTGGACGCCGATCTAAGACTCTGACCAAGTTGAAGAGGCATGTCAGCAGGAATTTTCATTGATTCAAAGCCCAAAATCTTATTGATTCAGAGCCCAAAGAATGGCAATTGTGATCAGGTTCGTAGGCTTGCTTATTGCTGGCAGAGATCGTGGATACTGATGGCTTTTATTTCAAAGAATAATTACTGTTGCTTCCAATCGAATTTATATCTAAACTTTGAATTTTCGGCGGATGTTTAGAAGCTTTTCCCTCAACCTCATAATTCTAAGGAGTATTCTTCTTACGTTGACAATATCATTTTCAGCTTCGTCTTCTTCACCAACATCTTCTAGTTCATCTGTCCACTCCAGATTAGACTTTCTGAAGTAAAGCTGAATGGTAACAAAGTAAGTAATGATTCAAAAGCTAATGACTTTGAGCAGGCAGATTCACACGATGAAGGCAACATTTTCCGACCTTGCATAACGATATCTCCGCCGACCGTCCGCCAATGGTACACTAGGATGTGGCAATTCAGATGGAGATATAACTTCTTCAGGAGTCTAGAAAAATCTCAACGTAATCATGGATTCGTTTCCGACTGTTTAGTCAGTGTTATGATGTTATAATTGTACATCCTACATTTTTAAGTGATGTGCAAAATTTCGACCCTCGGGCGGGAGTTGTACCGGCATCTCACTCTTCCGGGAGGCGCTAAGAACTACACCACGGGGCCCCTATTCTGCTATCTGTCCTTCGGAAAGGAACGTGGTTCAGCACACACTCGAAGTTCAAAGTTTGTTCATTGCTTAACATTTTTGGGTATCTACGTAGTTAGTTAAAGTCATATACGCTCAAATTTGAATCACGATTAATCTACAGTATTTTTCAACTTTAAGAAGAAATTAACCATTCAAGACGGCCGTAATCAAACAGCACAATTCGCAAGCGGTGCAGTTTTCGTATTTAATTGAGGTTTTCACCGTTTAAAGAAGAATTTCAAGCTTTCCGTGTTACCCTGATGCTCTATGATGTTCTCTATATGGTCATATGCTCTCGTGCATATATCTCTTACGAACGAAGAAGACCCTAACTCCAAAACGTAATCTTCTTTTTCACTCTTACAGCGTTCTGTGCAGACCTTTTCTAACATCAGGTTTAGCGTCATAATTGTCGAGGTTCTTGCTATCCAATGATTATTATTAGAAGTTCACCAAAATGCTATCCACAGATCGCAGCCAGCAATCAGGGCGCTAGTGTGAAACACAACATTTTTTCGTTGCTAGAACGCAATAAATAAGGTTGTTCAAAAACCAAAAACATTGCTCGAATCTTTGAGATTTACGCTTTCGAATGATTACTTAAATATAGGGAAATTTCCTCCAGTGAGAAAGACTCCAAAAAAGTCATGCATCAAAACGAATACACGCCGTTTCGAAAGGGTCAATCACTTGCGAATATGCAGAAACCAATAATGAGAATCGACACTTCCTACTACATTGTTGTGATACCATTAAGATAAACAACAGCAACAAATTTATCGAATGGAGCACATTTAGCACTTTCTAACATGTTGATGAAAAATACTACATGTTCATATGAATCTAACAATGGATACCTTTGCTGAAGGAGATGTCGGACTTTCGTCATCGTAGTGATGTTCAAAAGAGTACATTGACGTAGTAGGAAGACGATACTCGCCTTGCTCCTCATCGGAATCGGTCAAGTGCAATCTGAAATTAGTTGATGTACCACTAATACTGCAACTTAAGCAGATGTATGTCTAAAAATTGTGAATTCACTTGATTGAAAGTCAGGAAACATATCGGGTGAACAAATACAAGTGCGGAAAAAAGGATAAAGAAAATCAAATTGAATTACAGATATACAGTAGACTTTTGCCATTTATTTCACTTAGCTTTCTTACAGAAGAACCAAGTACAAAGATGAATTTTCCCATACTTTTAGGCTGTAGTTATGGTTCACAACAAGTACACCTATGCCGTGAAACTAATCAATAGTTTATTTTCATTAGTTTTTTCCTAAAGTCAGCTTAGCACGAGATTTATATGATATTATTTATTCATAAAGTTGACGCTTCGGCGGTCTCGCCTTCTGGGCCTGGAAAGATCACGTAACAACCCATTCAGCCAAACACCGACTACTTCAATAGAAAAAATCACCAAACTAGATTTCAATCGCGTGAAACACAAAAATCAACCTTTGACATACTTTCCGCTTTTTGTTGGCTTTCCACTGAATTAATCACGTGGGGACCACCGGGCAGAAATCACATGAACTCGTAAGTACCTGCTGCATCAAAATAAGTGCCCTATAATACTGTTCTCATATCACGTGTGATTACGAAGCACTCTTCGCTGTGCTTGGATTGGTGGCTCACATTCAAAACGTTTTCAAAACCTTAGGCGTCGGCGTTTCTTGTAGCTGCGCTGGATAGTGATACCTACTTCAAAACGTACTCCGTTGTGCTTCTGTGTCCTATGCGTGCATAGCGGAGCACTTGGTCTAGAGCCATCCTTGCCGTTCATGTGATCTTCTATGCGGATGCAGGAGGTACAATACGAGTCCATGTGATTTCTGCTCGGTGGTCTCCACATCAATAATTTAGTGGAATACCCATAAAAAGAGAAGAATATGTTGAAGGTGAATTTTGGTGCTTGAAGCGCTTGAAATATATGTTTGGTGATTTTTTTCTCATGAAGTAATTGTTCATGGTGTCACGTCTGCAGACTTGAAAAAGGCGAAACCGCCGAATCGTTAGCTGTTTGAATAAGTGAAATTATTACTACCTCGTGTTATACTCGTTTAGAAGAATAAGGGATTACTGAGAATTTCGAGGGTAAGAGATAGTCGGTCCTGAAATTCACTGAAGTGTTATCTTACCCATAGAGAGCCTTGATGTTGATGACATTATCACTATCCAATGTTGGTAAAGTATCGCCTATGGCGCCAAAATCAGAGATAGCGCGTTGTCGGCGATTGGCTGCTCGTCGTGGTGCCGGGGGTGTGCGCGATATGCCTAGAAAGATGCTACTAGTTGATATCAAATGAGTTTCATCTTTGATATCACAGCATCAACAATAACATTGTTAGGCAATGAAGACAACTTCAAAAAACCTTTCTGTGTGGTTACTGTTAGCACTCCTCCAGATGCTCCTACGATGCCTAATTTCTTCGTCGCATCACTACTACGTTGCACTACAAACACAATGCACATGAAATCAATCGTTTAGATCCAGTGGATAAATAAGCTATCACAAACAAAACAACCCATGCAAACAAGACAACAAATAGCCACACTCAGGAGCGAATAAAAAAAATTACTTTTTTCATGCCGCACAACACCAACAAGCCGGCCTATCTCCATGCGCACTGAATCTCCAGATTTCCGAACAAGCTCTACTGCTCGATGTCGATCACCTCCTTCCAAAGAGACTCCGTCGACACCGAGAAGACGATCACCAACCAACAGACCCTAGAAAATATCAGTGAAGAAATTTTTCTGCTTTTTTTACTCTTCCAATACTTTCGTTAACTTTTGCATACAATTTCAACAACTTTCTATTTTCCGTCTCTTGCTTACCAGTTACTACCTGCGCTTCGCCCTATTTCATTCGTTTCTAATTAAAGCGATATCAGCTCAAATGATCACTAAATTACATTTACTAACTTGCAGAAATGTTCGTCCAGTTTTTACAATAACTCACGACGGCTTAGCGATGTGTTAAGCGCGTGCTGCTATCTTCTCTGACAACTTTGGTACCAATTGGTCGACTCCGCAGGGATGGAAGGCTGCTAGTCAAACCCGCATTTCACCCATACAAAAAACGCGTGTTACCGCTACGCCCTTCAGGCCATTGCTCTGCTATCATTTTCCTGATTAGCATTTCTGGATATGTAATTACGCATGCATTACCTACTATTCATACACATAAAAGATATAGCAGTCTTCCCTACGTTCTTGTCATGCCCAATGTCCAAAAACACTCAAGCGCTCCACTTAATTAGAAGTTTTCATTCATTACCAAGAAACCAGCAAGTCCATTAACTCTGAAGATAAGTTTTAGTGCGAACAGATCAAAAAAAGAACCATCGCGCCTATTATGCCTTTCGACTATAAGTACCAGATTTCAGACACATATATGTGCTCATATATGAGTTGACCTCGTAATTATTAGTCATGAACATGTTATTAAGGGACGTGCAAGTAGTGGAAAATAATTGATCACTCCTTCAGTAACACAATCTTGGACGTATACTCGAAATTCCGTTCTTTTCCCCTATCCATTTGTACAGCTTTCAAGTTCATTTTAGTAATAACAAGAATAAGAATTAGAATAGAGGGCGCCTACAAAAAGTGTTTTGTTTCTTACGTACATCGAGCAACTGAGTTGTACCAGCAAGTCTAGGAACCCAAAAATACAAACAGATTCTTGGGTGATGCCTGCAAGAGTGACCCCAAGACTTATGTGAGTATAACTGATAGAGGGAAAGAGAGAAAGACAAAAAATTAGGTGAAAAAACCAACCGCTCTCATCCCAGCACCATTTTCAACAACAGATTTCACATACACGCCTCTGACACCATTAAGATTTCCATCAACCAATGTGAGGCCAAGACCATTTGATGGATCCTGAATGCGATCACTCAATTACGTGGAGTCTTCTGGCATACCCTAACTACCTTCACAAGAGTGACTTCGAATCGCATCCCTGGAATCTCTCCATTGGTGAAATCATGCTTATTTACTGTCTCGAATCGTTCGATAGTAGAATCTGGATAAATAAATAATCAAATAAACATAAATCTTCAAACTAATAGTAAAATAATAAAACATACTTGACAACACAGCCTTATATTAACCACACCAATAATCATAGAATATCACATTACGTTTTATTTGACCGTTTCTTGCGGTGTCATTGTCTTATAATATATCCAATAATGTGGAGCGCTGTGCAAAAACATTTGCGTCAGCCGGGTTTCAAACCCAGATCTCACTCTTTCCAGGAGCGTATGCTAACCGTGCACCAGCGACGCTCGTTTTACAGCATACGCTCCCGGAAAGATGAGATCTAGGTTCAAATCTCGGCTGACGCAAACGTTTTTGCACAGTGCTCCACATTATTGGGTAAATCATAAAATGAATAATTATTGAAGTGTGGACCTTCATTCTGTGGAACACTTACTATTGATCACTTCATGATTGTTGTTCTTCTCCATGGAAGAACGTAACTCAAGTGTTTGAGGTTTTACGCTCGTCGGTGGCGGAGCGTTAGTGGCTGCGTTTGGCACTTTCTCAAACATTGATTCGGCCACTTCGAGAGGAGATTCTGGCTCATCATGCATAGGTGAGTCGACTACAACACAACACAATACACATCGATAGCACAACCACAAAGACCACCACTATAGAAATCTCCGTTGATTCAAAAATCTGCTGGAAACAGCACAATTTTTTGAAAAATTTCCTTCATAAACGACCTAATTTTCTTAAATTACTATCCCAAATTGCGTGCACAATTTTAAATGATCGAGTCAGAAGATGAAATCATGCGCATAGTCTACAACGGCACTTTATTACATCGCTGATGACACAAGCCATATCGGAGAGAGAGTGATAGCAGAACGTTGGCCTCGGAGGTGTAGTTAGTGCTAGCACGCACTCCCACCTTCCCCCCCTTCCCCCCACCGCATGAGTGAAACGGGGGTTTCACTCCTACCTCAGATTCATGATTTTGCAGTGAATCAGCATCCCTGAATATGAAACACCACATAGTCTGAGCTGTTCAGTACAGTATCTGCAGCGCACGTTAAAAATTTTCTTGACAGAGATAATAATTTCAGTATCAATTCAACCAAAATCACATGTTCTCGTCGTCGAGCAGAAAACATGTAAAAAAATCGCCCAGTTGTTTGTTCGCAAAAATAAATATTTTACCATGTGTTTGAACTGGACGTGGTGCTTCACGGCCCTCCACACAAACATCCGGCATTGCTTGAATTGTGCTCTCATGACTTAATGTCGATTTCCATTGACGCATACGCATCATGAAGCGATGCTGAGAGGCCGAGAACTTTACAAAATATGCACTTCTGAAACATTGTTTTATTCTGACTCTAAGAATTCTAAATGTTATCAAAACTGGTAATGACTATGCGATGATCCATAACTAAATTACACACTAGTGGGTCGGCAAAAAATTTTCCGTACTTTTCCGTTTTATATGACTATTTTTCATGCATTTTTGTTTTTGTTCTTACTATCGTTTAAAGCAGCTTCTTGAGGTTATTTTGATAAACAATGCTTATACATTGCCGCGAGAATAAAAATGATTGTTGATGTTACGCGAATATGGTTTGGGTTCAAGTGCTGCTGAGACTTTTCGCCGGATTAACAAGGCCTAGGGTGATGGAACAGTTGAGATAACTGCAATTTTCAATCTGGCGGAATCATGAAATTGCCGGAAAAGTAGATAGAAATGATGAAATGATTGAAGTTGAAGTGGAATACTTTGATCAACCATTTGTTGTTTTTATTTGTTGAAAAAACGGTATCAATTTGCACAAGAAGGAAAAAATCCGGGAAGTTTCTTGCCAATGCAACAGAGTATATGATTAATTGATCACATTTGGAATAATGTTAAATACGAAGAATTTGTGAATTTTTAGGAAGAAAAACCATAAACCACTGAAAATGAAATAAAATGCACCACAAAGATAAATAAGTAAAGAAATATTGTATATGTATATATGCATCTAAATTTAGACATACATGTATATTTATATGCATAAATATGAATACCTTCATATTTTCATAAATGTGATAAGTCTTATCAAAACCTTCCACTAATGAGGCAATTTAACCCGTTCGGGACGGCATATATCCAAAAAGATACATGACTCTCTAGAGGCCTTTCCCGACAAAAAAACTTTTTCCTTAGACTTTCATTGACTATTCATAGGCTTAAATCTCAGATTTTCCATACGTTTTTAGTTTCTAAAAAGTCTTTCGTATTGTGCATTGTGGCAAGGAAGATAATATTATGTTCCACATTTGGCTTGCTTTGTCTGCTGCTTTGAGGTCTGCGGATGGCTTTTCGCTGTGATTTTGGTAGTCTGTCAATAGCTCGAATCTCGACAGTTCTGAAGTTAAAGCTGCTTTTCAACCCGCTGAGACCCACGTTGATTTATCAGGCGGCAAGTGGCGTAATTGCGCGACAAGCGCAGGGTGCGCAGCGCGTTATAATGACAATGGTAGTTTCCTAATGAATTTGATTTTTAGCATCAATAAAGGTGACTTTATCGCCAGTAAATGGATAAATATGACAGAAGAGACCTTAATAGGGCTATTTTTGGTTGAAACATGCCAAACCAATCACAAATAGTTGAATTCTAAGTCAAAAATGAGACTGTACATTGCAATACGATACCACTTCATCAATATTTCGCAGCAACTTTTCATCATTAGTAAATTTTGAGAGTTGAGATATCCATAGAATTGTAGAAGAGGCCTTGTTCTACTGCATTATGAGTGATAAGTTCTTATATTGAGAACCAGACTTGTCTGGGAGGATAAGCAGCACTGACTCGATACAACGGTAGACAACCACAGGTCATTATAAAGATCAGATATGCATTCAATCACTTCAAACGCAGCTAAAAATTGAAGACGAATGCATAACGCATTCCCCGAGGATTGATCAACGCCAAGAGCTTCATCGTTTATCCTGTTAGCTTCTTTTGTTACTTTCTTATACTCCGATTTGAACATTATTTATCGCTGCATTCTCTATCAGAGATTATAAGAAGTGATTTTGAGTGCTCTACTTATTTTTTCCTCATAAATCAAGCTCAGTATTGAAAGGTTATCAATTGGTTACTAATAATCTAGCGAAAAGATCCCTTTCCGGAAAAAATCCAAGGAAACGAGTTATTGCAATCAATGTGACTGTATTACACAAAATTCGCAGTGAAAAGTGGAAGCTTTCACGAAAACGAAACCTTTTTTCGCTAAAATATGTTTACGTAAGTTCATCCAATAATGGCCTATTTTCTATAGCGACAAAGTTTACAAAATTACTCTTTTTTCGTAAGTAAATGTAGCATGAAGACCGTTTTACAATCCAAGCTAGTATCGCAAACGGCATTTCTCAAGATATCTAGCAATTAAAAAAACATAGAACTAGTAAAGACACAAGTGTAAACAAATGTTTCAGACCCGTTGTAAATATATTCTTTTTTGAGAGGGTTGTGGTTTTCTTGTTGAGAAGTAGAAGATTCCTCTAACATAGGCATCTTTATACTAAAATAAAACCTAAAATAAGAGCTTCTCTTGCGCAGATTCCCCCATTCAGTAGTAATAATGTATTCCCAAAACCTGAGTTTGTCAGATAACTCCATGTTGCAGTGCTATGTGCGCCGTAGCAAATCCTGGCGCTCGCGAAACATTAAGAATAATGGCACATGTGTGATCCATATGGGACTCAAGGGGCTCCTATAGAACGCTGTAAAAGCGAAAAAAAATATATCTCTGCGGACTCGAGTTTTCCTAACTACAAAATAGTTGCACGCACGAAAAGCATATGACCACGTAAAAAATATCATGTAGTATCACAAAACGAAAAAGAGCCAGAGTTTGTTTTTCAGGGAAGAATAATCTTTAATAAATAACAAAAATCGTGCACCGCTTGATTGCGCTGTGCGACTGAGGAACTACCTTTCCGAAAGCGTTTAGAGAAATTATACATCCCTTTTGAGACCGTAGACCCACATACCAGCATCTCTAAGTGGCAAATCTGGATAGTCCGCCCCACCTCCTCTGCATCTCTAAACCCCATCGAGCTGCGTCTAACAATGGCAGACTGTTGCGTCTAACAATGGCACGCTGAAAATTAGAGATGCGGAGAAGGTGCAGCAGGTTGTCCAGCGTCGCCAGTAAGAGATACAGAGGCCGTGGGTCCACGGTCTTCGAAAGGATATTTAAGAAATTGCATGATATGCAGAAGTTTGAACTACGAACGGGAGTTGAATTCGCATCTCTTCTTTTACGGGACGCCTGCAAACACTGCACCACCGCGGCTCCTATTCTACTGTCACTCTAACTGCGGTACAATGTATTTCAGATATCAGCAATCAGACGAACAGGAGTTCCGGCGGTGCACTGGTTCACACGCGTCTCTGGAAAGAATGAAACGCGGGTTCAACTCCAGTCGTGGTTTAAAACGTGATAGCACTGCTGATAAAGTGGTAAAACATAGGATTCTTGCACCTTGATAAAATCAGTCCACTTCTTATTGATGGAAAGTATATACTATAAAAAAGAAAAAGTGGGCAACTATTACAGCAAAAACTCACTTTGTGTGGTGATCAGTGTAAAAAATTGACTCTGTCTGTTGGCTTCCTTCAATAGCGACAATGACAAACCTAGAATCACAACTATGGAGGACATGTTCAGCTGAATTACAGAAGAAAAAATCTTAGAAGACCAGTAAAAAATTCTAAACACACTTTTTCCTGTCAAACTGGAGAGTTTGGGTGTCTTGCCACAGATGCTCAGCTAATAGTTCTCTCGCAGGCCCCTTGAATAGAACGGACCACGATATTGCAATAGCCTTTCTTTCCTCGGATACCCAAACTCTAATGACCTGGCGACCAACCTGCTCTTCGTATACACTAATTCCCCGTGGCATAATTGCAATCCAAAGCGCAGCACCGGTGTCAGGGTCGAATGGCGCGGCTCCTTGAGAGCTAGTTGGTTTATTTCGAAAAACCCGATGAAGGTGAGCTCCAAAATCACGATGTCGTTGACAAATCTGAATGCATTTCATTTCATACAATGAATAATATATTATAGAGGAAAAAAGAAAGGATGCCTGTATAAACATATGCTCGGCATCCGTTGGTTTTGTCCCAACATAATGGCCATGCATTTCAGAAAGCACCGACTGTAGACGCTTCGGATCATCACTCGAACAATAGCGCTGAATCGCCGATGTTCAATACTTACTTCAAAAAGATAATTATTACATTGTCACTAGAACAGTGGATATTTATGCTCTTAAGCCGTCATTAGACGATTAGTTTGCTTGTAACGCTAAAAATCGATAACCTTGCTAAACCATTCAAAAAAGCCTCGGAATATTTCGTAGATACACTCTAATTATCCGCTGCTTGCTTTCACACTATGTGATTCATGGAAACTACTAAGAAAGTTATTACAATTACATAGCGCATGCCCCTTGAGTGATCGGATATTTGCTTGAAATAGACCTATTCACTAAATTTCGCAATTTACTGTGTAAAAACCAAGAGACTGGTATAATACAGTTCATTGAAACAGCTGACGTTCCGGCGCTTTTGTCCTTTCTAATCCTGGAAAGACCAGTTTGCTCATAATGCAATCGGCCAAACACCTCCATCATTTCTTTTGAAAAAAAAGCTTTCTAGCAATTATTTCCAATGAAGTAATGAAGGTATTTGGCTGACTGCCCTGCTTATCTTCCCAGATCCATAAACTACTTTTTTCGCCTTTTTTAGGCGAGATGGAAAACGAGAATGCCACGTAGCCGAACAATCAGAAATCTTCATGCAATGCTACGCTATTACAAATGTCTTTCTGATCTAAGCGACTACAGCCTACCATGAAACTTTAGATAATCAGAATTCCCCTTTTTTTGTGAAAAATTTATTTCTGAACACGTAAGAAACAGTTCACAAAAATTATCATCCTTTAAGTGATAGAGAAAAGTATCTCCTTCCTAACAGCCTGTCAAGTCTCTAGATTGACAAGTGCTCGAGTCATCAGAAAATTCTCGTCAGTCAAGCATCGTCATCAGTGCATCAGCAACCATAAAAGTTATGACAGAACAAAACTCACTCTGTTTGGTCAGCATTTATGAGTCTCATTATTCTTTCAATACACCCTTACTAAAAAAAACTCTTTGAAAGGAGGATAAGGGCTGATAATCGTCCGTATTCGTTGCGTGGCATTGTAAGAGATGATCTAATTTTACAAAGCAGTATAGGAAGTTCTTTTCTCAATAAATTACAGTCGTCCCACTACGGAATCGGTTTCGTTGCTTCTATCAGAAAATTCTTTTAGAGTATGCACGCTGAATGAGAAAGCAGAGCGTCTGTTGGCAAGTACAGGCAAAGAATCAAACGTTCAACACAGAGGGTATGTAGTTGGTTATTTCGACAACAGATGAAAAAATTTCCAACACCAGAGCACCGGAAATGAGACCTTTCAGACTCATAGAAGAGGTTTTGCTCTACTGTCGCAAGAGCGCATATTTCCAACAAATTTTCTTCAATTTCAAATTTGCTCAAAGTTAAACATATAAAATGGAAATGTAGATTTCATCTCCATTATTTCCAAAGCAGCAGCTAGTTGCAAACATAATGAATACACTGAACTCGTTATCAACATCACGTCCTGCCAAAGGTAACTCTATTTCAATGGTTTTTGTGTTAAGAAAAAAAGATTTTCGACGCAGAAAAAGGAAAAAATCCGTTTGCTTCAAGAAAAGCATATTTTAATTTGCTCGAAAAAAGGAGTCCTGTTTGCTAAACAGGTCTATGTGATATTTTCAACATGTGATGACTTCATCTGCAAAGTGGTCTCAACTTCGCGTCAAACTTTTTGAACTCAAGAAGCACCGTCGGGAATGTGGAAGCATTTGCGTCAAACCGCTGGACATGAACGATGAGGTTCCAGATCCAATTACAACAAATCTTGCAAAATAAACATGCTCACTGGATAAAGAGAAAATTAAATTAGTTGCAAATAGGTTGAAGCAAACGTGAAACTCAAGGATTTCTCACGTATCTCAAAAGACATCAAACAAAAGTAGTAAAAATCATCCACTAATAATATACATAGAACACATCAACCACACGTGTTAGAGCGCTTATGAAACCCCAGAAATTTAATCCTTTTGGTACCGAGTGACCCATATGTGGGTCAGTGGTTGCCGCGCCACGGTTCGGCATAATGGGGCTTACTCTAGTTGCTGCGCGCCTCAACACAAATCAACTACCTATTTGACAAACCTCTCTGATTTATCTTAATGTGTTCTACTTATTTGATTACTCTAACACCAATGATTAGCAACCTTGTATTACTTTGGAAACACTATTTTGAATAAATCTGTAGCATACCCGAGGCAAATAGTGTTGGTTGTCGAAGTAGTCTTGAATAACTGGCGGTGGTCGATTACCGAACTCAGCTTGCAGAGCCAAAGCTGCTAATTCATAAGCAGCATCATAACGTGGTTGTATTCGCTCCTCAATGATGTCGTGGCGTACTTGCAAGTATAGCTCGTGCATAGTGACGTCAGTTCTGAAACACCATTGTGCCGTAGGGTTGAAATTCATCAACGTCCCAAATTGAACCAGTTCACTGACGAAATATTGCTTGTACCTTGTAAGATTAAGTAGAATAGCCACTTAAGAAATTGCATCTCAGTTTTCCTAGGTTCATATGAAACATTATATTATTGTAAAAAAGCAGTAAAGACTAGATTTCAAGATTATTATGTACCTTCTGCAGCTACCCTATACCAATCATCTCACCACGCCTCGATTGAACTATCGTTCACGCGTGCACTTATACGGGTTTTTCAACCAATCAAAAATTGGTCATGATGGTTGTTGACAGCTTCAATGTCTTGTATTGCGGAAAGAGTGGTGGCAGAACTGCAGCCTCGGCATATTAGTGATAGCACATACCATGGTAGGGGTTGAACGTGGGACAGACTCAACTCCCGCCTAAGGTTTCAAATTTTGCATAGCACTCAGCGGTCTTGGATATTCGGTCAAATATCAGCTGAATGCTACCTGATATCAAAGATTTGTCACCACGTCTGATGGAGCATTTATGTATGTGTTCAAACGCGCTATACGGTGAGGAGATGATCCCTTGCTCAATGATGTCTCTTGAAATTCTCTCTTGTGATTACCAGTCTCGTGTCATGTTATCTTATTTTACCGAACGGACCCATACAAGTGTGATTCGAATGCAAATCACAGTCCGCGATGTTATTTGGAACACATAAAAAACACACCAAAATTCAAAATAATCTGACTGTGTATTTCGAGCTCTTCATGACATTTGTTATGTGCACTTATAAATGCAAGACACGTGCTTCGGCCTTCCAGCCTCGTCAGTTCCTTATAGTTTAGTCGGTTCCTCGGGACTCCACAACTACATAGAGACATCGACGAAGAACTCTTTACACTCAACGTACGGTGAAACGAGGCTCAAAATACATTGTCAGATTACATGGTTCTTGAGAAAGGTCTCAAAATAGTACATTGCATTGATTGTTGTACCAAAATTCACTAGAAACAGAAAACGTGTTCTAATCTTACTTAATGAAATCGAGTATTTGAGGATAAAACCGAAATCGGAGGTAGAGAACGAAATCCGTGCGTATTCCGGTTTTGTGTGCACTTTTCCAACCAGGTGGTGCGAATTTCTCGAGACGTTGGTGGTCGTCAATGAAGAAATGCTCTCTGTCTAAACCCATATGATTGTAAAACAAAATCCATTTTTAAGGAAGTATGCCTTTTTTGATAAAAAAAACAGTAATTGATCATACCTTTCAGAATACTTAGGCCAAAAAACACATGCTCGTTTATGTTCATGTGTTGAACTACTAATGAGAAAATGTCACGGGCCACAGAATCTGTTCGACAGGAAACCTAAAGAGACCACTCCTTTAATTTTATGGATATACCAAGTTTAAACATGAGAGCTTGAAATTCCAATACATAGGGATTTAGTAATTATGACACAACAACTGTCTTGGTAACTGGTATGCAGATCAATATCCAGCGAAAACAAAGGATTTAATCACTAAAACATGGAAACAGATTTGTTTTTACTAAACGCATATAGGAAGTTCTGCTCCTTCTTTCACGGCAAAATCAAACCACTAACTTCTATTCGTTGACCATTTAGCAATTCCACCTGGACATCTGCCTGTTCTACCCGAAGAAGAGTCATCTTTTTCTGAATGATCGTGGTAGCGGAACAGTATAAGATGATTACCTTGCATGAGGAACATTAGCGAAAATGCGAAAGATACCTTTTTAGCACTTGGGGCTTTGAGGCGTATGCTAGGATGCCGTGAATGATCATAGAACTCTGGAACCGCTCTAGTCTAAAATGCAATGCCTTTGAAGGCAACAAAATAAAAAGAGATAAACGACAACTGATAAAGAGATGCTGATGTATCATATTCATCACACTAACTTTTCTTTTTCCACGCATGCTTCGAGCTGATTGCCGACCACTAATTCGAGCTGGTACCAACGAATTGCGTCGTTCGAATCGTGGCGAATCTTTGAATAATCGGATTAATATTGTTTCAACAACAGCTCGCTTGAATAAATTATAAGCTTAGCAGAACAGCGTCATCCTTGCTGTATAAAATGTTTCTATTTTGGCTTCTATAATAATTTTTGACAACCTCACGAGAACCTACATATATATATATATTTATATATGTGTATATAATGCATATATATATATATATATATATATGTATGATTCTTCCTGATTTTGGAGGGACAAATGGTAACCGACCTCATTCGCTGAAGAGAAACTTTCCATAGAAATTTAGTAACCACTCTAAAGCTGAGACTTGAGGCTACACCCCATGTTGCCGGTTTTTTAAAAAAAACCTTTTATAACGCTGTGATCTCCACAAAAAGTATCTCTCAGACGCGCATATATCTCGCCGGACAGAGCTCTTTCTTTGGACTATTAGTAATCTCGATAAGGTGATCGAATCTGATTCCAGCGCTGTGCTTATATCGCAAAAAGACCGTTTTCTTGAACGCAACAGGTAGAATAAGTTGAATTCCCATCTGCGATCAAGGGTCACTTTGGCCAATTCACGTGCGCGTGCGTAAGGTGGCCACGTAAAGTGCTGACGCAATACTACTCTACGCGTTCATATGCCCAAAAAATCGATGGACACTGCGTCATAGAATGTGACTGCCTCAGCCAGCAGCAGGTGAGTTGGCCAAGGAGCCCATTGATCGCATATGGAAATTCGACCTATTTTATCTGCTGCATCTCAAAGAAACACTTTTGTCAGGATATAAGCACAGCGTTAAAGTCAAATTCGATTATGCTATCGAGAGATTATTAATGGCCCAAAGAAAGAGCTCTGTCCGGAAAGAAATGTGCGTTTTTGTAGCTAAGAAATCTCCTCTTGTAGAAACGTCAAAAAAAATTTTTTTTCGAAAACAGGCAAGTGGGGCTGTAGCCTCAAGTCTCAGCTTCGCATGACAACTAAAACTCTTATGAATGGTTCATCTCCAGCAAATGAGATCGGTTTTTCACTTGACCATCATAATCAGAAAGAGCCATGTATATGTACGTATTCACATTTTTTTTATTAGCCTTTTACGAGTTTCGCTATTTCGTGGTAATACTATATGTACGTTTGTACGGTTTCGTCCTTCTCTTCAGTCCCATACGTCTCATACTGAGTTGCAAAGAGGGTACATGCCACGATAAAAAAAGGTTCAATGAGTTTGTGGAAATTTATATCATCATCATCATCATCATTTATATATATATATATATATATATATATATATATATAATATATATATATATATATATATAATCAATCATTACACGATTCGGTAACGAATACATTGAAGATGGCCTTTACACTTGACCTATGTTGAAGTCGATGGCAGATCTCATGTCATCATTCTACCGACCAATGAGAAGAACTAGCCGGCTCGTCCACAACATCTTCTGCACAATTGCACGCTCTTTCTATACTAGCAATCTCCATTTTTGGACAGATAGAATTGGGAAGCTTCTGTTTGGGTGTCAACGAAATGTCACGATCAACACAGCCGTCGAGATGTTTTTGCAGAACGATTCTTCGTCGAACTAGATCCCCTTAAACGACGGCTGCTTTGTGTAGTTGGCTGGATATTCGACACATCCTCCCTTTCCTGCGATATCCGACCACCGGCTAGCAGCACTTCGTATTGAATTAGTGACAGACCCATCTATAGTTTATGTATGAGTTGACAACGAGGTCCACATGGAGAGTGTTCAAACGTGGAGAACTTGCCACAAAGTTGTGTTTCATGCTTCGAGTGTGGTTTACCAAGAGGCTGGGCAGGAAGTCAAAGTTTGCTGTCACCATGAGCAAATTGATAACCGCCAAATTTATTGAAAGCATCACAAGGTGCAGTTTTGAATGCTTTGTCATTTCTCTTCGTTCTCTGCACTTACTCTCGTTCTTTGTCAGTCATTATTTCACACGTGACACAAAGGCGACGTCCACAAGAATCGAATATGTTGCTTCTTCGTCTTCGTGAACCGACACTAGCTTTGACAGGCTCGTGTACCAATGGGATGATAACATCAGGAGTGACAATGATTAATCGAGTTTGACCATGGAATCCATTTCGACGTGTGTCCGAGACTGATCTAATAGAAGAACGTCGAACTTTATCATCGATGCCATAGTAGACTTGACCGTGTCGTGTACGGGACGCCACAAACTTGAACATATAGAAGGGGCCGTGACCGAGTGGTTGTGAGGCTCGTCGCAGCGCGCGTGGAGCCGTGCTCCACCCCCCTCCCACCTCTCTTAGGCAGTCAACAATAACGCCCATTGGAACGCCACATCAAGGCTATCCTTGAGATTGCGAGGAGACTCGCTCAACCAGTATTCTACTCCATTCAAGAAGAAGACGAAATAACTTTTTGAATGCTAGAAGTACTAGGATCCGCACAAGGAAAAAAAACAGTAATGACGGATCAATAAAACTAAACGAAATAAGAAAAATTAATATATGTATATATATGTCGATGTATATATACATATATGTACTTACTATGTACTGCTGTAGTGTTACTACTGTACTGTACTTTGTACTTTCACTTGACGAGCACATGGCATATTCCCCCTTTGTTACTCTTAAAATGGGGCATGTGATATTTATGAGAAGGGCAAAACCGTCGAAACTTATGTTTTAGTTTTCTTTCTCAAGAACCATTTCTTTTGGAAATGAATAGATTCAGTAATGGTCTTTCTCAGTGAGCATAAATAACTAAGAGAGTGGACACTCGACAATTTCAACTGATCGCTGAGGTTATTACCATGGCCAACGGAGGAGCCAGACGTCGTTGACGCAGATGGCGGTGCCAGTATTCCATCGGCTATTGGTGGAATACTGTTCCGTCTACGTTCGCGAATCGCATCTACAAAGGCGGCCTCGATTGGTGTCTCGTCTTCGGTTGATTCTTGACCTTGTACAATTCGTTCCGGTCGATTTTTCTGAGGAATAAAAAATTGTCCACGACAAGAATGAAAAATATCATGCCTGTACTGGACGACATCGATTACGTAAAATAACTTTAACTGCAACCACAAAGCTTGAATTATCTTGAGCAAGTAGTACTGTTCTCACTCAAAGCTATTAATTCTGCACTGAACCAAAGATGTGGATAAATATAATAGCAACGACAATTTGTTGCTCAACTGTCAAAGAATAAAAAGTATGGATAAAAATTACGGTTAGTGATTAAAAGTGGAATTGAATGAGAGATTCACGAGTTTTCTCTAGTCTCTTCAAGCAGATAGAAAGGCATATACCGTGATCACCACAGCATCAACATGTGTTCGGTCAAGATCTTCACGTTCACTGAGACCATCTTGATCCTCATTTAGAGGTGGAACAGCAGCTGATTTCGACCGTAGAAGAGAGGAATCTAATTAATCAAGTCAATAAGCTTCAAAGCGGACTCTAATTCAATATTGTTTACCTTCAGCTTGTGAAGCACTATGTGGCGAGTTTATTTCACTGGCTGCAGGTTCTTCCTCCAACTGGCTGGGTTGTTTCAAACTGGTATCGACGTCAGATCTTTCTGGCTCATCTTGCACATCCCCAACTACAATTTCATGAAACGTTTTGGTTTGTGAATAGAATATGGGCAGCTGTAAATATATAATTCTGCACCTATATCATCAAAATAACTGATTTTCCGAGGAATGGGCGCTTCAATATCATCGTCAATACGAGCTTGTACAATATCTTCATCGGACGATGAAAACCTATGAATAAAAGATGAAAGCGAAAGAAGATATCGAAAAACCAGAACATTGATTTTTAAAACAAGAAACGAACTTATGCTGGACAGGTGCATGAGCCGCACGAAGCTTCGGTGGTTTTTCAAGATCAACTTCCGATTCTTGTGATGTTCCAAGGCTATGGGCAACATCATGCAAAGACTGCAAGGCTTTCCTCCTTGCTACTGAAGACGTAGACGACTACAAAATAGATGTTATCATCTCCAAAGAAGCTGCTACTACTTTTGCTTGTATTTGCAACAATAGAAAGGGTAATCACTGCCGGAATATTAACTTTAAGTAGGTACAACAATTTATGTTTTGAATTTAGTCACTCTGAGTGAGATAAAGTGGGCGGGACGTTGTAATGACAACCATTGGGAGGAGAGCTGCTACTGACTGGATTATTAGAGATGTCGAGCGCACGACAGAAAAACCACCGACTCTTTGGTTCGATCCTTCACGAAGAGTTTGAAAGAGAAACACGATGCCTGGTATTCATTTTTAAGCTACGCATGTCAGTGGTCTATCAAAGAGGGCTGACTTATATAGCCCGATGCACGTGTTTCGATCTTGCGATCTCGTCAGTCGGGCAGTTACCCTTTCTCGTCTTTTGCCAATCCTGTGTGGGTGCTCCAGTCCCCAAACTAAGAGTTAGCGACGACGAACGTTTTACACTCTATGTCCAGTGAAATTATCACCGAACACAGAGTGTTGTGCCATCGATTGCTCGTAGCTAGTATATTCTTGCTCGTGGTTAGTATATTATAAACACGTGTATCGGGCTCTATAAGTCAGCCTTCTTTGATAGACTACTGACATGCTTGGCTCAAAAATGATTACCAGGCATATCAAAGTTTGAGCTGCGGTCTTAAGAAAACACTCGAAACGAAAGATTTGATGTATTGATAATTAGCCATGAGCAATTGAGTGTACAACACTCTGTGTTCGGTGATAATTTCACTGGACCGAAACATGTGTATCGGGCTCTATAAGTCAGCCCTCTTTGATAGACCACTGACATGCGTGGCTCAAAAATGACTACCAGGCATATTGAAATTTGAGCTGTGGTCTTAAAAAAAAACATTCGAAACGAAAGAAATATGATGCACAAATCTCCACAGGAAGGAACCATTGGGGTACTCTTGCACGCGAGTGCAAAAAGTGGAAGTCTCACTGGTGTCTGCTCGGGTCATTCGACGATGGACGGGACGCCAGATGACACAAGTGACACTTCTTCATGAAAGCAATCGTCTCCTTCATTGTTGTGGTGGAAAATGGAAAGGCAACTCATATGTTGGAAAAACTTGAGTTAAAAAATGATCTAACTCTAAACATTTCACCTTTCTATCTTTGAAAGAATCTCTTTCGGACACTGCTCCATCAAATTCATTTTTTCCCTCAAATAACGGCGCAACTTTTCTTAACGTGGTACTGGTTTCATTGTTCGTCACCATTGAGAGATGTGTTGCATTTGTCTCCGATTGTCTACAGAAAAGGCTCGTATAATTATGTAAAATTTCCCCAAAAATCTTATAAAGACACTTTTAACATGAAAACAAACTTTTCGAATGGACCGTCAAGATCTATTGAGTGCTCTTCAATATATGTCTCGTTCAAATGACTGCTGTTTGTAGAAGGGCTGCCGATATGTTCTATAGAGTCTTGTTCTATAACAGCTGGAGGTGTGGAAGGTCTTCCTTGATCTGAAAACGCCGCAATCCAAAGCAAAAAAAGTAAAAGAATTCACAGGAAAAAGATAGTCTCGAAAGTTCATTGCATGAATCCGTCTTTTCGCAGAAACTTGACAATATTGAGTATTCAAATGACCAGCAAAGCTTACTCCTTTTAGATATCAATTCGTGACCACCAGCAAAGAACGATGATTTCTCCTGCTCATTACTGTGACCGGAGGACGACGACGAGGTGGAATACCCTACAATAAAAGCTCGTTTCAGCACAAAAACCTGAGTAATAGCAGAGAAGAGAAGTTGAAGAGAAACCTCGCGATTGAATTTCGTCATCCTCGTCAATGTAATCAACAGCCCTTTTCACATAAATCTGTGAGGTACTCGTGACGGTTACCGTCGGCAGAACTCCTTTACGAGAAACATAACCGCTTGGTGAATCTCCCAAAAGTGCACCGATGTCATCGTCTTCTTCCATTGAGTAATTACCATCTTCCAGCTACAATCAAGCATATTATTAAGCATATCAAGTATTTCCAGCATATAAATACATGTGCATATATATATACATATATATATGCACACATATATATATATATGTATATATATATAGGTATATGTACACGATTATACGCTACGCACACGGTAAACACAAATACGATATATACGTGTGATACAACGCTATATATATATATATATATATATATATATATATATATATATATATATATATATATATATATATATATATATACAAGTGTTTACGATACAAATACAGCAACATCTGCAGTTCGTAGAAAAATTAGAAAATCGCCACAATGCATGTTGAGAAGACAGACTAACCAACCAAAACATAATTTCATTACATGAAAGCAAACTTGAATGTGATAATAGCAGACCAATTGTAATAAAAGCAAACACGTAATATTATTTCTACAATTGACTCACTTGGTTGCTTTCTTCATCACCCATGATTTCCTCGTAGATTGTGACCAAACACGTTATGGCATCGCGACCACGAAGCTGATTTCTAACAGAAAATTTATTTATGTATAAACTGAAGAGCTACTAAGCTTTCTTTTTTAACTGAGACAGTTGATTTAATACATAATCATATTTAGAAAAACTCAAAAAATTATATGAGGAGAAAAAGGAATTGATGAGGCACTCTCTAAGTGCATAATTTCTGGAAAGTGGAGATACTTACTTTGCCATGAGACCCATTCGTTGAGCGGTGGGTCTGGTACCAACCATGGCCACAGTTAGAATGTTAACAAGAGAAAACAGATCAACGTCTGCGGCTTCTTCAGCACCAGCGGCTCTTAAGACTGCAAGGAAAAGATATACCAGAAATTGAACGAAACCTTCTGGCCGAACAAAACAACTATGTCATTTCGATGCAGTAAAGTACGATTTGAAGTTGAATATTTAAAACTTACCGCTCCATCCCAATTTTTTCAAAAATAAAGATGTTTTTTAGCTTAAATTTACGCGACTCGTTCTCACAATACTACTGTGGGAATTATAGCACTTTCTGGATTCGACTAGTTCCCTCGCTTTCACTCTCTTCAAAAGTCTTAAAACATTCCACGTGTTATTTTGGTAATTTTGCCTTCTTTCCTTATGTCGCAAAATGTTAGTAGAGATGATTCTTCTTGCAATCCTGGAGATTACCGGTTAAGATGTCCCGTAAAGCATTCGGTGACTGAATGAGAGACGGAGAAAGCGAGTACTGGGAGAAAGGATCGAACCAGCGCTTTACTTATTACCATACTTCCTCATATCATCACTAATCACTGCAATACCTGGTTCCCAAACACAGTTTGTAAGAAAACGCTAACAAATGGAAAAAATCCGTTATAAAGGCAGCAGTATCTAACATGAACAATACAAATTCTTTTCGCTTAACCGCTCTAGCGTTAGTATGATGTTTTCAAATATACCCATTGGTATAGAGTAATGTACAAACTTTCGCGTCAGGCGGGACTGGAACGCGCACCTCACTCTTTCCGGGAGCGCGTGCTCTATCCGTTACACTCCTGACGCCCATTTTACACATCACTTTTTCTACGATACAGCGCATCTATCTGTCAGCCGCCTGTCGTCAACGGCCTGGCCCGTGGACAGTGAACTCAGCCACGCTGACAGATATCGGGTATTGAAGTTCAAATCAAATTCTTTCTGCTTAATCGATCTAGCGGTGGTATGATGCTTTCAAATATACCCATTCATGCAAATGGGGGTCCGTAGTGTAACGGATGGAGCACGCGCTCCCGGAAAGAGTGAGGTGCGGGTTCTAGTCCCGGCTGACGCGAAAGTTTTGCACATCACTCTGCATCAATAAACAATACATTTGAAAGCACTATTATGTACTATAGCACAAAATTTCGTCTGTTCAGTCGTATTGCTATTCGAGTTATGAAAGTTGACGAAAGAATGGAGAAAAAGGGATAAGTGAGTTTCAAATTTGGAATAGTATATTGCATGTGTTTGACATGATCTGTGGATGCTACTGAGATCTACTAAGAACTGAGTATATTTTGCTCAAATTGGAAAGGCCAAATCATTTTTGGCTTTCTATAGGTCATAAAGAACTCATCATGGTCGTGTCAGCCTAATATTTTCATGGCTAACAAGGATATTATGCTGAAGGCAATTCCTTTCCATTAACATTTAAATAAGAATTCTTGACTTCGCAACCTTCACACAGAATGAGCGCTCAGATTTGGCAAATATTATGAAAGAATATCTTAAGACAAGTTTATCAAGATAATTATTTAATAAATCGCATACGTTTGTAATAGACCATCATTAGTAATATTACAAATTACAGATGAGTAAAATACCATCTGTACAAGCTCATAGAACATCATCAAGACAATAATGGATAATATTTCGAACCAGCTCCCATGCAGAAGACGGCAGCTGCACATGGGTCGTCCTCGTTGTTCGACCATTCTGGTGGGATGTAACATGAATCAGCCTTTGATTGAGAAATAGTTAGAATCTGGAAATGAGGATATGACCACTGTTCAGAAAAAAAAGCCTGCAATAGAGTGAATGCCTTAGTACCTCGAGAAAATTGATAAAAGCAGCAAAAGTACCACTAAGACAAAATTTTGTGCGCAAAGTCAAACATCGCGAATAAGAAACTCGTGAGCACTATCTATCTCCTGCCATTTATGGCTCGCCTTCACTACTATATGAGCCGCTTCTTAGTCAAACCCGATTAGTATATTGGGTACCACGTGGGCTCCTTTCATACCACTGATAGCCATGTCATGTTTCAGCATACTGAAGCATTCTGTCATGGATGCGCGCCCAGATACAGATCAGGTACTGATTTAATGAACTTATTTACTCTCGTTTTTATTTTACTTAACACACCATCTTAACATTTGACATTTTCAGCTTTATAATATTCTATAAGAAATTTATATTCATTATCAGCATACAATTCGGAACAACTCGTTGAAAATATGTGCAATCACTTATCAAAAAGTGCTGACATCAGTAACATCGTAGAATACATTTTCTATGTATCATAATTCATTATTATTTTTAACAAACAATTGATTGTTTTATGGTCCATTAGGAAGTAATGGCGTTGCTTTTACTACTAATAGATTTCTTGAAGCCACGCCAGTGATATTCTCATCTTCACTGATATCAGAATCCCGTAACGATAAAAGTCAAAATTCCATCCAAAACTATAACACTGTCATAGTATTTTACAAGTATATTACATTTATTAGCGCGTCCAGCTAGCCGGTCGACTGTGCCGAGTGCCAGGCAAAAATCAACGTGGACCCAGCGTGTTTGAAACATGATAATGCTGATAAAGATTTCACGATAAAAGAAAACAAGTGAAAACGTTGCGCACATTATGCGTGCAACGCTCGCCGATATTGTGTGTAACTTATATGTCCCCAATTTCGTTCTCTCAATGGTGTTCTAACAATTCCATGCCATATTAAATTTTAGTTACTTCGTGAATAATGTGATAGTAGGAACAGCTGAATTTCGGAATTTACAACAAATTCACTGCATTGAAAATAGCGCAGCAGTGCTACTCAACAGCAGACTATAAGCTTCAAGCAAAGCAAGTTTTCACATCGTTGAACTAACCATTGGTAACCACATCGTTAAACTACCATTGGTAGCTCCCAAAGGCTTAGAAAGCAGAAATGTTACACGAACCACATAAGCGAAATAAGAAAACGATGGAAGAGAAGAAGTAAGCTTCCACTGATACTAACCTCTACCTCTCCTTTGCTGGAAATAAATACATTGTCGATACCAAACACGGTTCCTTTAGGACACGGAGGTAAACTATCAGCAGCTACTGCTGCTAATGAGAGTAGTTCATGGGCTTCCAGACCAGTACCACGTACCTTTGAAAAGCAAGATCACAACTCCAAAAGACTACTTTCTTTTACGAGATAACATACATTTTGAGAATAATCTTGTGCAGTATATCAATAAAACTCTCAACACCCGATTTCGGAGAGAAAAATGTTTCTTGAGCAAAATAGCGTGAGCCTTATTTGATGCAAAATTTACTTTATAGGTCCAAATTTACTTCAGCCAAGATCAAAAATTATCAAAACAACTTACGGCTGGAAAGTAACATCAATCGTCGATCAAATTAGTATGCTATAGAATCTCATTTTGCCATTTCATTTTTTTACTTGCTTAATGTAAGAGCTTTTGCTAAATATTCATGAGCTATCGCTTGCGAATTTTCTTCGTCGAAAGTGCTTTTTTTTTGGTTTTTCTGGGCGGAACTCCGTACGAATTCGAGCATAGCATGATTATAATGCTTTTTTTGTTAATGACTGTTTTCAGCTTTTGTGCAAAACTCCATACGGATCAGATATAGCGAAATTTCAGCAGAGACAGGACTATTGCAAAAGGTTAATCTTAGTAGAGAAGAATTGCCTACTTCGCACACTTCAGCTACGCTAACTTTGACGTCCTGGACAGCAGTGACCTTCATGACATTGAGGAGACGGCCAAGTATATATCAAACCATACGTGTAAAATACAATATACAACTTTAGAGGTAGATAGGTAGGCAGAACTGAAATTAAATATTGAAAACTCATATTCGCACGTTTACCACGTCATTATAGAGATATAAACAATATTGAGAAAACAATGCAGGAAAATCACGTCCGATGGTTAAATGATAACAATGCAAAGTGTAGAACGAGCCCCAAAGAAAAATCAGGTGAAAAATCATTTCCACTGTCGCTTCACTTTATCAACACTAAAGATTGCTCATAAAATTCTATCACGAAAAAAGTGGACTAGAACGGAAAAAGGATAACCACAAGCATAGCCGCTTGGTGACGAAAGGTCAAGTGAATAGATGTGAGCCTTTCAATCAGTTAGATTGCCAGACTACCTTTGCTGAACGTCAAGGTTCCGACAGTTAGAAATCTCTCTCATGTTGACAAGACTCCCAAAGGTAATTCGATATTATAGACTGTACAAAGTCGAACGACTACATATACTTCACGATCATACCCTGATTAAGGACTAACTGGGAGAAAAAAAAAGAAAACACAATCACTCTCTGCCGAACCGCTTAAAAAACTTGTGAAACCAAGCCAGATGAAACTGATGTTTATTACGATCCGGTCTACAGAGGTCACTCGCTTAACAATAATCAGCAACAGAGAGAGAGAGAGAGAGAGAGAGAGAGAGAGAAAGAAACTAAGAAAGAAAGAATCGACCACTTTTGAGGTCAAAGATAAAGCAGGTATTCTTGATTGAAAATCTCTCTCTTTACGGCAACACTTGTAGTTAAAAGTCTGCTTATCCGTATCTAAAATGTCAGCGCGATTTGCCCGGCAAGAGTCGTTTGGGCCGTCTCTTGTTGAGCAGAGTTCTTTATTTCACTAATTTTTTCCATTTATTCGATAGCTTCCCCAACACATATATGAAGCGTAGTCTGGAATAAGCTATGCTCCACACCGACCAATTTCCAAAACCGTTCCATGTGCGAGTTCCTTTACGTCACTGAGTCCTCTGGGTTTATTGTACGGAGTAATGCACATTAATCCTGAGAAAGAGACCAAAGAGTAGACCTACGTGAATCACATGGGAATCATACAGCAATACAGCATACAGCGAAAGGCTAAAGGGCATGGTAACGGGATATCTCTGACTGTGAATTTATCTATATCTAGCTACAAGTTTGAGCCAAATAGCATCGAAAGAGAAAGTTAAAGGCGTAGGGAAGCTGGATCTCAAATTATCGTTACGCTCTAAGCTAGTCATAAATGATATCGACTACTGCAGGATAGATTGTCCGGTGGATAGCAAGGTGAATCTTCGTTCGAAACGGTGCTCCACCGAAAAAGGTTCGATTCGAACGACAATGAAAATGAAGTTTCACACGGGTTCGAACCAATGTGAAAAATTGGTTCAAATTATTAGCTCTACAAAAGATGAAGACCTTGAAACGTTTACTGAATAAATTTTATATTCAATAACTTCATTCTACTGATATAAGCAACAAACTATATATATTTGGATTTCTTAATAATAATGATAGCAATAAAGCTGGTAGCAGTGGTTGTGATTAGTCAATCGTTAATGATACTTGGATACTTGGACGGTCCGTCTTCACAAATTGTGCGGACCCCAGAACATGAAAATGTGCTAGCTTAGCTATTTCTTCCTTGCAGTCCCCGGGTAAGCCTAACCGAGGTTCCTCAAGTCATCATCACATTAGAGCAGTCGCTGGCTCTTGTGGATCAGAGGAAGAATACCATTTTGCGACTAGTAGCTACAAAAACGGCGGTCATTTCTGGTACAGTTTACTCTTAGCTGGGCTTCCCGAGTGGAAACGTCGCACTCCTTCTCAGCTTGCTCGACCTTGTTGGGGCGGGGTGTTGGGTGCTGTACTTCGCATTCCAACACCCAGGGACATCCTCCCAGTTGCGATGAGGCAGTAAATCGCTTGGGAGGATAAACAATGATATCTAATAGGAATAAAAACGACGGTAAGAAATACTAGTAGTAATATCCCAATTAAAACTATTATTATTATTATTTTATACTAGAATATTCAAGATATAAAAAACCGCAAATATTACATTTCAATTTAGATGTTAGACATTGCTGCACAAAATGTATTACGTTGATGCAAAAGTAATGGTAGTTCCAAACCTGAATTTCCCGATCACTATAACTATGCTCAAGCATATTTTATAATCAAAAAATAGGAATCATTTCAATCACCACATAACTGTCAACGAGAAATAAGTTCTGTTCATTTCCGTAGCATTGAAAGGCGTTTCAAAATTTGACGAATTCTTAGAAAGCATTTTTAGCAGTATGTTGAGCTGTGTAAGCTTTTTCTGCAAGTTATCGAGATGCTTGAAGAAGTGGTAGTCGGTGGGCTCGAGGTCCGGCCAACATGGGTGATGAGGCAAAACATCATAACCTAATTCGCTCAATTTTTGACACATTCGTTGTACGACATGCGGCTGTCGCTTGGGTGTGATTAAACCGCAATTACTTTTGAACAAACCTTTTCATCTTTCCAGATTGTCACCAGTCACCACAATATCGGATAACTCCATCATGTGACTTGTGGTAATTTATTACTCGGCGTCGATTCCTTTATAGAGGATTATTTAACCTCAGGGGATCGGATGAACCGAGAAAGGGTGCTACTAATGAGTACCAATAGGGCGAAACAGGTACCTGTATAGTACAACACCTAACAGCTCAAAACATGTTATTTCCTACCCAATTTGTTTCAAATAGTGCACGACGATAAACTGGTCAATGTTCAGTTCTTCTGTAACATCTCATCTATTCTTAAGAAGACAACCTTTAAGACTGTTCTCAGTTGATCATTGTCAATTCCCATTGGCCGGCCACCACGTTCCTTATCTTCAATGTTCTCGTTTCCTTTAGGAAACTTATTGAGCCACCGCTGCACTATACGCTCGTTAGACAAGTTGTCTGTACTTCTTCACGACCCATTCTCAGTAAAACCCCAATCCCTTTCGCACCAAGCAACATCCTATCCATAGATAGAATTGAATATGAAAAGCAATCAAGTAAAACGCAATTAGCAATAAAATATAGAGACAAAATTGCGCATAAAAATGATATATGACACAACCACATTTACCTATAAATTTATCCCATTATCAAACTGCAAATTTCAACAGTGTATAAGCTGCCATTAGTTAGGCGTCAACCTAATACCCCAAACTGATCATGTTTCCTACTTTTACCAAATTTTTGTTATTATTGGCAATTAGTAATTACTGAAGCCACTACTAGTATCATACATTAGAGTGTGAAAGACTATTAAAACTTCATAGAATAGATCATAAGCCTTCTGAATAAACTCAAAGATGCGGGATACGAAGCAAAACTTAGAATATTAATTGGGCTTCGCAAGCGGACTGGCCTTTACTGAGGGCTCACGTGCTATAGTGTCCCTCCCAAGACCCTTGATTTGCAACTCTTTCATCTGTGTTTTTACTCCTTCGGTGTTGTCAGTAATCACTAATCGATGAAGATAATCTGAGGATTAAAAATCGGCAATAGAACCAATTAAGCTAGAACTGAATGAAATTACAACCTTTCAGAGTTAAACTGAGTTGACCACAACATTGCCGGTTAGTGCGGCTCAGATTAAGCCCGTTAAAGGGTAATTGCTATAGCAACGACCGAGTAAAAACATGGCTGAGAGAACGTTAGATCAGCTGACTTCATGCAGTAGACAGCATATGAACCTCTGATAAGGATGGTCGCAGGTTTGAAGCCCAACTGAAATTCGAGTTTTACGAGATTTAGTTGATAAAAAGTTGAGATTGAAACGGTGTTGATTTATACTGATTTTCCGAATCAAAGAGAAGAGGCTGAGTTCAGTATTTGTAGAGAATATGTTTCTACCTGAAACGTAATAAAACTGATACGTGAATGAGAGAAAAAATACTATTGGCAAAAACAAAAAAAGTGTGAAACAATCAAACACATCACTAGATCGATGAAATCAACTCATCCACTGCATTTAGATGTTTTTAGACAACAATGATTGATGTTAAGTCCATAAGATGACGATATCAAAACCTTAACAGTGAAAACTTCAGCCATCACAACTATGATGCACGGGTAGCACGACTGTTAGAGGTGTGTATTATAACAAAATACAAGTTGTTGGCTCGACCTACGCCCCAAACTCACCAAGTCATCTATCCTTGTGGTGTCAATAAATTGGTGCCAGGTTTTTCCGAAAGGCTTTTAGGGTCGACTTGATGGATCGGTAAGCAACCGCGGGACATTGTAAAAGTTAAATGTGCATTAAATCACCTCTACTGACGACGAAGCACAATGTATGGCACACACCCTCAGGAATTAATCAACGCCAAGAACTTCATTCTTGAACCTTCGAGCATGACCAAATGACTATCATTTTTACAAAAAAAAAATAGCTAGCGATTAGAATTTTAAGCGAAAACAATGGCATGTGGGCCATTCCTTCCACGACTTCAAGAACTTTTGCGACAATGTGACTCTCAAAGGAGTCATTTTGGCAACAGACACAGTCGCGGGTACAACCTCAAGATTATTTTGATTTCGGCAGACTGTTTTGATGCACAGAAGTGCCTTTCAGAAGCTCTATTGTGCACAAAGTACACAAGAAAGATATTCACTAATGAGTTCAATGACCGGCAACTTGAATGGCAACTGAGTGTTGTTCCAATTCTAAATGCTATAATGAGCCATAGCCATTGTATGGAACGAGCGAGTACATGAAATACAAAGGCATACTCAACACGACATGCAAAACAGTTCCAAAAGTTGGAAGCAATGTGTGCATTGATGGATCATAACAGTATATAGTAAATATTAACAATATATATATATATATATATATCATTGGTACCGCACTGGTATCGGACTTGTCTGGGAGGAAGCAGGATTGACTCGTGACTCGATTCAGCGGGAGGCCACCGCGAGTCACTGTGATGGCCAGATATGCATTCAGTCACCTCAGACGAAGTTAGAAATTGAAGACGAATGCATGGCGCATCCCTTAGGGATTGATCAACGCCGAGAGCTCTATCTTTTTACCATTTATATATCATTTATACCGATAAAATGATAGAGCAAAGTCTCATCTAACATTCTGTAATGTTCTCATCCTTAACTAGTGTATAAGTTATCGAAATATTATTGCCAGTTGGCAAAGATTTACCGCCCTCCTTTGCGACAGTCAAGCAAACATCGCCAAGCAAGTGTCCAGATTTTTTTCGCCATTGTCGCTCACTTTTTTTCGCCCGCAATCTCAAATTCTTCGCGAACTTGTCAGCACAAACTACAGCTCATTCTAATCTCTAAATAAAAAATAGTCACTGTCACATAGAGTCTCAAGTTTCCCACGTTCTCCGTAAATAATCTTGCAGACACCTTTGATTCTGAATCAAAAATTTTTTCATATTAAAAGAATTTCGTGAAATGCTCAAACGTTTACTGCTATAAAGATGATATGTCGACGATTGTGTTCTTAATAATTACTTCTGCCATTGTTGCACTACAGTTCGCATTTATGGAGGCTATTTGGGTTGTCTGAGTCACAGAAAGCTTATCAGTACTTCATCCCTTACTATAATAAATACTGATTGAGCATGGCCTTCTCTTTTGCACAGCCATACTAGGGAGATTTCTATAGCGCCATTGCCACCACAAGCTTCAAGTCTTGAGAAGTCGCGAGAACTTTGCTGACTTGGAATGACGATTCTGTCTGATTTGCACTAATTCGTGCTGGTTGGTCGAGAACGATTTGAATGACCAAATCATTTGACAGGATACCGTTGCCATTTACGGAAGTGATGCCATTTGAAACTAAGTAATCACAATCACCCACAAAATGGATGGTACTTGGTGACTAAACGTGCCGATGACGAATAGAACAGAGAAAGGCTGACTCGACGAGAAAGAATGTGTGGACGTTGAACAATATCATTTCATTGTTCTTACTGATGGCACGCTTCTGTGAAAAGATTCTTGGTATAGGGTATTGTTCTTACTGGCTTACTCAGCTCAGTTTACCAAGAAAGTTCAGAAGAAAGAAACTGTAGTCTGACAAAATGTTCTAGGCTTTTCAGAGGTATGGTACGGTATTTGCAGTGATGTACGTATGTTTCGGCGTCCTTACACGACTCAAGAGCAACATATGCCCTTCGGTTCACCCTTACACTGATAACAGTGGCGCCGCAGTTGTAGCAGTCAAGGCAAAGTGAGATATCAGTTGATGCTGCGGTCTAGACCATTTTCAGTCGATGGCTTACGGCTCTTACGAGGCATATGACAATTTCTTTCAATCGCCTATGTTGAGACCTTGCTTGGAAAATTCTATATAGCCTGATAGAATAGTTCATATGCTTTTCAAAGGTCCAATCACATCATATAAGTCCAGTAAAAGGCATTGTTTACAGATTTTGTTTCAACTAATCAATGGAAATCACCAACAGCTCATGCTGATAAGCAGACCATCAAAATTGTGATACGCATATTCGAAGAACAAGTAGTTGCTGTTGATAGACAATAGTCATCTCAAATCAGTCTGCTTATTGTATAGAATAATTTCCAAAACAATCACAATATCAGATTACGCTCTATGGATGTGAATGGTATATATGCGATCATTTATTTATACGCTACCATGGTCTGTTATACAAACACATCTCATCCAGCATTTGGGAGTGCCCTGAAGCTCCGCCGAGCCCCTTTATGAATTTTTCATGCCTGCTTGCTCTGACTGAAATTTCTGGTAATGAGAATTTTCAGAGAAATAAAGGAGCTCGAGGACATCATGGAAGTGATGGGAGTATTGGCCTAGAAAAAAAAAAAGAGAGAAACCATTGAAACCCGAAAATTGGTCATCACGGAAAAGACAACGCTGAAGTAGGTCAATAAATGACGATATAACTTAGGAATAAATATTGTGTGATTACTAGTGACCAAAAAAGCAGATAAAAAAATAATTTCTACATCATCAAGAATTCCAATTCACGTCTACTATCAATTAACTGTAACCTTTGGTTTAGAGGTAATAAAATAACTACCACAAAATTGAAACAAAAACAATGTAATTCCGCAACGAATAGTTATCAGTTGATATAAACATAACGAAAAACGAAATAAACCCTACAACTACAGAAAAATCGATGGTATAACAGAAGCCGCGTAGAGCAGTAGTTAAGTACGCGTTCCCGGAAAGGGTGAGACACGGGTTCAACTCCTGGCCGACATCCAAAGTTTTTGCAAATCACTAACCCATTTTCGGATATATATTGCCGACAGAAAAGCGTTTCAATGCCGACTATTTGAAAAATGCGATCTTTTCATTCCAGTGTCTTTAACACAGAGCCGAAATTCGCAGTATGAGTGGGCCGTGGACTACTGACGAAGCGCGCGAAACCATCGAAACGTACGTATGGCTCTGACCCAACCTCGAAAAGGCTCTAAACATTTTCTCAGGCTATATTGAATGTTTATAGCGAGGTTTTAAAACACTCGATGACATGGATTTCTAGAAGTTCTCAGCCGTAATCCATCGACTGTAAAAGTGGTGATAGCACAAGATCACGTGCCATCACGATAAACAACGTCTCCCCATCCCTGCTATAAAAGTAGGGTTCAATGTGGAGCGTGGGCCACTGATGAAGCGGGCGACACCACCGAGACGTTCGTATGGCTCTAACGTACCAATCTCGAAAAGGCTCTAAATATTCCTACGGACGTAGTATGAGATATTTCTACGGACGTAGTATGAGTGTTGAACACAGAGGAGCAAGTATTAGTGGTGCTGGAACAAATAGGGATCGAAAAAAAGGCTGAGAAGACGATTAAGTTCATTTGTTAGGCTTTATAGAAGAGATAGGAATGAATAAAGTACAATAAAAAGAGTGAGAAAAAAAAGCTTAAATGACAAGAATTGATAGGAAAACAATGCCGATTGATAAGAAACGAAGGCGAAAACCAAGATGAAACGCCTCTATAATGCGCTACCGAAGTACAAAAAATCTAACAAAACAAAATAAATCCGTCATGAGGATGTCTATCGATGCCTCCATCGAATAATTTGAGCCTAAGTTGCGAAATTCCAGTTCTTCCAATACGATAGAGTTCCTTTAGGGACCCCCCCCCCCCCCTTCCCGCCTTCCCTCCCCTCCGCCTCTTCTCCTCATCCATAGTTTTCCGGATTCTTTGAGTCAACCAGAAGATCCTAAAAGAAACTGATCTTACAAAAATCTAACATGAAGCCGATCTGCGTGGATATCCATCCAGAAATTTCGCTACGAGTTATGGATCCGATCCGAGGGAACCGTGAGAACTCGGATGAAATCCGTTGACGACGATGGGCCGGCTGCTGCCAGGTATGTTGGCAAGGTGGTGTTGGCCGTGGTTATTGATTCGTCACCCACCACCCACCGTGTGTGGGAAGCGAGAGAGCCGTGGGAAGCCTTTTTGTGCTACAGACCTCCCAATCGCCCCATGTGAATACAACGGTGTCATTTTCCCCGCCCATTTGATCTGCCAAGAGGAAACATGACCGTACAAGTGGAAGAATAATCAATACTTCTGCTGTTCATTGATAAAAATCACTGGATAATCAGCAAAGTGATAAGCGCCTGTTTCGAGCAGCTTTTTTCCCAATAATGTTGAGTGCTATACAAAACTTGAACGTCAGACAGAAATCGAACTCTGACTCCACCCTTTTTTGTATTGTACAAAGAGTGATAGCAGAGCGGGAGCGTCGGTAGTGCAGTTGGTTAACACGCGCTTCCAGAAAAGGTAAAGTAAGGGTTCGATTCCCGTGTGGCGCTTAGCGTTCTGTTATATGTTAAAGACAAGAATTCTCTTTATTTAACCTCTTTATAGCGGTGGTATGATGTTACATATATAGCCAATGATTTTGAGTGTTGTGCAAACCTTTTGCTTCAGGCGGGACTCGAACTCGCATTTCTCCCTATGTAGGGGCGCCTCACCACCGCTACAAGTGGTTGAATATAAAGAATTCTTGTACTTGAAATATATATCCAATACTATGAGCGTAACTGGGTTTAATATCAATAGTGACCACCAGGTCAAACCGTTGACGGTTGATAGCTAACAGATTGATGAGTTGTAGCGTAGCAAAAGTGGTTGGAAAAATGCAAAGAGAAATTTAGTTGAGTTAACATCTATTTGTTTTATAGATTTCTCCCACATCATAACTCACAGTTCGCGATCCCGAAAATTCTTACATTCGAGTCGCTTTCTTGCGTTCATACAAGTTGCCTCGGCTACTGCTTGAGGACTTCATCAGCCCTATGAATCTCGTAGAATGCTGGTCGAAACGACCTCCTTGCAACTTTGGAAGTGACCGAGCTAAAATGCTTCCTTAGGCGTTCGTTTATTCATTGTAAGAGAATGCAGGGAAAGAGGATCGAATCAGTGCCTTTCTTATCACCTTATTTACTCAAACTCTGCATCATTTCGAAAACTGACATTCCTTCAAACTCGACTAGAATGTCTAGAGAAAACAAATTACTATTAGCAAACAGCATAACAACCATTCTGGATGGAAGAGCATCATCGAGTATGGGTTACATTTGGACGGCAATTCACCAAAGAAGATTTGACTCCAACGACAGTGAAGATGATGATCCACAATAAGGGCAAACAACTATGGATGATCGACTAGGATCATCGGCTTTTAAGAAGACGAAGCGTCGAAACGATGGCCGAATAAAGTTTTTCATATCTATCCCGTGATACTAGCTTACTCATCTCTTCAAAGAAAACATCTATACAGTTGGCGGGCGGCCGGTTATGATAGAATGTATTAAAACACCAATGAGTTAGTGCGTGTAATGTGAGTTTAGCGTGACAGTAGGTACAGCAATTTGAACTGAAAAGTGTGTCAGATGGCGATGAACGAATGAGTAATGAAAAAAATTCAGGACGGCGCCAATGATTAGGCCACATCAAACTGCTAGAAAATCCGACATCACTCGGTGGTGCGAAAAGAAACTCAATTAGTATCGTAAGAATGGTTCCGGAAAGCAAATGGTTGAACAAATCTGTGAGAATCAACAAGAGAGATTTACTGAGCAGCGAGACGATCACAAGAATAAGCGCAAACGAATGAAAAATAGGTGGAATATGATGATAATGTTCACATGACAGGTCGACACGATTCATTATTGGTAAGTCTATTGATAGATATTTATTTGAGTGGCTTGATAGATATCCAAACAATTCTGCAGTAGTGATCAATATGATGGACGGTGATGTCAAAAGAAGTCCGTATGAAATTGATATTCTATTTGAATGAAAACAGACCGGGAATAATTTTTAAAACCGACTTTCATTCAGAATAGATGTGAATAATCGATATCTATTTGCTTCTTTGATAAGCTTACGCAAAGTTGTTGAGAGGCTTCTCACTTGATTAACTATTCGACTTCATCGTTTTTTTCATAGCTGATGATCCGAAACGACAGTTCACAATCGCTCGTCCAAGCGATCTTCGTCTTATTTCGAGCCAAATCACTTCAGTGGAGCACCGCTTGAATAAGCCTTATCGTCGAATACTGGATTTCTAAATCCAAGGATGTTGCTTGATATGCAAAACTCTCGACTCCAGACAGGGATGAGAACGCGCGTTTCACACATATCTGAGGCGCGCTCTACCACTTCAGCATCGAGGTTACCGTTTTGCTACTACTCTTTCCTCGGTATAACGTACCAATCTTTACTGAATACTCATTTTCTACTGAGATTAATTTGTTTTCAAAGGATCTGTGCCCTTAATAGTTTACATGAGAATGACTTGTTTGCAAGAAGGTAATATTTTTAGAGATACAAAAGTAGCACTTTTTGTATAAATGGAAATATCACTTCATATGTGCAAGGTAATCCAACACTAACTGCTGGAGGATGAGTTATCCGCTCAAAAACAAACTACTTTCAACGGGCTATCAGTATCGTTAGCAAGTGTCCTGTGCAGGAAGATATCGCCGAGTGCGATTAGTTTATTGAAACGGTAGCGTTTTATTAGACAAGATTCAACTACAACAACTACGAGGACTCATAACGCGAAGAGGAACAACTCTGGATCGTTGATTTCTATTCTATCATCGGCTCAGAAGAAGACTAAGGACGTCGCTACCATAGCCAAATGGAGTTTTTGTAACAAACCCGTGTGAGTTTATCAATCAAGTAATGATCTATGCATGAATAGCCATATTATAAGAGATAACTAACGCTGGCTTTGAAAAAATCTACATACAGATTATTACATGTGCACGTGAGAAAATCTGATTCTACCCAAGCAAAGATAAAGTGGACAAGATAAGTAGTGATATATCGTTTATTATGTTAAGAAGTTAACTCAGTTCTTTATACATTAGCCACGTGACCACATAAGAAGTGGAGTTTTGCATCAAGTCACATCGTTTAGTTACTCAAGTTTTTTTTTGTGGAATCACCGATAGATCATTTATGCTCAGCGGGTCGGATGGGCATTCACTTTGTGTAGTCACTTATGAGATGTTCGATATTAAGAGCATCACGATAATCATTCTATTTTCCTTAGTTCTTCGCATCTCACCAAAATCTTCACGATTAGACTGGTTCTCTATGTACTACTTGAGAAGAATTTTGCAATCGTTTCTATCGCAGGTAGTCTTTTTGTGGATTACTGTGCTGCCTCAGAAGAGTAGACGGGTTTAGTATCATGTGAGGAGAGGGAAGAGATTCAAGTCAATGTGAAATTGTTTAAAAAGATTAAGGAAGGGACAAAAAGTAAAAACAGTTGATTTATTGACTTATTCAGAAGAATGTATAATCGATATTACGTCATCCACTGCCGTGACGACAAAATTAAAAGAAAAGATGAAAGAAAAAAAAGGAAAACTGTAGCTAGTTATGACATCATAACGAAACCAACAAGCACTTATCGTTTATAGTATGCCTAATGCAACTATCAGTTAACCACTGAACCATATAGCTTCAATTTAGATTGAAATGTTCTACAACAAAATTTCCATCCAGTGTTGTAGAGTGGCCTGCTGATAGAAAGGGCACATCAGAGTTTTCATCGAATGTGTTTTTCTCGAACACTATCTAATTCGCAGATGATGAGATGTGAAGATGAAGAGGAATTTCAAAAATAAGGAGAAGTTATGCAACAAAAACTAGCTAGAGTGAGTGAATGGTTATGGCTGGAAATAACAGGCAATGTAACAAAAGTAAGTAATTTAAAATTTCATAGATAAGAGCAGTTTAATTTTTGCAAAAAGAAGGACTGACAAATACTCACTGTTCTTGGTGCCTGCAAATTTTTTTGCAAGAAAAAAAGCACCTATTTCGAATGAAAAAATTCTAAAGTAAGGTTTTATATAAAAGTTTTGGAGTACCAAGCGCTAAAGTAAAGAAGAAATAGGTCTATAGAAATTTCGGAAAATAGTATACGAACGCGTCTATTTTTTCAGCACAGCGGCTCTCATCTATTGAATTTTATGACAACATAAATATAACAGATTACTACCCAAAAAACATTTTTTTTTTTCCTCTTAACGAAAGGACTTATGACTTGACGTTTTCTGATGTTGAACATTTATTTTGCAGCGTTTTGGTTAATTATCCATATTGACTGTACAGCAGCACCCAGTAACGATCTTTTAGAGAAAAGTTAGCAGCTTTAGTCAAAAAGTTCTACCTAAGTGAACAACATGAGCCATCCTTCCAAGATTTGAATGGCACAAATCCCTCAAAAATACATGCTCGATAAAATAGACGCATATCTAATTTCGACTAGTGCCGGCATACGAACAGTTCAAAAAAGAAATGGGAAGAAATTGAACAGAATGGGGAAGCGGCTGCTCTATGAGAAGAAGTGCTTGTTATCATTTGTGTGGGCTAAAATGGAACATTTTGATAACGGCATATCGCCTCTAATGCCACATTGACAGTGATGACTAAAGCAACACTACTGTTGTACTGTCCTCATTCAGTATAAAGTAGCACTGATTTTCAACTTCGAGCTTAAGCATGCATAGCTTACCGGGAACTTTATTGGTGCAAATAAGTTACCTCTACGATATACAGATCTTTGTTAACATAAAACTGGACCCTATTTCCGTTGTCACGATCCTAAGCATCTGAAGCCCTCAGATTTCCAGAAGACATTTTCAGCAGTGGTAGTCTTCCTTCACGATGATTTCGTCAAGTAGTAGTTCCATTATTTTATCCAATAATTAGCCGCCAACTGAGGTTCGACGAGAGCTCTGGAGCAGGCGAGATTCAGTGTGCCAATCCTTGTCAGCGCTTACAGCCGCTACGTTGAAACAAACTATGTTGGATTCTTGCAATGTATCAGAATATTGATTCACTATTCACCAGTCAGATCGTTACCGTTCCAACTGTTGGCGTATGTGCCAATTTCTTTACACTCTTCTGTAGTGATGTCGTTGCCTCCAAAATGATATAGTTGATATTTCCATATGCCGTTCTTCAAAAAATCCTGGCAAAGATCCCTTCTTATGCGATTTATGAATTAGGAATTTCCTTTGCTTCATTTCACGTAACCGTTGCGCGGAACGCCGTCCATTGTTGTAAAAGATATCTTTCCTCACATGCCACAATTTGATCAAAAAGTGAATCGTTTTATTGTGAGAAAAAGTGGTCTTATAATGACAGGTTGCGCTTCACCTATTTGTTAAGTCTTAATATTGACCTCTGAAACGTATTTGGGCGCCTAGAGCTGCTATTTTAGCAGTGCCTAGTTCGTACTTATGGTACTAAGTCGTGACAAATTCTAATTAGTCGCCGTCGCTGGCAGAGGATCGTTCTCAATCCAACCCACTTTCAACATTCTCTTCCTTATGAGACTTTTCAAGCCAATACTATGTAGCATTTTGCTAACATTTTTGAAGATATTTTTGTAAAATCGAATTAGTTTTCGCTCATTCTACGTTTGACTGCGTGAGGGTAAGAAAAGCCCTATCGTCAGAAATGATTTTCAAAACAGTCTTTAGTGCGGCCCTGAATTGGGATAATCGAGCTACTTCTCACTCAAAGATTGACAAAGTACCTCTCACTCAAAGATTGACAAAGTAGTCTGGAAAGGCCTCCAGTTCAAAAAGTTGGAGGACTGCCTATGATCATGTCCTGTCAACATTCTAGAAAAATCACTTGATTTTCAAGAAGACGTATCACGACTAGCACTGCTAAGCTCTTGTGTGGCACACGGAAATTCGAAGCGTTCCAATATGCAACACAGAGAGTCCAATGAAAGAACTGCTGAGGAATGGAAAACGTGAAAAAACGAGCCATTTAATAAATAAAAAAGTGTACAGCGTCCCAGGTGATCAGTCTCTGAGGCACACACGATGTATTTGAATACATCAAACATCTCAGAAGTAACCGAATGCATAATTGACCAATAAAACGACTTGCAGATCATGATTAGTTCACAGTTTTCATTCACCCAAACACGTTTGAAGGAAGCGGGGCGAGTGACGCAGTGGCAGTCCTAGCCATCTTGAATATTATCTGATTGGCACAAACTATCCAGGCACTGGCCCGACCTCACACTAGGTGCACAAAGTTTTTCTTACCTCAAGATAAGGAGAATTCGTATCAGGCTTACCTGGAACAACATTATTCCTTTACATTCACTAAAAACGCCTTTACACGTCCATCCCACAATTACAGGAAAACTTGTCTCAACCAGGAATTTAATGGCATTCGTGACGAGCACAAAAAAATCCTCAAGCAACGCGGATGTCTACACGTAGGAAAAATAAAACATTCGAAGATCTCTGTGGATGGAGATGAGAGAAAGCTAATCGAATTGAAAAGCTGGGACCAATACAATGTAACACATGTGATACTGAATCTATGTATCAAAATAATAATAATAATAATAGCAATAGTAATAATAATAAGAATATTAAGAGCGCTTGTGTGGCGCAGTTGTCAAGGGTACCGTGTAACACCTACGACACCTGATCGTCGGTTCGATCCCGTATTCAAGGCTCACCAAAATTTCATTTCCTCCGTGGTCGTGTGAATTGATACCAGACTTGTCTGGCAAGGTAGCAACACTGACATGATAGATCGGTAGGCCATCACGACTCATCGTAAAGCCAGATATAAATTCCATCACCTCAAGTGGTTTTTTTATGAAGCCGATTAGATGGCGCAACTCTCTGTAATTATTCAGCGCCAAGAGTTTTATCTTCTAGCGTTGATAATGATGGACACCCCCTGCTAGCAACATGCCAAACATGAGGGATGTGGAGGGAGTGGGATTAGTTAGTCCGAAGAGGTATCGAACAAGCGACAGTATTTATATCGCAAGGCACATCTAATCACCGTGCGGAATTCACCTATTTTGCCTATTACAGACCATATAAAAAAAATAAACGTTGCACGAGCTTGAAATAGGTTGACGCTTTGAACACTGTTTCATAGTAATACAAATTGGTCAACCTCAATCATTATCCGACAGGCACACATTTCGGGACACCGTGTCTACACTGATAGGGACGGATCGTTTTCAGAGCGTGAGAGAAAAGCACGTCTGCATTTCGACGTTCGACGTGTTGTTCGTCGACCGTCTGACCAACGACGACATGTTTGCATGTATCGGTGTCGAGGAGAAATCGCACTGGCTGCTCTTGACGTGGCGCAATGAGAGCAGAAGATCGCTGTTCGACTGACTCACCAACCATAGGAATTTCCGATGGAACGGAAATGAAAGGATGAATTAACGTCAATACGTAATAAAATACATGCCACTCTGTTACCTGCAGTGTATCTTTGCAAGTACAACATTTCGTTACGTTACCGTTCTGCTGTATTGTGCCGTTTGATGCTAACCAGTTATAGAAGTTCCAGCTTTTTTCCATTCTCTCATTCTCCTCCGGCAACCACCATCTTGTAAGATTACATTTGCGAGTTTGACTCTAGTTTAGCGATCGGTCTCTTTTCTTCACAAACTCGACATATATGTAGGAATAGCATAGCTTGGCATTATATATGCACATAAGTATTCCAGGGCATTTCAAGATCCTCACCACTGATTGGACCTTTGAATTGAGAGAGAGGTCTGCTACCTTAGGCGACGTCGAATTTCGATGTATACATCAAATTTTGTCTCTCTACAAGCAACAAGTTATTTACAGTCACGATGTTTGAAATTCAATAACAGATTGTTACACTAAGACCGTAACGGGAAGTAACTTCTGCCATAGAAAAAGAAAACTGAGTTAATCGTATAGTGATAAGGACAAAAAAATTGACAATGACTAGACTAATTCATACATGGTAAGGAATGAGTAGAGACTAAAGTAGGCATAGCTAGACGTATCACGCTTATATAGTGTCCGAGAGAAAACCGGTATGAGGAAGGGGTAGAAAACTTTGCATGAGGCAATCCGATGAATTCTATGGTGAATTCTATGGAGATAAAAATGATGGGAATTTATAGCACCTATATCAGGATGTGAATTAACCTATTAACAGAAATGAATCTTAGTAGAAGGATATTCATTTTGAGCAAACATACGAGAAAAGTAATCAAAACAGTATTACGGACTTCAACTGTAATTACAAGTAACTGGGAAGAAAAATACTGTTGAAAAGCGACGTGGAACACTACAGAAATGACGTGCCGACATGATGAAGATAGAGATCCTCCATGTGATTGACGGTGAATTACTCAAATGATCAAGCAAATAACTATAGACTAGGTTCTCCGACGATTTCCTCAAAGCGCATAAACTCAAGCTCGATGTTCAAAACGATATAATTAAAAAGAAAGAAAGAAAGAAAGAAAAGACCCACACGTACACACATGCATACATGCATACACCATACATACGCACATACATACATATATACATACACACATAGATACGTACATACATACATATACAAACACACACACCAACGCTTATACATCCACGTAAACACCAGTACACGCACACACACAGGACGAACTATTAGCAAGCGATTGAATTTGATGGCATGTAGGGAATTAATGGAGGTCGTTACACGTAGTACTTCAAGTAGCCGTGAAATGCATGATTTGGTCAATCCAAGAGCCACGCCCTACTGAATGTCAACATGCAAGATGCAGATCTCTCTGCAATCGAGAGAAATGACCTCTTATATGAAGAGAATGTGCGCAAATCTCTTCAAATGATCACAACATTTTAATTAGTCATAAGGGATGAAAACGACCGAGCACTTGGTGTCGCTCAGTCTTCTATGGGTGAGCAACGCACTAGACAACATTGAACATCGCGGATGTGATGTAATGTATGTCTATCTTCTACAATGACTTGTGAAGATCTGCTGATGTATTAGGTCAGGGCAAGTCTCATACATTTCGCCGCAGGAGCGGAAAGCTTGGATTTCTGGGGGTCGTAAATGAATTGATGACCAGGTGTATACTACATAGCCACTACGCTAAGCGCGTTCGTAATTCGTCCAAAATGAAAAAATAAGTCACCGTGAGAAAGACTGAACAAATGAAGTTACGCTGATTCAGAAAGAGGGCGAAAAAGTGATGAGTGACAAAGAAAAGAAGTTAATCGTCAAAAACGGGATAAAACGACGAAACAACGGTGATATTAGATTAGGAGTGCTTCTAAGGAGTAACGAAAGGCTGTCAACGACATATATATATATATATATATATATATATATATTATATAGTGTATTTTTATACGCACATATATACTGTATATATATGCATATATATGTATATATATATATATATATGTGCAATTTTATACGCACATATATGCATGTATATATATGCATATATATATATATATATATATATCAACGATTTGCTATACATTTGGCTACTTTTATGTTATTGTTATGATCGTTGATCCGATGAACGTAATTATTCCTACAAATAAATAAGACGGGTTATGCAGTGTTCTTTTTTACTGCTGAAAAACCTGAAAAAATTAACAGAACCTTTTCCCGACACTATATATATATATATATATATATATATATTATTATATATAATATATTTATATATATTCAATTATCTTTGGATATAATGTAAACACCAGGGCAAATGAGTTATGTGAGCTTTAAGTATTTCGAAAATTATCTGTGATAAGATCTCAAACTTGCGAAAACGATGAGTAGATAAGAAATTTGTTCCCTTTATAACTCAAAAAAATCGTTATCATAGAGCGCCCCGTAGAATAGTAAGGATGAAATGTAATTTATGGTAGTAATAATGAGTAACAAGTAGTAAGTCGTCAATCGTAATAGAAATATTCGAAAACGGTGAGAGATGAGAATATGGATGAAGAGAATTCATTCACAAATACCGCATGGTGTCCGGCGAATACACTCAAGCATGAGGACAATCGAATGGAAAACCGACACAGAGGCACTTTAGTAAGAGACGACAAATAACACTTGTAATAAAGGAGGTAATTATGATCTATGACAATTTTAGTCAGAGAGTCATCTGAATTACTTGAATTTCTGACAACTTTTGATTTACCAGAGGGAGCAACAGAAGAGTGCTTTTACATACGACTGTTTTTTAGACCATGCTTAAACTCGAGGTGTCATATCAGATATGCCATATCAGACATCAAAGGCTCAAAATAGGTTATCATGGCAGAAAAGCCCCAATTCGTCTTTTTTGATTGATCAGAGCGCTACACTTGTCCTAAGGAGAGCAAGTAAGTCACGCTTTCTAGATTGAAGCCTTACTTGGGATAGTTTTACTCTAGGCTGAGCTCCTCTGTGAAATGTGAACCTTTCCGTTGTAATCTTTGAACCTCAGCTGAACATCGAATCAAACTGGTTGTTGATTGCAATTCAGTATTAGGTCGCACCACAAATTTTGGCACTAGAGAAATAAACACCAAATTTACTAACGAGAAGTAAAAATTGCATGATTTTAGTATCTTACAACTGAGTATTTTCTTGCGAACATTTTGGTGTAAATCTGGCTATGCGTGCTTTAAGATGGACTGTCTTGGGCACATATTCGTTTGCTAGTTATGCACGTATAGCGGAAAATGCTAGTGAAGCGGCGCGCAGGATTAATGGAGCGGGGCAATGATACGGTTGCAGAAAGGACAGCTAAAAAGTGATTCGTGAATTTCAAAGATGGATAGAACAATGTGGAGAATCAGTCGTGCTCGTACCGTCCACAGAAAGCTCCATTAATCTTGAACGCCGTTCCACAAGCGTTTTCCCTAAGCGTCATTCGTGAAAGAGTATCAAGAGAAATTGTTTCTAAGACAGCTTCATTTTGAAGCAAGTATAGATAAGGTGTACACCAATATGTTCGCAAGAGAATGCGCAGTTGAACGATGACAAAATCATGCAATTTTCATTACTTGTGGTTAATTAATTTCTTGTTTATTGCTCTTATGTCAAAATCTATGGAGTGATCTAGCACTATATTCAGCATCCTTTGTAAATGACAAAAACGTGTTCCAAATTTTGCATGTTCATAAAGAAGTAAAGTTGTCGCTTCAAAAGTCTCTGCTGGTCTTGTATATGAACTGGTTTGATGATTCAAAGACCTTTGTATATGGCAGATTTTTCTTCGAAGCCACCAAGAGAAGGAGACTAACATGTCAATAGTAGCGGATAAAGTTCTGAACCGAACCGGTAACAATGTTCTTAGCTTTGCTTCACTATTTATTCATAGTAGCCATCGATTGGAAAGGTGATGGAGCGGCAATAAACACCTTTCCAACACCTATGAAAGATAAGGAACAATAAAATTTACACGTCCAATTCAAATGCTTATGAAAATTGAAAGTTTATAGCCATTCAACAATAAAACCTCTCACTCCCACCATCACATATCTCACCAATATTTCGCAATTGCAACATTAAGTCAAAGTTGCTAAAATGTTCAGAGATGACAATGAATCAAGAATGATATCAGATTAATATTTTATTGAATGTAGAAATGTTGTAATGCGGCTGGGTTCAAAAGCTAATACACTAGCTAATACACTTTTTCGTTTGATATCTTCACGAAAATCGCTTAGCGGTGGTCTAAATCATCGAAAAAATTAGAGGGAAAAAACTGACATCAAAGAATAGATAAATCTATCAAGCACAATCGTTATAAAATCAATAGCCATAATTATTTGAAGGAAGAATGTAAATTGAACAACTCTTATTGAAAAATAATCACAAGAGTGCCGAGAAATTCCAAATATCTCCGTAACCTCACATCGTATTCTATCATTTTAATAAAAATCAGGTAGAGTTGAGACCTCTTATCGACTTTTACTCACCTTGAAATCAATAAATATGTAAAAAATCGATATCATCATGTAAGTCAATGGTTACACATGTATGGAGAACAAATGTGGACTGAATAATTCTCAGCTTCCAATCTCGGCGCTGATCAATACAAAGTTATTGCATTATTAATGACCGCACCCTATGTCAATAGGACAATGACGTTTACTTCCTAAATGCTAGCGTTCCGGTGCTATTTATCGTCTCGACAGGGTCATGCTATGTCATCATGTAATTAACGTCACGGCCTACTCGGTCAAGCGTTTTCATAACCCTAACGGAAAAAACCCCCGACAGCTCAAGTTTCAATAACATGGTAGGATTTTACAAGGAGTTTGCCAACAACCACCATTTTTCTCCTTAGGACGTGGGAACATCAGCACATAGTCTCACACGATGCATGAAGAAGGTGTCTGTCTTGGTTGGTCTCCGAATAGATTCAACCTGAGATATGCGACAACAGAGGTCACCTTGGATTATGAAGTATTCGACCTTCCTGCTGTTGATTTTTATCATTGCAAATAAAAAGATGGTTGAAAACTACACTTCAACTCATCAGAATGCGGTAGGCGTATAAATAGCACTGCTAAGGTGCTCAGAAATTATTTAGCGGTGATTCAGTATCTTTCTTCCGATTACTTCACCTAGTCACCATGAATGAGACGAGGTTGGTCACTATTATTCCCATATTCGGGTTTCACTTGTAGTTCTTGGAGTATTTAGGATTCAAACTGAAATATACAAAGAGTCGCATGAGAGAAACCTTGCGAAAAAAAGACCGTGAAAGGCAGAGGCAGACACAGAAACGAGGGCAAGAGGACAAAATTACAAAGGAGAGAAAGAGATGAAAAAAGGAAGAGGGGTATCGAGAAGAGAGAGCGAGGGAGAGAGAAACTAAAAAGACAAAGATTTGGAAGCAGTAAGTGAATATAATCGATGTCATGTCAAACCACGAAGGGCCGCTGGATTTGTGTGGAACGTCCGCGTGTCAGCCTACATCAGTGTATGACAAATGGACGTTGATACGGAATGGTGATGAAAATCGCGACCGACTTTATGTTTTATAAACAATGAATCACTAAAACATCCTAGTTCTATGACTTTAGAACGACAAATAGTCGCCATCGATTCATGGCCGATTTATTACGAATATTCTTGACAGATTCTGCCCAAAAATATACGTAATTATAAACATTATGGTAGACTGTGGGCAGTTATAAGCGGTCTTGTTAAGTAAATATTTCACGCAGTCGGTGAATAGTTTCTAGCAAATTTTTCCCGTATATTACGTTAAGAAAGTCTTCAAATACTTCAAATACCGGCAATCAACACTTCTAATACGTATGTTCAAATTATACTGGCTTTCACATGGGGACAACACCTAAGTTCGTGTCGGTTATGGTGCTGGACAACGGACCCGGTATTCCCATTCTGCTCGTAATGAATAATGCTGATCTTCGACAATGAACGATAATGTTTCGATATGTAGATAACTTAGGGGCTTAGACCATGACAGCGTTAAAGCAAGAGATTTTGCTCTGCCGCTCACAAAATACGTGGAACTTCTCTGAATCGCTGTATGTATTTCGATTAAAATCTTATTCTTCTCAAAGTAACAAATGAAAGCTTGTGTCTCGTTGATTTGGATTCAGAAAGTTTTCATTCCAATTAATAATGGCCATTGTTGTCTGAGATATGTTTCTTCTGAGAAATAATTGCTTTCGTGCGTGTTTAAGCTTAAAATAGAGACCAATCGATTGCTCCAAGAATTCATATGGAAAATTTATGGGCAAGATTTTCCACATTCTTCTTTAGGCGATCCAGAGGCATTTCTTCAAGCTCGTGGAAGATAATCTAGAAGATCCATCAATACAGTGCATGAAACACCCGATTCGGGCTCGATTAATCCTAATTGAGAGTGACAATCAAAACTTGTGAACGGTGATAATGTGGAACCCTCCATGCATTCTAATGAAGAGTCCAAAGTGGATGAATCGAAACTGAAATGATAATAAAGTCAACGGGGAACGGCCTGGCATTGTATTACATCACAACCATTAGATCCTCGTCGACAGTGCATTCGGTACAGATCATTAATTTTTGGAGGCTGACAGATAGATGCGCTGTAGCGTAGAAATAAGTGGTGTGTAAAATGGACGTCAGTAGTGTAACGAATAGAGCACGAGCTCCCGAATAGAGTGAGGTGCGGGTTTTAGTACCGCCTATCGCGAAAGTTTTGCACATCACTCTACATTACTGAGTGCCGCTAATTTTTGTTTCGGTGAATAGAAGAGAGCGATATTTGGAATAACTGTGGACGAGCTTATGGAATCCCTGCTTAAAATGGTTACTACTGCATTTCCAAATTCAATGAGTGCTGGAATTTTGCACTACTCCTTGTTTGCCATTCTGTTCTATCAAAGATATGGGAAAGAAGACAGAGATAGGTTTAAAAGCTTCTCGACTTAACTCCACTTCGATCAAACATAGTGCACTATCGACGACTGAAGGCTACTACCAATGGAAGCTGTTTGTGGACACTTGTGATCAATGGAGTCTTTGCGCAGAATTCTTTCTCTAAGTAGTCTCTTAGACGTGTCTTGAGAAGCGCGTGGATCTACTATGAAAGCATGAGAAAAACCTTGTTGAATGCAAAAAAATTGCATGCAAGAGAAATTTGCAAGTTTTTGCGGAAGTAGTTGACTGTGAAAAAGATTTGCAACTTGTATGGAAAGTCTATACAGGATAAACATATATGTTCTTGTATAATTTTTGAATGGAAAATTGTGAACACGTTTATGAACTCATACTTTTCAAACATGAATTCTACTCTTGTGAAGTCTCTTGAAGAATTTACCATCCTAACAAAGCAAAAACTGTCCACCGTTCGAGCTCCGGTGTTCAAACAGAAGCACGTCATGCGATTCTTCGCTTCTCATATCACCCACGCTAGACGACCTCTTCAGTATTTTTCTTTCGAGAGTTCTTCATAAAAAAAACGTTTTATAACCTAGAACGAAGAGAAAAGCTTTTTAGAAGCCGCCACCGCTCAGTAGCATCGGCGTTGAACAAAATATCCATTCAATATACAGAGGGCGACAAAAAAGCAATACTTAACAAAAAAGAAAATGCGAAAGGAATGCATTCTTTCAAATTCACTTGATCTGCCACCCTTACGTATACAGGGTGAATAAGAGGCTCTGATAAATTTGTAATTTGTTAGTTATTTCCTGAGAGTTTTTTTTTCAATGCCGATAGTTTTGCTGATTTTTTGTTCAATTTTGGCCTAGAATCTGTTTCATTTATTTGTCTACTCCCAGTTGTGCTTACGTTACAGCCCGTAAAATTCAACGTTTAGCAGTAGTTGAGTGTATAAGACGGGAGTGAAAACGGCCGACATTGTTAAAATTGACTGGTTTCACACCAGCAAGTGTCTAGAAAACAGTAAAACGTTTCAGAAAAACTGGACGGATTGAGAACTGTTTTTGAAAACGTCGTCCACAACCTCGTCTATTATGTAATACATTCAGAAGTTCCAGTGGCTATATTCAACGAAATCACGGTCGCTCGAAGCACACATGGCTCGAGAAGCTTGGGATCAGGGAGCGGAGCTTCCGAGACATTGTCAAAGATAAGCTAAAGCTGTACAGCTACAAGAGTTCTTGTGTTAGCTTCCTGAAAGAAGAGATGGAAGAAGAATGTCTTTCAAAGGCCCGCCGAATGATTCATTTGATCGATAGGAGCGGTTTGTCGAAGGTTTTCATGTATGAAAAGATATAGATGGCGAATCATTCCATAATCGTCACAATTATTGTCAACCTCTCAAGGAGAGTCAACAGAAGTGTGCAAGAGCAGAGACAACGGACCGAAATAATTTTCCAGCTTCTGTGATGGTCTAAGTCGACACTTGCGCACTTGGAATGATGCCGTTGGTCTTCTCAATGAAAACGTCAAGACCAACGTTGCCACCTATTAGCAGCAGTTTTACGGCATGTACTAGAGTCTTTGAGTACTCAACAGTTGGCACCAACGGATTCACGCTTCAGCAGGACTAGTTTCCTACTCATTCAACCATTCAGCGATTGCCATTTGTCAAGAGCTGTTTCCGTTCCCATTTGGGGCAGGACATTTAGCCGTCAAAGTTGGCGGATCTTAGGTCAGTGGGTTACTCCATAGCTCGTACTGGAAGCAAAAAGTCTTAGATACTCGCTACATACCGTATACGCGCTTGTTATGGCTTTGATACCTGCTTCGGAAGAAAACAACGCGTACGAGCATAGTTGAAAATTTTCGCAAGCGACTTCGGATTATATTGGAAAGAAAGTCCTGAGCCAGTTGTAAAAAACTGAAAATTTGTACATAAATTCAAACTTGAACAATAATAAATATTCCTCAAAATAAAGGCCATCGTAATCTACGCCTTTCTGCCATCGGTCCGCCAAATTTGAGAACTGGTCAATGTACCATTCCTTCGACTTTGAATCAAAGAACTCTTGATATGCTTCTCCAACTTCATCGAACGATTCAAATCAGACACGGCGAAGGCTTAGAATTAAGCGAAAATAAAGACGAATAATGTATAGGCTTTCAGTGGGAAATATAGAAGCCAAATGAGGCAATTTTGAACATTTGGCGTCAATTTTTCTTTATTATGATAACTTTTGATCTGGTATACGTAATTATTCCTTGAGTGAATTCATTGTTTATGCAGCATTTTTTGACTAATGAAATATTTGAGAAAGTTATCGAAACATTTTACGCACCCTGTATATTGGATACACCTTATGATGGGTGTTTGTGTCAAGACATACATGGGACCGTTTCACTTTGATTTCAATGGTTCTCGTCATAACATAGCAACAATTAGCATGTCACCTATGTCATAGCAAAGATTTTTATAATCGACTTTATGGGCTTCCAGATGGAGATGTCAAACTCCTCAGCTTCCATGGCCCTGTTTGGTGCTGAATCTTTGTCTCGCAGAGCACTGTGGTATTCATACACAATTTCGAGTCACGATGAGAGATTCCTCAGAGATTAAAAAGGTGAGAAATGATATCAATATTCAACATGTCATCTCATCTAATAATTCAAAATGACCGTCCTCAATTTTCTTTCTCAATTTCGTTCAATTTACAAACAACTACTGGCTCTTCTGCGTACATGAAACCAGAAAATTGAATTTCAAGTGGTCATATCAACAGATAAGTAAGATATTCAAAATACCAACAAGTATCAATGTTAAAAATTCATCCATGACAATAAAACTGAATGCGAGTTGATAGGAATTGTTGACTATGCAATGAATCAATTCCAGGAAGGCGACGAGCGTAGTCAATCTAGGCAAAATTCGCTGATTAAAGACGGAAAATTATGCAAAGCCATCCGCATCATGGTACTGATATACTGCAACGCAGTGAAGTTCAGTGAAAGGCTACTTGATGCATTCACGCAGGATTTTCGACAATTACCATAAATCGGAGAAGAATGTCAAACTGCCTGACTGTAACTTCGAAGAACAACGATGATTTTGACAAACGGATAGTCGACAAAAGGGAGATGCTTGTGCTGGGCATTGATGATTATTTGATATTATTATTAAACTTATTCAAAAAATAACAGTAATTTCGATATAGGCTTGATGTGTAAATGAGAGCATGGGAATGGAATGGAATGAATGTCACAGAGGTTTTGACAAAGAGATGTGAACAGAAAGTGTATCAAATCACACTACTGAAAATCATTCAAAAAAAAATACAGGATTCAATAAAAACTAAAACGTCATGAATTATGTAAGCATAAAAGTAGAGATGAAAGTCTGAAAGTACTGAAGTAAATGTAAGCGTTGCATTAATTGGTGATTTTCCACTTTTTGGTCTATGAAGAGTTTTTTTTAACATTCACCAAGTTGTCATCGCTCATATTGATCACAGTATCAGTGACGAAGGCAGTGGTTGAACAAGTTTCAAATAATGGAGAACAATTTAAAAAGAACATAGAAGAATTTGACTCAGGGTATTGAAGTGGTTCGACTTTATTCCTTCAAATACACGCCTCAGAAAGAAAAACTTGCCTATGATCGTTTGTGCTAAATTAGACGTGTCAAGTTTTTCACTTTCGTATGGAATCTCAGAAAACTTGAAACTACAATCTTGTCAAACCTATAAGTTCTGAATAACTTCACTACAATAGCATCTTGAAAACCGGTTCTCGTGTAACGTCGTCAAGAATCATCAGTACTTTTCTTTATGATTTAACTGACTCAAGGTGAATATAACTAATTTCATCCGACCAGTGCCTCAGTATTTTCGTCTTATACAGAACCGATTCATCCGATTTGGTAATCCACAGTCGTTCACTTTGCGGTGTGATTCTTCGTAGTTGTACCAAGTCGAAGCTTCTTTACTAGAGCATCGTTCGAATAAGATAGCCTAACTCGGCGGTGTCCTTGTTTATAGAGCGGCCGCTGTTTGATAGTGAGTGTTAACGAATAACGTTTTCTTTTCAAAGTCACAATCCATTCTTAGTCAGCTGGTATAGTATAGCTAACAAATAGCAAAACAATATCTGAACTTCCACTGGCTCACGTTGAGAACATTCAGTCTTATCCTAAATTATTGAGCCGACATAAGGTTGACATCAAAATAAAATTTCTATATCAGCCTTTCAAAATTGGTATAGAAGAATAGTTTCGGAAGTTAATTTCTGAAGTTGCTCTTCCTTTTGAAATAACTTTCCTACATTCTATACTAGCCTCATGGCCACTCAGTCTAAAAAATAAATAGATAAAAAAATAGATCTTTCTAACCGTTTAAAATTGGACGTTTTTCGCCTTTTCCTTACTTTTGGTAAAAATTCAATAACTAAATAGCTTTCTCTTAAATGGCTCTTGTACAGGCTGATACACGTGTTTCGACCTTACTTTCTCGTCACTCGGGCAGAACCCGTCGTTGTTAGCCAGTCCTCTGTTGGTGCTCCAGTCCCTACACTAAGAGGTAGCGTCGACGAACGATTTACACTATAGATCAAGTGAAATTATCACCCAATATACAGTGTTGTACATTCGGCTCTTTAGCTGGCTAAAAGACGACGGGTTCTGCCCGACTGACGAGACTGTAAGGTGGAAACACGTGTATCGGGCTGTACAAGAGCCCATTTAACAGACCACATAACTGATTGGCTCAGATAGCAATTATGTGATATGAGATACATCGAAATTTGAGCGTGGTTTCGAAAAAGCACTCGAAATAAAGGTAAAACTAAATAGCGATTACAATACTGTACTTGATTCGAGAAGAATACCTTCTTGGTGAGCTGTAGCAGCCGCAAGAAGAATACATTTCATCTTAAGCACGCGCTTTTCGCTCGGCTGAGGCTTGTGGTACACCTTGAAAAACAGTGATTCTGAAACTGGACTTGATTTGTCAAAGGTCTTCAAAGAGCAAAAAAAAACATTGTCTTTCGCTCTCGGAGAGATACGCACCAAAAGCATATGGTCGTGTAGAGCAAATCGTGCAGTATCAGAATGTCAAAAAATCCAAAATTTTTCTTTCAAACGCAGAAAAATTTTTTTCAAGAAATAGGAAGGTCGTGCGTCTTTGAGTAGTACTATGAGCAGCAATTTCGGCTGTCACATCGAAATGCCGCAATTTTAGTTATTGACATGGGAAAGTTTTCCGGTTGAATCAAAATTCTTGGCATCCCAATTTAATATTCTACACAAAGACTTTGTTCTATCACTCTAAGGGAATTAAATTTTACTTTCATTTTACTGCCATACAGGCCCGTTACAAATTCTGAGCAGCAGACTAACTACTTCGGATGTGAAATGTAATTTCCTTCTCACTCTTACAACACTTTAAGAAGACCTTTCCAAAAATAGAACAAAGCTTCAAAGGCAAGATTAATGCTATCAAATTTTTCTAAAACCTAATGAAAAGCTGTTGACACTATCTGACTGAGGAAAGCAAGCTCGCCGAGTGTGGAGCGTAATTTTTGTTTTCGCTACTACAGCGTACTAAGAAAGTCTTCTTGACACCAAGCACAGTACTGAGAGCGCTGGCTATCAAGTTACTTTCAAAAGTCTGGTAGAAGAGCTTTCTGCGAAGAAATCGGGGAAAGCGAGCGTGCATTCGAATAAATGCGCCTGTCATCGATCCCTTAACGATGTTTGATAAAAGTAGATTTTTATGATATTACTACTCCGCTATTTGCCAAAGCCACTTGGCACATGATAGATCGTCGATCTGAGTGAAAATCAATTATTTTTCCGGTGCACAATTATTGTGAATCTACAACTGTCCTGTTAATGAGGCATTGCCGATTGAGGTTGATTTATTCAAACGGTGCTCCGATCATGAAGATGCAATTCGGTGCTACAACGAAAAAGCACACAGTGAAGACGGACGATATGGGTTACTGACTCGGATCAAACCGGCTCCGAAGAAGATGAAGACCTTGGAACATTAGGCAAATTGAAGTTTTTGAACCAACTTCGTGTCAGCACATTCAACACGCATTTTATTGAAACTTGAGAATTTGTATATCTTAGCATGAGATAATAGTACATGATCGCTAGTACATATGATATATAATATTTGGAAAAGGATTTCACAGTGTCGTCACTATAATAGCTCACTGCTTCCATGTAAATAATAAACACCAATCTCGTTTATTTGTGTAGTTCGTGATCACTCAAATGGATTACCAAAAAATAATCTGACGAGTATTTCACGCAATGAATACATTAGCAGATTTATTGTTCCGTATTTTCACTTCTGAGCGTATGTATCGCAGTGGTTAGAGGTGCTCTGGGTCCCACACAAGAATGATGGTACGATCTCGCGCTCATGACTCATCGAACCATCCATCACTCCGCGGTCGGTGAATTTTTACGAGACTGGTCTCAAACTTGTCTGGGAGGATAAGCAGCACTGACTTGGTTAAGCGGGAGGCCACCGCGAGTCATTGTAAAGGCCAGGTATGCATTCATTTACCTCTGACGAAATTAAAGATTGAAGGCGAATGCATGATGCATCCCTCAGGGATTGATCAACGCCGGGAATTTTATCCTTTAATCTTTATTTACACTGCACACAGTCTATGTCCGGTTCCAATCCATCTAATTGACATGTTTGAGATAGATTTGCTAATATTTCTGATGAGTAGAAAGAAAATATTACTTCTTACGTAGATGTTCACGTGCAGAATATTTTTCGTTTCGAAAATCATGAAGACTATTTCAGCTCAAACATGGCTGCATGGAGTGCATTGGTTTTAGACGCCTTGAAATACACATTTAATGGACTTTTGGACTGTTCAGCACTTGGACGTAACACAGTTGTCATAAAATTTGCTTGAAAAAAAAAAACTGACTTCACATTGCGAGTTTTGTGAGAAGTCAAATATGCAGTTTCAGTCACACACCCTTACTGAGCAGAGTCAAATTCATGGCGTAAAAGTAAGGATTGGTCAACGTCAAGCGATTTTTTTTTCTCGCTAAAACAGAAACAAGAATTTGCAACGTTTGCAAAGATGCACGACATCGCTTGAAATAAACGCTTGTTCGAGTAGTGAAGGAAAAGTCATTTGAATAGGATTATTTCTTACGATATCTTCGGATGTCATTCACTGCATGCTATTTTTTCTAATTTTTCTACCAATTAAGCAAAAGATATTAGGGTAGTCACTTACTGAATATGTATATATGTGTGATTTGCATCCAGCATACAAGACACAATAAGAAATTACAGGGGTAAGGTTAAAGAAAAACGTAAAAGTAATCAGGTGAAGAGGAGCAAAAATTTCATGATTTTTGGCTAACACTGAGGCTACAAATGCTTCCCAAGGATTTCAAACATCGACCACTGTTTCGGCGATCACTCGGCGAACTGGTCGAAATAATTCCACGCAAGCGATTAGTTTAGACATAAATGCACAATGAAGTCAACATTCAGTAACGACGTCGAATGGTTCACGAATGGGCTAAAATGTAACCGGTTTGGAGAATAATTTCAACTGTTGCTTCAGAAGCGTTGATCACATGCAAGTGAATGGATTGGAGAGAGGAACGGGAATTTGTGAGCACCAGAAAATACGTAGAATTATGATGATAAGTTGGATATAAACGTAAATAATTTGTTGAGAAGTCAGTGAATTTATCATATCTTTGAAGCTGGTAAAGTTTCGAAAATAAAGAAGTCGGCTTTATTGAAATTCAGATTCAAAGGTCTTTGTTCATTGCCACTGGACTCTGAAATGGAACAGTTTTGACTGACCAAAACTAAATGTTGAGGACACTCATGAATTGTGCAGTTGTGACTGAGTGAGGTGTTTTCGTACGGCCAAACTAGTTCAGACAGTGACAAGATTCTGCATATTTTCGCTGGGAATAACATCCTCTAAAGTAACACTAATAATGTATAACAGATTGGTTCGAAGAAAAATACTGCTTTAAACGAAGAAGTGTTACACACAATTGTTACTTTGGGTTTTCTTCCACCATTGTAGTTCTATTTGTAATCGTTTCCATGAACTTCCAAAGGATTACTATAATTGTCCCATTATTTGTGGCACAGTTGTCATTACTGCTGTGTAACGGAAGAGCCGATTTTTTTCGGTTAGGCCATTGAAGCAGGGAAAGTGCAAAGTATTTCAGACCGGAAACGCGGAAAGAAGGATACCAGTGCTATATCACAACTTCGCGACGACTCCCAACTGATTTCTCGACATAAACGAGTAAAAAAGAAATTATCGAGAAAATGGCGATACTTTTCTGGTCACATGAAAGAATACCCGAAAATACCTCGTCACCTCAAGTAGTAAACCTGATAGACATTGCATCAAACGTAGCTACACTGTTGCATCTCCCATGAGCGAACAAGGCGCATTAGCAAGTTGCCATTAGGATGGTGCCAAAGTTTTGACGATTTTCGTTTCGTGAATTTTAAATCATGATAATTAACCTCAAAAACATATCGATCAAAATAAGGGACTATTACAATCAACACACTATACCAACGGAAATGGCTTCGCTCATCTTTTTAGCAAAAAAAAAACAGGTGCCATGGGAATCGACGAAGTCCTGGAAGGCATTTTTTTGCCACCTGCTAGTTTTGAAAGTGTTTTACCTGCAAGAAATTTTCAAAGTGCTTAGACAAGTGGAAATCGGTGGGCGCGAAATCCGGTGAATATGGAGTTTGAGGAAAAACTTCGTAGCCCAGTTTCTTCGATTTTGCGTTTGTTGTACGAATTATGCCTCGGTGTGTATAAACCGCAATTAATTTTGCATCGATTCCTCTCACCTTTCCAGTTGTTTCAAATGATGAACGACAACAGATTGGTTGACTTTGAGTCCTTCTGCGAGACGCAGTGTAGTCTTAAGGTATCACCATCGATGATTGCTCTCAGTTGGCTATTGTCAGCTTCCCATGGCTGGCTACTAGGTTTCTCACGTTCAGGGCTATCGTATCCTTTACGAAACTTCTTAAACCACTATTGCACTGCATGTTCGTTAACAATTCCTCGGCCAAATGAGCTGATGGTGTTGCAGATTGTCTCTGCTGCTTTGCGAGCCATTATGAATTTACGGTTCAAGCCACAGTCACTTTTTCACTAATTAACAACCTTTCCATAGTCTCGAATAAATATGAATTGAACAGCCAATAAAATGTCGTAACCAACAAAACGCAGAGCAAAAAATGAGCATTAAGATAATATATAACATAAACACACTGGTAAAGGAATCAGTAGAAATATTGAATTGATTTGCTTTGCAATTTATCTCGTGGTAATATGTAATGTAATAAATTTCGAACAGAAATTGTTTTCTTTGACTGAACTAAAGCACTGTGGAACTGACAAGGCTCAGCCGTAAACACATGTCTTGCACTCTAGAAGCGCCCTATAACAGACCTAATGAAAGGCTCAAAATATATTGTCAGATTATAAACGCATTCATTCAGTAATTTATTCCGAAATCGTAAGACAAATCTCAACAATGCCTAAGCCGTCATTACTTTTGGAGCAACATAGGTGCACCTCTTCACAGAAGTAATCTTGCTTTCAAACTTTGCACAAACATATTTGGAGCATGATGAACTTTATTAGTAAAAATAAGACACAAGAGAATGTGTAGATTTCGTCCCACCATTACCAATTACAGTGGCGAAATTCTGAATTTCTGAAAATCATGAAACGTCTTTCCCAAATTGCTTAAACCATGGTCACGATGCACATGAACAAACGAGATTTCGTGTAGAAGAACACGGCAACGTTCTTGATTTCACTAATGTCTATAACCGTCCAGCTTGCGTTGAAAAATTTTGGTTTCCGAGTCTCGTTTTCGAGTTTTTCACTTTCTTCGAATTTCAACTGAACAAATTTGACGATACAAGAACACATAGAGATACGAAATGTTGCAATTTTGAGGGAAGATAATTATTTTATACAGTGAAGAAAATGGTGAGAGCTATGTATTATATGTGATATAATAAAGCGCAACCTATTGTTTACTCGGGAGCTTTAGTGAAAAAATTTGCTAATTAACTTCCCTCACTGCCTAGTTTCAATTCGACGGCAGGGTGCGGTGCCAACTGTGCAGCAGGAGTGATGAGATGCGAGGAGAACCTAAAATTTAAAGTGGTTGTGGTTTTTGACCTGCGATTATAGTACCAGTGGCCTACGTGTTTCGCACTTCATCACTCAGAGGTCGTTGCTCTGTTCTTTCCGCAGCCGTGTTCTAACGCATTTGGTGCCCGTCTGCGTCCTCCGGAGTGATCTGGAGAGCACTGAATGGGTTAAAACACGGCTGAGAGAAGAGGAGAGCAAGGACTTCGATGGTATAGTGGATAACACGTGAGTCTCGAGAAAGGGTAACCGCAGGTTCAAGATCGCATTTGGTTGCAAGTTTTATCCATACAGCACCCCCCTAATCACTATATGAAGGTCCAAATGTCCACTTATTCACCTTTCGCTAAGGATGGAGCTTGAACGATTAGGCATATAGGATTGATCAATTTCTGAAGGATGCTCCATGCATTCAACATCAATCTTCACAGAGGTGATTGAATGCATATCTGATGCTTGTGGCTTACAGATGCATCGAGTCAGTACTGCTATCCTCCCAAATTACTCAAGCAGCGATTTACCGATCCCAACTGAATGGAACAAGTTTGTCAGTCTGGTGCACAGGACTAAATCAAGCACACATACGTTTTGAGATTTAGCGCGACCAATCAAAGAGCAGTACTGAAATCGGTATTGATTTACTAGTCAATGATCAGCACGCGCTGCGGACTGATTTATGTAGATAATTGCTTCAATGTCCAGATGATGAAACAGAGAAACTATCTGAAAAGGCTTAAGGTGTTTCATGAATGGCTTTCAAGCGACGTAATTATCGTACCTGCAACTTGACATTTTATGATGACATTGTGAACATTTCGCACCAAACATGTTAGAGACATCGCCGAGAGGTGCAGCTTTGCACCGCAAATTATTGTCGTTCGCAAGGATAAGTTTCTCCGAGCATTAATGTGGGTGCTGACAACGTCAGTCCCAATTGCGAGTTTTGAGCAGTGCGGTAATCCGAAGTTAGACTGAAAGATCGAAGGAGGTCGAGTAGATATGGGCATGTTTCCCCAAGATCTTGTAGTAGCCAGAGGAACCTAAGAAAAAATTTGATTCGAAACGAAATTTATCGTAAGGATAAATTTTTTTGTATAGTATTGATGAAGTGGTTCTCATAATCATGAGACGAGATGAATAGTATCTCCTCTTTACAAGCAATATGTCTTAGTATTCGAATAATTTACGTACTATTAATACATCGGACTGAATCTCGAAATAAAACTGTGAGGGTACAAGAAGAAGTGAAGTTTTCTGTGGAGCAATTTGAGAGATCCGACTTGAAGCCAATGTGCGAATGAAGCTTTCGTTACATCTCCAAGACATATAACAGCATTATGAATGCTTTGGCATGGGATTATTCACGCTTTCTTCTAATAATCCATTGTAAACCGTTATCCTAAAACTCGTCATAAGTCGTGCTGTAACACGTTTTGTTTAAAAATTGAAAATCTAAAACTATTGTTAGACATGAAAAGCTGGAATTTGTCCTGCAAAATGCAAGTTTTCTCCAAGGGCATAGGTGAAGTTTGCGTTGTTAGATCTGAATGTGAAAAGAAATTCTGAAGCAAAAATACTGTTTTTTCTTTCGCATGACCTGACGCCACATATTACAAAATGAACGCAGAACTCATATTTGATCCGTTTCTTGTTCCCCACGAAATCACGCAGGTTTTCAACTTCGGCTTATATCTGTGCTTGGCCGCTTTTAGAAGAATTTACTTTTGCCATTCATATCGCTGAGTGCAGATGTCACTTTTTCAAACTTCATTGATAGCCGTGTGAGGGCGCTGCCAAGTGAACTGGGGAGAGTGCACTGTCTCAGACAAATCTACTATTAATTTCTAGACCCGGAAGATTGCGAAACTTGGTGGAGCTAGTGATGCCGACCAAGTACCTGAGTAGGTTGGGCCTTCAGTATGAAAAATAATTCACTATCATTACACAACTCTTCCAAATTAACAATTAAGGAGACATTGCAGAACGATCATGTGTAACTGAAAAAGGAAGGGTTCAAGGTCAGAACTTCTGTCTTTCCAACCTCATGTGACGTGTCCATTGAGACATTGCCCACAAACTTAAATTCCCCCAGACGCAGATATGCGCTAAATATGTGTTTGATATATCTTTGAGATCAATCCCGCACAGTTTTTGAAAAGTTTTTCGTTCCGAGTGTTTTTTGTGACCTCGTTGAACCTCAACATGCCTTACAGTTATTTTTGAGTCATGCATGAGCCATGTTTGGGGAATTTATACAGTGCAAATGTGTTTTGACCTTGAAGTCTCACGATTACCAGTCAAGAGCAATCGAGTGCACAACATTGCCCGTTCGGTGATTTTACGCTGACTTGTCGGCGCGTGTGAAACATTTGTCGTCGACTCCTTTATATAGGCGGTAGATCGTCGAGGAACTGAATGAACAAAAAATAGAAGTTGAACACTAGGCTGATCAGAGGTCTCAGATACACTTCTTTATGAAAATGCCCTCATTTCAAGCATTGTCGTTATGACTTCATAACATTTTGTTGCTACCTCTTATGTAGATCAGTTCTTGATCAAATCTTCAATATAATCACCAGATCGTGAAGTCATCTTTCCATCCAAATTTTTAGTATTTGTGATTTAATGGTTTGTGATCAATTTTTGCACAAGAGTCGAACTTCCGGGACTTCGGGCTTCAAAACATAAGTCTTGATTAAAATATACGTTACAGGCGATCAGGTAGTTACTATGAAATCAACTCGAAAAAAAAATCCAAGTCGACAATTTGGAGTTCGATTCCTTACACAGCCTCTTTTGAAGGTGTTATGAACTTGGCAGTGAAGACCTGTTTTAATCAGATTCATCTCAAAATCTTTAATTGCAAGGAAATGAGGCATAAACGTAGTAGCATTAACAGATCGTCAATCAAATCACACTGGCACTTCACCTTTAGGTGATTGATTTTATTGTAAAATTCGATGGTCTTTAGATTATAGTTTTCCTTTTACTAGGACAAGTTTCAACCCAAGCATGAAATCAGACTCTGTCTTAGTCAATTTCTGGATACACTACTGGAGACATTGTAACTTTGATTCAGTGATTGTGCAGCAGACTGAAGCTTTTTGATTTGCTACATTCGTTGAAATTTGGTCAATAAAAGCTTCAATTCACTAGATGAAAAACCTCAATCAACACTACGCCGCTAGTTACCGCTCATAAGGATCGCTCTAAAAGCGAGAACAAATTCCGTCTCAGCATGGATGCTTTGTGATGTTACATACACTCACTTTACAAATCTCTTCGTTTTGTCTTACAAACCCAAGTAGTCAACAACCGCTAAACTTGAGTCATTTATCTTCAAAGCGATTTGTACGACAGTTTCGCATCAATTATCTTTCACGTCTCTGAATTTTTTCAACATTTCCAACAACAACTTTCTTAGTCACATATAAATGTGGGCACTTGAATCACTATGTTAATGTTACTTTTAAGAATTAAGAAAGCTGAAAGAAGCTAAGAAAAAAGTAACTTTGTGAAAGATAGATGGCTGGATAGATAAATATTTCATTAATTCGAGATACCGATTATGGTTCCAAAAAAAAAACATATTAACTGCAATTGCGTTCAGCCACAACTTCTAGTGTTTCAAAATTACTGCTTAGCTACTAGATTCACCGTCCTTATTCAGAGACCGAAACAATGAAAAAGTATGCCTGAAAATTACTTTTTAACCATGCGTGTGGTCTGTCATGGGCACTCAAATAAAGCAATACACGTTTCGGCTTTGCAGCCTCGCCAGTTGCACAGTGCCTTTTGTCTGAGCCAATACCGCTTTGGGGAGAACCCTCTTATACATAGGAATATTGCACCGTTCAAGTGCCCATAACAAACCGCATGCATGGCTGAAAAATAATTATCGAGCATACTGAAATTTGAACGTGGTCTCAAAGGAAGACTCGAAACGATTGGGAAAGTAGTTCAATCCCGTGTTCTAGATATCACAGCCTTTCTAATATGTGATGAAAATAACGCAAAATTCTTTATCTATACTGGCTAAGGCTTCATGGCACAATAAATACTGAACAACATACCGATTCATGAGAAAAAAGCTAGGAAGTTGTATTTACAATATACGAATATAAAACCGGGCTGTTTCTTCCTAGGCGTGATCTGCAAAATAAAGTTACACGCATACGTATGCTGAGATAATGAAGAAATGACAAGATAGCATGCGAAAGGAGACAAAAAACGTCTTTTACTATTACTTAGGTGACTAAAATTAGCTCAAACATGAAAACCGTAAACAGTAACGCAGTATGACCACACTCTGATTAAGTTGTTTCTTGTTAAAATAAATACTGTGAATGTTTTAGTACTTAAAAACTGCTATCGTTTCAATTCAGCAATAGTTGGTTCAGTACATAGTCATCATATTACGTGTATCGTGCGTGACCTCAAACATTCTCATTTGTATTATGACAAAATTCCCGTTTCACTAATTATTGTTGCAGATATATACGGGGCCAATGAGATTCTCTTGTTCCAGGCGGATAATTGGAAACGATCGAGTATGTCAAAGAGGGTACAGAGAGGAATGGTATGTTAGTCTGTGTTGCCTGTACCACTTAACCCATGCACTTTAGTGCGCCTGACAGCATTTGAAACAAGTCGAAAATAAAGATATTATGCAGAAGAAAACATCGACAACAAGAACAACAATAAAACTGGAATAAGGCAGGGATAAATCTTGGTGCTGCCATTGATGTCACACCATAAATCACCCTCAAATTGAGCAGTAATCGATTCGCCAAGTATTGTACAAAAGACACAGGGACCTGTACAGAAACAAGAAAAGCGTTCAGGGATACTTTCTACCAACCGTATAAGACGTCTCAAAAATCCCGTTTAAGATGAACCTCAGTGGATATTGAAGATTCTATGGACAATAACACAATGAATTCAAAAATCAGACCTACAACTCGTTGAAGATTTAAGAAAGACAAGAAAACAGCATAAATATTTGTGGTGGTGTATGTCAATGCTGTCGGTGTTTCCACATTAACTCTTTAGGAAAGAAATATGACTAAATGCCTTTGATTCTGGGAAGAACAGAGAATCCGTACAGTTCAAAGTGAGGAAGAGATTGACAGCACTAGAATTTGATGACTTCCTCCTTTTTTGCGCTATTGAATAGACTGCTGCGATTAATCGACGCTGCGTAACCTGGTGACTCCTTATCTATTGGCAGACGAGTAACTTCTGAAGGCGGAGACAGCGAATCTGGTCGAGTTAAACTGAATGGTACCCAGTTGTTTGAATCAACATAATTTCCGCAGAGAAAAGAAAATCTTATCAATACATTAGCGAGTTCTTTCAAAGGAAAAAGCATGGAACACTATATAATATAAAATAGAGTTGACGTTCTTTTTTTTAACTACGAAAATAATTCTAAGAATGATGATGTTTCATAAGGACAATGGAAAGAAACGTACACAATCTTCGGTTTAGGAGGTACAGGAGGTGGGGGCATTCGACCTGCTCCAATGCCGCTGAGATTATCGTAATTCATAGAGCGTCCATTCATGACAACAGGTACCTACATACTTTGGAAGATGAGTACTCAACAAAAGTTAGACATTGTCAAAGTAAACTCACGATGGAGGAAACTACAGGAAAACATCGTATATGATAGGCAACGGCAATAAGATATAACTAACATTTCGTGTTTTTGGAGGTCTTCCAGGAGGAAGTCTTTCGTCCGTTTGGAATTTAGGTGGAAGATCTGGTTGAGCGCGCTCCTATAAGGGCAATGGCTGAGATTTACAATCTACATAGTACTACTGCGAATTCTCCTAACAAACACATTGACAATGGAAATGAAAAGCAGTATTTTTTCATACATTTACAACGCAGTTTAAGAGGACATTCTTCCCAGATTTCAAAAGTTGGAAATGAATAGTACTATTTCTTTGTTGCAGCCTATTATTCAAAGCTTTAGAGAGAAGGCATTTTTCTCTTTTTCCCCAGAGATTTAGTTGTCATTCGATAGCTTGAGTCTCTGGCGATCAAAAGTGCACTAGTTTTCTAAAGAAGCCATTCTAGTGTGCTGTCGCAGCAAAAATACAAGTGAGTATTACACTCGGAGCGCATTATCGCACCTCTCAAATTGTGCTGAGCGCAGCGATCTCAAAGCCGCCTTTAAAAAACGCAGTTTTCGTTGTTTGGAGATTTCCTTCGTTTCGCAGAGAATTATGTCTTCCGTATCAGAAGTGCAGAACATTATTTTTATTTTATATTGCCAAACAAACCGGCTATGAAGTCTAAACCTCAGCCTAAGAGTACAAAACTCAATCCTTCTTTTCATTCTTCCAACGCTCTGTGAAGACCTTTCCAAAAATCAAACTTGAATTCGAAGTCAGCAAGTTTTGGCTCAACGAATTACATCTAAAAGTTTCTTGGAAGACTATCCACATAGCATAGCCTAACAAAAAACGTGCGTCGAGTGTGAACTGGTTCTATTTTCGCTGCTACACCGCCCTGAGGAGGCTTTTGATAGAAAAAAAAAACTATGGTATCGGAATCGCCGCGATTCTAGTTCTCGAATAACTGCTAAAAGTTAAAGAAAAAACGAAAAAGGCATTGAACCCAAAGAGTCGAAAAATGAGTTAAGACAAATGAATGACACCGAATGAATACATGAACAGGATACTCGTTCGCATCAATATTTTGAGTAAACTTTAGTCGGCTTTCGACAGCAGACAGTTTCGGTTATATTGGTAATGTCAATGTTGTTAAGATTCCCATACTTATTTTAACCGGAGAAAGAATCATTCAGAAGCAGATTTCTGAAATGAAAGCTTATATGAAAAGAAAAACAATATTATCACCTTTTCGGATACTGTGTTCAACAATTTCGTCTCTATAACATGTACTCGTCTTTGAGGGGAATAACTTGTCACATCTTCGGTACTACCGCTAGTATCTCTGATACGCGGTGGAGTTGCCGGTCTAGGCGGCGCAGGAGAAATTGGTTTCCTCTCAATTACCGTTATACGCTTCTGCAATTACTTTTTTGGTTACATTTCAAGATTTCGAGATAATTCATCAATTTAGCGCTGATCTTTGTCACTGCTAGTTTCTGAGGACCTCATGATTCCCATGGATATTCTTTAGTCCTCATTAATAGTTTAACAAACAAATAAGAACATCGCTTTGACAGCCTATACATGTTTCACAAGCACCTCTAGAATAAAATTGTCTTACTAGGGAACAGACTACTCAAACAAAAAAAAAGCAGCCAAATTTTTAAACAGCTAGAGCATGTGTGAACAAGAAACAGAAAAATTAGTGTTTAAGGAACATAATCACAAGTAGTTAATACGCACCAGCTGATCTTCCGTCGGGGACGTGCATGGGGAAGGAGTGTTTGTAAGATCCCGTCCACATTCGACCAAAAATTTATACGCATCTTGAGCCTCAGGTGACCATTCTGATGAGAGTCTCGACTGGCGTGCTGCTAAGTTGGCACTGCAGAAAGGCATTTCATATTTTTGCGGCGGAAAACTTTCAATTCCTAAAGCTTTTCGGCAGTAGCTGCTGATAAAGTTTGCGTGGTTGATTGATCTCTGAGAGATGTACCAGGCATTTAATTTCGTTTACATTTGTTAAGGATGATTAAATCCATATATGGCTTTTACAGTACCGATGCCATATCGATGCATCAAGTCAGCGGTGGTATCCTTTCCGAGAAATCTAATACCAATCTGCTGATCTCGAAGAAATGGCAGATTTGGTGAGTCCAAGATGCGTGATCCAAGCAACGACCACGTGTGAGCTGTTTGGGCTCTGAGACCATTGTGCCACATAAGCCTATTTATTGGCAATAAGTATTAGAAGTCAACGAACTTTCACTAGTTTCCAACTTCTACACGTCTAAAACTACAAAAGTGCTAAGATAACGGTGAAAATCAAAACTTGCGGTGGTCCCGAACGCACGATTTCACTTTTTACCCTTCCGGGGTCTTGCTCTCTCCTTCTATCCGGTGCACTATCGAGCCCTTTTCTCTGCCTTAGTACTGTGACGGTGCTATTAGCACGTACCCGTATACGAGAATGGTCTGGGAGAAACAATTCAGCAGTGAATTCAGTTGGGATAACGATTGTCGAAATTATAACAACATTTATTCAACTGCCTTTTCTTTTGCTATGGCAGGGTTTAATGTGAAATTCAATCACAAGAATGCTGAAATAGGAAAAGAAGGTAGGACCTAAGACGATTTTAAATCCACAGCTACCCTTCTCAAGGGTTCACATATTAGCCCCCGCACTATCGAGAATCTTGTCCTGCTTTTCTCTAAAACCACGTTTGCTTCAGTAGCAAAGTAATCCTGGTACTTCTCTGTTACAGAAAGGATTTTTTAAAGGAGTCTTTATTTGCTGGACAAAAACTTTTCACTAGACTCTTGTTTAATCATTCAAACTTAAATCTTAGAAATTCCAATGTTGAGCTTTTTTTTTGAAAATATTTCTACTGTGTTGTAGCAAAGAAAATAAAAGTGAGTTTCATACTCGGCGCGTTTCAACGAATTTTTCAGTGAACCAGTACCTCTACGAGTTCATATGTTTTTCATGTATAGGCCGAAACTGTCTATGCTTAAACTTATTAGCGAGTTTACTTGGCGAGATGAAATGAAAAGAAAAACCTAAGCCAACAGAACGATAGAACAAAGTTTCTACTACAAATATATTACAAAAAACCTAGGAATCTCTAAAAACGGAGCAAAAATTTACAAATGAATAACGAACATACGCGTGACGCATGTGAAACATAATCTTATTTTCACTGCTACAGCGTTGTAAGAAGGCCTTTTCAAAAAAAAAAAAAAAGTACATTCTCAAAATCTTCGACATTTATACTTCCACTATAATCTGATGAAAAACCTTTATGCAACGAAAAAGCCCCTTAATAAAGCTTTTCGACAACAGAAATGAAGCAATCTTCATCATTTAAACCGTTTTCATAAACTCAAAACTTCAGAGAAACTACTAGAATATAACGGATATGAGAAAAAACGATAGTTTTCTGACATCCGCACCGATTCCAACCCTCCGAGAACGACGCGCTTTCTACTTAGGCTTAGAGTCCTAGTAAACATTCGATAGCTTAGATCCCGAGAATTTCAACGCTTTACTTCGTTTCTAGAAAGGCCTTTTTAGTGCGCTGTAGCAGTTAAAATGATATTGTTTTCACATTCGGCGCGTCTTTCACCAACAAAGTTTTTCCCTACACTTCTAATAATCATCAGATAGCTTGAATCTTGGAAATTTCAAAGGCTCACTTAATTTTTGAGGCCTTCTTAATGCGGTGTAGCAGCCATAAGAAAATTTGGCTTTACATTCCGCGCGAATTTCTTGTCAATTAGGATGTATGAATGGCTGTGTATCGGTCGCACGGCTGACCGATCGTACAGCGCGATTCACTTTTCATCACTTTGAGTAGAGCTCTAGATAATGCATATGACTCTGATACTCCGAGATTTCCTCTACACGTTCTCTGTGCATAGACGGGCTGCTAAGGCTTAGACTTAGCAGTGATTTATTTAGCAATATAAGATGGAAATGAAAAAGCCTCACAGATCGATAGAACAAAGTTCCTTCTACTACTATTGAATACAATTCTTGATGCTACATCGCACTGAAAAGGCCTTTTCAGTAATAAGTGCAACATTGTCAAGATGTAAGCCATTGACCAATCATTGAAACAATGAAGGGTCGGTAATGTTTCGTTCCCAAAGAGCTGAAAATAGGTGCGAATAAGATAAGACTAAAAAAATTGACTTTCAACTCTCTTAATTACGCACATGCAAACTTTTTCTAAGTATAAGTCTTCTTTAAACTTTTCAGACTTTTCGAAGAAACATTACAATGTCAATTACACACCTGAATGACTTTTCGTCAACTATCGGACCTTCGGGCAACAATTCCTTGCGCCGAGAACTATTCAAATGGGTTTGAACTTTCTTATGCTCTCGAGTCTAAAATGTATTGTTACAAAGTTATTCATTTATAAATTCAAAAGAAGAATCTCTCTCTGTATAGTTGTTGATATAGGTAAGAAATCACAGCATCGAATTGGTCGTCATGACCCCATACTCAATCAAGCCTCTCTTCCACTACGCATACAGTAGGATTTCAAATCAAAACCAGAAACATTTATGCAGATTGAAACACTGACTTCTCAACTGTTCAAAATTGGTGAGCTATTGTAGGAAACTGAAGGCTAGTATCAGACAGTAGCTGCAGAAAAGCTTTGCAGGAACATTCACATTGGTGAAGAGAGAAGAAACTGTTAGGAGCAGCACAAAAATAATTAGTGCAAAGAGGTGCCGTAGGTATTTGTACGAACCTAGTGTTGTTGCTGTAAACCTGATGAACGATGTGATCCTGACAACATATCTAAAGCCTTTAATGAGGTCGGTCTGCTATAGCACTTTGTGTTAGGCGTACATTTCGGCCTATTGGCCTCATCAACTGCACAGCGCCTTTTGATTCAGTAAATCTTTTGTGAGTATACCCGTCTACATATAGAAGAATCGACGTCGACTTAGTTACACTGCCCACAAAGTAAAAATATTTTAAAGGTCTTAACAAACACTCAAATACACAAATAAACAAGTAATCAAATCAAACAAATATATATATATATATATAATATGAAAACTCAATAATAAATATCACTAAAATAATAAAACACTCAATTTACCAGCCATAACCATTCGATCGTTAATTACTGCAATGTCAGGCGATCTTATCACTCGACATGCAGTGATTTGTTATCACTACAGTGTAGGGTGATATTTTCACCTGACAAGCAGTGTGACTGATGCGGCGTCGATTTCTTAATGTGTGGGGAGTATGCTTCTTTGTAAAGGATTGGTTGAATCGAAAGGCATCGTGCTAGTGATGCGGCCATACGGCCGAAACGTACGTCTAGCGCTAGAAGTGCCATCACAGCCCTCATAACACGCTCAAATATGCTCTTAGATGTTTTAGACGAGATCTCATAAAAAAAAACACTCGAAACGAACAGTATGATATTTCACCATTACCAGCTGAAAGCGATCGATGTACAACACTGCTCGTTTGCTAATTTTTATCACTTAAAGGCGCGTGTAAATATTAGTCTGCGGTTTCTCTTTTTAGGAGGATTCTCCCACAAGAGGGATTGGCTCAGACAAAAGGCACCGTGCAACTGACAAGGCTGCAAAACAAGTATCCGTTTTCTTGACGCCATCGTCATCTAAGAAGAACTATCAACAAAGTAGAAACGAAGTCAGATGAGCCTATCAAAGCGTAAGTAAGATTGGTTTACGCATAAGATGGAACCCCAGTTGATGAAAAACAATAATGCAGTGGTGAAAAATCGAAACGGATGGCTCTCCCATCGCAGGAGCCATGCCATACATGTACCTGTAGCGTTTATTGATATATGGAAAACAAGGAGAAATTGAACAGAAGGCAAGTAACATGGTCCCCATTTGAGTCTCTCAAGAGAGCTACCAGCCATCTCTGCACTCATGCAATCTTACCTTTTCATTTCAACAGTTCTCTTGGATCTTCGCTATACAATATAAACGTGAGCTGATACTTGGATCAAGTTAGACATGTTCTAAACAAGTCACAGAGCGCTTGAACGATGTCTTCTGGAATATAACCGACACACACAACTCTAGCCGGAATGCCAAACTTGGATCATCAAAATCTATCTTATTTCCAAGACTCAGAAGATTCCCACCAGCACCGTAACTAATATGGATAGTCTTATGATCAGAAGTAAAGAGAGCAGATTGACGAAAATTAGCTGTATCGCAACTACTGCTGCTATCCAACTCGTAACCGCCATGCTGAAATCAGATTACCACCATGGACGACGATCACGAGGCAAAGCGACGAATGGAAAATGTGCTGGAATCCGCAAAACTCGTGCCTCCAAGCAAGTAAAAAATTTTATAACAAAAAAAAACCTTTTTGAATTCCATAGTAATTTTTTAGTGGAACAAAAACAAATGTGACAATACAGAAAGCCATAAGCGTTTGATACACCTCTTTGTCACGCCATCGCTGTAATTCATCCGGTGTCATAAGGCGAACCGTGCTTGGCGACGGTGTTGACGACAACGAAACACTGAAATGCTTATTAAATGAGATGAGTTCCGCATCGTGAGCGGGTTATATCTGACTAGCAAATGCTCACTTGCAGCTCGATTCCGATGGGACAGGTGTTCTAGGGTTTTCCGACAAAAGTGGTCGCGTATCATCCACGAGATCGTTAAGTGATGTTAGGGAGAAATCAGTCAGATCCCGCTCCAAATGCTCCACTTCATCGCATAGCATCGTGTCAGCAGTGGATAATGATGAGTTTGAAACACTCGTGTTCGCTACATCACGACTGAAACGAAGTCGCCTAGAATGTATGAGCAAAGGGTAAGACAGACCGCTTAGAAAATGTTAGAGGGGCAATTAAAATTTGGATTACATGGCTTTTTTTGTTGAAGTTATAGTGTAATTGAATGACTACGTTGCAGTCGACTTGACATTTCTAGGCTTTAAGTTAAGTAAAGTTCGCCAAAATGTCAGCTTCTCTCAATAAACATATAATAACAACCTTGTGTGTTCTTAACTAGACAACGCAAACAACTGTTCAATACTAAGGTTGATATTGAGTCGTTCTTAGAAATTACTCCTATTGTATGGCTTCAAAAATCCAAAATCTATAATCCAAACATCAAAGATCCTCCCAAATGGTTTACCGCCTCATCGTGACTGGGAAATCTTCCTCGGTGTCGGACTGAGAATACAACGGAGGATTAACTTCTCAGCAGGGCCACTCAAGCTGAGAAGAAGTCCGCCGTTTGCACTCCCAGAGCACAGCTAAGAATAAACTGTACCAGGAATGACCGCCGTCTCGGTAGCTGCTACTCGCAAGGTGGTAATCTGCCTGTGATCCACAAATCCACAAGAGCCTGCGGCAGCTCTAATGTAGTGATGACCTCAGAAAGCTCCGGCTAGGCTTACCTCAAGACTCTGAGAACACAACAGCTTAATTCGCACATTTTCCTGTGTTGGGGTCCGTACGATTCGTGAAGACGGACCATCCAAGTATCCAAGTAAGCAAGATACTCCAAAAATTATAAAGTACATGACAAACATTATAAAAATTCAGCAAGGAGTATAGCGTTCATAGAAAGACCATACGTCATATTTCTAACTCTGATCTCTCGGAAGAACTTTGCGAAAGAATATTCACAAAATTCTAAAACACTGATGGTTCGCTGATAATCCGCCTTGTAACTCAAGTCTTCATTTGTAATAGTTAACTGTACCAAAGAGGGGCGCCGTGGCCGAATGGTTGGGATGCTCATCGCGGCGCGCGTAGAGCCGAGCTCAACACCCCAACCTTCTCCGGCAGTCAACAACAACGCCTCATGGAACGCCACAGCCAGGCTGTCCTTGAGCAAGGAGACATGCTCGAACAGTATTTTATGTCATCCAAGAAGACGAAAAACGAATCAAATGCTAGAAGTACTGGGATCCACACAATAAAAATTGTGATGACGGGTCGTGTAGATAAATAAATAATCAAATTGCACCAAATCAACTTCTCATTAGCGTGTGGTATTGTACTCACGTTGGAGCTCGGGCATAGACAGCAGCGATCGGTCTGGTCTTTGGAGCGCTGATCTGAAGACGATGTTGAGGCGGTGCTTCGGTTCCCCACAACGAATGCGCTGCTGCAAGTTCGCTGAACGCCTCTTGCATGTCGCGATTCATTGAATTCACCGCCGAATCCTGTATGGACGACTAAATACAGAAAAGGACAAAACTATGAATATATATATATATTTTTTTCAAGAACATAGCAAAAACTTCATAGAAGAATGACTTCGTGGTCGTCAATTTTGGAAAAACGAACTGTCAGCTAGAAGGGAACATAAATTGACAGAATGAATAATCAAGCATTGCAAATGACTTCGTTTTTATTTGCAACGTCAAGAGGGAGAGAAGTTTCTCAATTCCAACAAGCTCAATTCAAATGAATTGGCAAGTTAGTACTGTGCCGTGTACTGCAGTGTAGTATAGCACTGTATGAGTGCCACAGTACATGTAGTTATGTAGTTATGTTATAATATTATAGTACTGTGTAAGTATCATATCAGGCCTTATGAAAGGCTCAAAACTTTATGTGATCGTCAGATTATTGTTTTCGAGTGAGGTCTATACAAAGAGTGCAGAATAAAGGCATTAATCATTTTATCAGTCACAAGCGTTCGACTGTGGTCACTGCAATGTCGGGCGACTTTGTCACTCGACGTGCGGTGATTTAAATAATTCGGCGTCAATTCCTTTATAAGTAGGGGTGTATACCTAGAACGATCAGCGTAACCGAAGGGCATCACTCTACTGATAAGCTGGGAAGAGCGAAACAGCTGCACAAACATCGTATGATTGTCATATCAGACCTCACAAAAGGCTTCAAAAATGCTACGTGATAATCGGATTATTGGAAAATTATTATACATGATAAGAAATGTGACCCAACCCATGAAGATCGATTGAGTTTTGACCCCTCCAATGGTCTGAATAACTTGACCTCTATTAGTTACGAATTGCTGTTGCCACAAGCTTGTTACTAGCGCCCCACTACACAAACTATACTACTGTCACAATCTTGTCAGATCTATGGGAGTTTCAACAGACAGATGTGAATGAGATGGCTGAACCGCACTAGATATCAAAATGCAACATGGTCCAAGTGAACGAAGAATAGATAACCAGTTCCAAACTACTTAAGTTGTAAGCCTTAGGTTTGACCAGACATTTTGTTAAAAATATTTCAAAAGTCGAAAGCGCAAATAGCACAAATCTCTGGTTTCAAAAACACTGATGTGTTGCAATGCATGGACACACCGCTTTAGTGAAATGTGAAAAGCCCAGACATAGCTCCAGTGTACAGGGTGTAAAATATAGTATATAATAGTACACATATAGACTGATATAGTATATAATAGTGCACATATAAAGTATCAAATGTCACACCGTTAGTGGTGGAGCACTTGGCGACGCAGTATGCCTCATCGGTGGTGACGACTGTGGAGACATAGATGGAGGTGGTTGAGGTGGAGCTCGCGACATGGGTGGCGACGACATCATATCACGCGATGCCAACAGGTCCTGGAATCTCACATATTTCACACAGTGTCAAAACATTCTCAATATAAAAATTTTGATCTTTAAACTTCGATATGTGAACTTTTCAAATATTCTACTTAGTACTTTAACGAAGAAGAAGAGAGTCATTTCAATTTGATCGACAATCTTTAGCTTGTTAATGTAGTTCTCGCATTCAATCGAATGTATTGCATGAGTCAAAACTAAGAAATTAGCTTAACCGAAATTCTTCTCATCTATATTAGTTCTATTTCACATCTCTAGACGCGGAAAATTGACAAATTCGACAATTCAAAAATCTCCTAAGAAATGAAAAACATTGGATACTTTTAGAACGCGTTGTAGAAAGATATTTCAAAAATTTTCCAAAATTCTTTTCATCGATGATTTTGATGAAAGTAAGTTTTCAAGTTAGCCAGCAAACAATCTTTCTGCGATATGTAATCGAACACTGCAACGCCGGAAATTCTCGTTAGAAATGCTTTTTTCGGATGGTGTCGATCAAACCAGAACTTGAGTGTAGAAGCTGTTATTATAACGGCAGCGACTGGCAGAAACTCGTAGTATAACATTTTTCCAACTATCCCACGGTGTCTTTCCAACTCAAAAAATAAGAAAGGTCGTGAATACGATGGAACGTAAGTAAAAAGGAGAATGTCGAATTTGTTTGTAAAGAAAGTACCCTCGTATTTAAATCTAGCTCTCTTAATGACATCGTTTCACGGACGCCCACACCGTCTCGAGCGACCGCGTTTCGTAAAACAACTGGGGAAGAAATCTGCAAAAAAGGAGAAAAATCAGAGGAACCATATTCGAAATCAAGGTTTTCTTTTAACATTTTGAGATGATTTACTGATGGTGGATTGAAGTTGATTTAAATGACAGAAGCTTGCCCAATTGATATATATGGTTTTAGTTTACTTAATGGAACGGTGACGCATACAGACATAACATATGAGCAATGTATTTGTTGAATGAAAGTCGAATATAGTCACGGTTTAAACGAACATGGAGATTTCTACTAAAATGTTGAATATAAACGTTAGTACACCATTGGTACAACAACAATAAGTCAACTAGTCTGAACAAAAAAAAAAGAGCTGTGTTCGAATAGATACAAGAAAAACAACCGACATGGCCGTTTCGCACCTGGGTGAAAGAGGATGAAAGGTGAGGCGAAGGGGTAACTTCGTTACTATGAAGAACAGACGAAGATGCGGTAATTCCCACCAATTCCTTCTTGTCCAACTGAAACACAAAAATTCAAAGTGTAACTATTACATTATACTCGCAAGTTCAGATATGTCATGTTCACTTATATACTTCACACAGTTCAAATATAAATAGACACATATTTAGACATTCATACAAATACTTGAAAGATTTGAAAGATTTACAAGACCAAAGACTCTTCGAGTTAGGAGACACTAGTCAGAAAACATTAGTTGTTCGTAACGTGTCTCATTCTCAACGGCCTATCTCCTCAAGCATCTCTTGCTAAAGTGTTAAATTATCATTTAGGGAAGCTATATAACGGCGGATTACAGCGATTCGATGATAGCATCATAAGCTGTTCGCAAACAGTCGAGTTCTTGGGAACTCTCATACGACACATGAAAAAAGAGAAAATACCTGGAGAAGACCAAACGCAGTACCGTCGATGCCGACGTGGCACGTATGCCGAACTTTTCCAACCGGCTCCGAGATTAGCGCTTTTTCGCTTCTCACGCTCTCGTTCTCTGTCCTAAACACTTTTTCTGCTATCAAAAATGAAATGGCATCTCAAATTTCCAGCAGATTTTGATCATTACACCCACCTTTTTTGTTTTCTTTTCTTCCTTCTCTCTTTTTTCAACACTTTTCACTGGACACGCACTGGAGATTACTTCAATATTCGATGGTTTTTCAGCGCCTGCCATAGATGCGAATATGCCAAGATTTTAAAAAACTGGTAACAATTCGACTTTTACCTTAGCTTGACACACGGACGAAACCGGTATATATAGGTACTTGAAACACATTTACTTGGCGGTGAATAAAGTTTATTAACTGAACCAGAACCATGACACCTCAGAGGCTTCTGCTTTATTTCATTATGTTCTCCTATGAAGAAGCTCTGTGTTGAATTTTCGGGATTAAAGAACATTATTAGATTGAGCACTGTATTCCAAGGAGCGAAGCGACTGAACAAAAGGATTCCCGACGTCTAAGACGCGATGGTGCACTCTGACGCGCTGTTGAGATCCGCAGTTGTGGTGTTCGTGTAGAAATTCTATAGTAGTTTTGATGATATCAACAAGAAATTGGAAACTAGAAACAAAGTTTGGAATCTGAACAAACTTTCAACAAGTTACTCTCCTTAGAAGTGATCCCACGGTTTTAACTCCTCAAGTACCTGATCTAATGAAAAGTTGTGAAAAGCCAGTGAGAAATCATTATCGTTGCTGTTTTCTTTACAACACAGCTTTTTACAACTCTTCATATTACGAGCTCGATTGGTTACAAGCAGAGTAATAAGGACATCTACTTTCAAAACTTACTATTATATCAATTATCGCAGGAGGCACTATAACTGAGTGTACAGAGATAATTTGTACATGATGTTATAAGAAAGGCGAAGATTTATGTTAATCATATACTTGTATCACTGATTAAAAGGGAACAGATATTTACTTGCTTGATTACATGATTAAACATTACATAATATGTTGGTACCAGCACTTATCACATATAAAAATAAAGCCAAATTCCCACCTAAATGAGCTACAGTATCTGTTGGCCTAAACAAGCCAGTTTTCCCGTTTCGAAGCGAACCAAACCAATAATACCCGTCGGGATAACTTGATGGCCTGAAAGAAGTAATGCAGCTGTTTTGATAAGATTCAGTTGTGTGTGGCCTAATAGGATGTAAATGGTACTATAACATTGAAAACTCGACAGCATGAATAAACATGAAACAATACAACATTGTTCGGAGATATACATGAAAGGTGAACTGGAAAGCCATCAAAAAAATGGTTTTGTGGCTAAAAATCCTAGAAGGTACCGAAATGTAAAGACTAAACGGTCTGATTTACTCACGTCCGATCAATAACCACAATGAGGTCGTCTTTTCTGTACTGCAAATGATCGTTCGCCGAGTCGCGGCAATCACAAACAGCTCTAACCGTTTGTGGTAACCTGGAAAATCTTAGTTTTATTCCTTTATTCCGGACAATTGAAAAACCTCTACTCTTCTAACAACTGCAATTGTAATTACCCCACTCACTAAAGAAATCATTATTCGCAATCGAATATTAGGAAACGAATACATAGTCTCATTGGATTGAAGTTGCTTTCGGTTCCAAGAAAGAATTAGTAAACGCACAGACAATAGTATGGAAAGGTAATCCAGTTCGAAAAAAAAGGGTCATCATTCTCGGAACAGTAACAACTACTTTGTGAATCTACAAAAGTGATACCGGGTTGGAAATAAACTTCTGGGGAACAGAAATCAATTTATTTGACCGCCTCTAGTGGTGGTAGGGTGTTACAGTATACCCAATGATGTTGAAAGGTGTGCAAAAACTTTTGCGTCAGGTGAGACTTTTTTTGAGAGTTAAGTTTTTGCACACCACTCTACATAATTTGGAATACATCACTATTCTTCAAAATAAAGGTAATCGCTTTCTATAGACCTTCTGCCATTGGTTCGCCAAGTTTTGCATCTACTCGAAGTCGACCTTTAGTTCGATTTCGAATCAAAATACTGTTGATATGCTTCGTCAGCTTCGTCGAGCGACTAGGATCGGTGACTCTTCATAAAGGGTTTCATTGATAAGGAAAAGGCCAAAGACGATGGAACGCAATCTGGACTGTAGGCGGGATGCAGCAGAACCTCGACTCCGTCCAATTCATCAAACTTGTCTTTGGTCTTTTGGCAGTGTGCGGTCTGGCATTGTCTTGCTGCATCAAAACGCGCTTTTGGTTGACCAAAGCCGATTGTATCGCTGTACATGACGGAGGCTTGTAACATAGTAAAAATAAAGACGGACAATATCTAGGCGTTCAGTGGAAAATCTCACGTAAGAACCTGTTATATTCCCATGAGATACATGGGAGTTATCTCATGCTCAATGAAATGCCCCAGAACTTTCTTTCCAATCATAGTGTCGAGAATATGTGATTTTTGAGAAACGTATGAAGTCATCTGGTGACGAAATAACATGGTAAGTGTAAGAAGAAGAAAAAGGCTAATAAGAACGTCGTTGTAGCCGAATTTGGAAAAATACGAGTTCTAAAGAATGAAATGCATATCATTGAAATATCAAATAATCCAATCACACTCACTTACATTAGCTAATATGGAAACATTTCAAGAAAAAAATAGACTACTAAAAGAATTTCAATAATGAATTTTGCCACAATTTCATAAAAAGTACGACATAGGATGAAATTCAAGACAATCATAGCCTTCACTTAAATACGCCATCGCGACATTCGTCCGCTATTTGTAATATTGCTGAATAAATGAGTGAGAATTTGGCATGCCGTTGTTACATCCTTGAAACCTAATTATTCATACAGAAAGATGAGGATAAAGCTCTCGGCGCTATCAATCCCCAATGAATGCCACACATTGGACATCATTAAGTGTCTTTTGATACGACTGAATACATTCTGGCCTTCACAATGACTCGCGAAGGTCTACCGATGTATCTGTTATCCTCCCAGACAACTCTGGCTTAAATTTAACGAACTCGGAAAGGAGAAAGGCTAGATGAGTAGTAGACGCCGGATCGAAATATTCACTAAGTGTGGTTGCAAGGCACCTCTAAGCACGGCGTCACATGCGCTCAACACTATATATAGATTATGAAAACGTATGATTCAATACGAACAAGTAGTAAGAGGATATCATAGCTACTGGTATGACGCGACGTCGTTCTCCAAGTTGAAAAACCCCGAATCATAAACCAAGTTCACTAAGCCAATCTTGATAGCTTAGAAAGTGATCCATTGTCTCAAGATTATCTCCAGTGGCAGCCTTTTTTGAAAGAAAGGTGACCTGGTATGGCACAATAATGGTGGTATCAGGCATAACGGCGACCCATATCATAAAAAGGAGACCAACAAAGAAGATCTTCCGCGTTTCCGGCGGAAATGACGACCACGCTAATGAAAGGCAGATGATGGATACGAACGCCATTAGTGATGCACGACGCAGGGGGTACGGTTGATAACGGGGCCGCCCACTTCCGGTCAAATAACACGGGGGAGTTCAGCTTATGTCTCCACACCAATCGTCGTTTACTATCTGGGAATTCCGCACCGTCAACAGGAAAATAAGTGTAAGCACTATTCGACCAAACTTAGCACAGCCAAATCAAAGACAGGAAAGAAAACGAGGTTCAAACTACGGATTTTTTGAATTGAAATCACACTTGTACTACACATAACCTGGATACTCAACGAGTGCTCCTGTCAGGTGTCAATACACTTTCCACTCCACCATTTCCCATGCCAAAGCTGATTAACTGGTAATGACTACTTAGAAAGTTGAGGAAGGGTTACACTTCTATACTGCGTTAATTCCAGTCTCATGATTCTAAGCTGTGCTCAGGCAATTTGTCGTGCTTTTTCAAAAAAATCCAATTATTTTCACAAACAATTTGTCTGTAGTAGAAATGAAGTTTGTATGCTGAAGGTCATCAATAAACCACATTGTTCAACTTTTGTTTACTGTCCATTCTTATTATGGCAGAGTACGATCTGATAAACAATCATAAGAACTTCAAGATATGAGTAAAATTAAGAAGCCCATTGAGTCTTGAACCCGCTAATATCCTTTTCGCAGACTCATGTTACCCACACCACCATGAAGGTCCTTAAAATTCATTCCTATGTCATGTTTCAACCTAATATGTGCTACGATTACCAATCAACGCGTCCAGTAAGCACATATTGGTACTGAACCTAGCTAAGTTGAAGCTGCAGCGGAAATCACAATCACATAAGTTTTCACTGGAAACCAATCCCCTTTTCATGGCAAAGCATGACATAAAGTACCGATAACGATGTTGAAAGAGAAGCAAAGGAGGAGAATGAGTTGGTGTGATGAACAGCACGTAAGCGTCCGGAAAGAGCGATCGCTGGTTCAAAACTCACCTGAATCTGGATTCGCTCAAAGCTCAGTTTTTTGAAGCTATATTCCGCAACCAGTATTAGTGTGTGGAATTCTGATTTTAAGTCAGTAGCATTTAGCAAAGACGTAATTAAATTTGCGACACCCAATCTCCACACTCCAACTTCTCATATTCCAGGGACATTCAGGAAATCCATTGTTACCTCTCTGGAAACTGCGTGATAATCTGTGCAAAGGTTGGACGTTCAAGTGCAATATAGTTCCAACATTCCTCCATCAACGCATACATGTCTTCAGGACAGGTGGTTGGACGGTCGAGATGCTGCCGTTTTTGGTCGATGAGGTAGAGAATCTAAGCAGAAATATGGCAGCTAATAGTGACGAAAATCTAGCAATAACGTATTACGAATCTAATCAACTAAGTGTAGAAATTTGCTTTATCAAACCATTGATTTCGAACAGAGAACATAAGGCATTTTGAACTATTGGATAATCAGTCGCAAACACATCAAGTATGTAACAAAAATTGCAATCGACTTTGACACGCTCAGACAATATAATTGATAATGTCTTTGGAGCCTTTCATGAGGGTCTGTGTGTGGGCATTTACACAGTGCAAGACACGTGTTTCGGCCTTCCAGCCTCGACAGTAGCACGGTGCTTTGTCGTTCAGTCACTTCTTTGGGATCTACTCCTTATATAAAGTAATCGACAACGAACTTTTACACACGACGTACAGTGAAACAATCACCGTGGTGTTATTCCAATAGTCGACTGTGATTTTTTGTCTATTGCATGGCGTAATGGCTGTTACATCGGCGTATGTAACAAAGACTGCAATCGCCTATTTAGAGGCCTCTCTCCAAAACAGTTTACAATTTGACAATATATTTTGAAGGTTTTTCAGATTGACTAGACTGTTGATTTCTTTGCTGTTGAATTTTTGGTGCACGCGAAATATTAATCAAGAATCAGACATGGTATGATATATACGCTTAGGCTCTGACGAGGGCGCTGCCGCTGAAACGTTAGCCAACAAATTTTGAGGAAAAAGAAGTACCAACCTCGTAAAAATTTTCAATTAAGAAGAAGACAATTCTCAAAAAATTTTACATTTCTTTGATCATGTCGAGGTCTAGAGATAGCCGGACTTTTGAGCTAATGGTGTTTATATTTGTTACATATGCCCATGCAACAACTGATAGGTCATGCAATCGACAATCAGTCACCCTCGCACTAAAAGAACGCCACGGTACTTGTTTCACCGTTCGTCGGGTGTAAAAATCCGACGTCGATTACTCTGTGTAGAGGTAGATTCCCGAGAAACTGACTTGAAGAAAAGGCACCGTGGAACTGACAAGGCTCGAAGGCCGAAATACGCGTTTTCCACTGCATAAGTGTCCACAACAGACCTCATGAAAGGCTCAACATACATTACCCGAGTGAAATGCTTGTCTCGAAAGAAAATAAAACGAAGTAAAAGAAAACCTTCCAACCTCAGCACCAGTTTTTCCATTCCACGGCATTTCACCATAAGAAAACATTTCCCATAGGGTCACACCAAAGGACCAGACGTCCGAAGCGGAGGTGAACTAAACGTATGCAATTGTTGTGCGCCTTCCAATTGTGTCAATGTTCAATATTAATGTAGATTAAATCAATGAATTTGAATAAAAATGGATAAAATAAAGTTTTATCTGAAGTTGGCTTCGTATACAAATGAAGGACTTAAATGAAAGAGATAGATAGATATCCACGTGAATTTGGCTAAATTGACTCAAAAGGTAAAAAAACTTCTCAGTGAGCTGCTAGAATTGATATGCAAAAGGGACAATGCGCTAGATGGATAAAAAGTGTACCTTCAGAAAATTAATACACTCTGGAGCACACCATGCAATAGGCAGCTTCAATGACGTGGAAAACTCGCTTCGATAATAATCCTCACCAACGCCAAGTGATCGTGATAATCCAAAATCAGAAATCTTTACCTTAATAAAAACTGAAATATACTAGTGTGCCGTAAGTCCTCTAGATTCGTGCTTAATAGCATACTATAATCAAAACGCAGAGTAAAAATTGTTTATAATTTCCAATTCTTGAATGATTTCATATTGCTATAGAAAAATCTCGTAAATAAATAGATGAAATTTACACTTGGGAGTGATTCTGGAATAAAATTTTTGATACGGGTACTAGATATTAGGGAAGATGAGAAAACTACAGTTTAATGAAAAAGAATGATAAGTTTCAGAGTGAGATTACCCGAGTTGATTTTGATAATACAAATAAACCATGAGATTTCCGCCGACTATGACTATGACTCAAAACAAAAGTTGTCATTTATAACATGTGAAGCGAGAAATTGACATCAGCGACAGAATATAAGTGAACAGAGAACAAACGAGAGCACGAAAATTGGTTCCGACAATAGTATTACTCCTTGATCACACCTCATCCATTGTAACATATCCACACTGGTGTTCTAAATCTCTTGATGTAATATCGATGATAAGTTGTCACGTTTTGATAAAAAGCATAAGAGAAATACTTCAGTTGTTTAGTAGGAGTGTTGAGCTTCTACACTATCATTCTATCAACAGCAAATGTTTTAAACCAGGGAAGTGATCCCACTTTGATGTAGTTGAACGATTTCTCTAGCAGAATGGTATCAAGATAAATCTTCAACTTTTTGGTGAACTGAACCTCATAACTAAAGGTTAAAAACATCTCACACACCCTACACAGATATATTCCTTTTTAGAACATTAGTTCAATAATCACTTTTGAATCTTATAACCATCATCATATAATGCTCATATTCATTACTCATTCAATCAGTTTGCTGCCTTGCATCCGTCATCCACATCCTGGGATTTACGAGCGAATTTGACTCTACCTGAGAATTATGTCTTTTTCACGGATTTCGTCCAACATGGACTCAGTGGAATCCTAAGAGAAAAGAAGATCCAAATAAGATAGTCGACTGACATTCGTCACAGGCAGTTAGCGGACTCCGCTAGCTTCTTCCAAACCAGTATGGTAGCGATTTTCCGATATTGAAGAGATAGGTGATCAAGGTAAGGTTGAACCACAAACAAAGTAGGCCGTTCTGTAGTACATCTATCCACTGCACCTTTGACGTCCTATTGCAAATTTTCAAAGCAAAAAAAGCTAACAGGATTTCAAAACGTTTATTTTTCGTTTTACCTTCCTCTACTCGTTCTCTCTATGGAAAACCTTTGTTAATGCTTTTTTTTTGCTCACTAAGATTTTAACCGGAAGAAAGCTAATTACCACGCTATGCTTACCTTTTTCGCACTAAATACAAGCACATTTCTTGCAGCGAGATCTCGGTGAATAAGTCGCTTAGATTCCAAATAAGCCATACCCTACACAAAACGAATTCATTCGATAACGTAAGCGAGGAAAAAATACTAGAAAAAATATGGACACCTTTGCGATTTGTTCTGCATAGTCGCAGAGTACGTGGATTGGAAATGAATCACGAAGCGCCGGCTTGTGAAGGCACTCTAACAACGAGCCACACGTCGCCAACTCAGATACCTGAACAAAGTTACATTCATGGTTCATTGTTTCAGTTGCTGAAAAGACGAGCATGACTGTGTTTTCTCAGTTAGTCAAAAGAGACGGTCAACAAAAATTTCATTAATTCATCCTCAGAAGATAGTAGATTAACTAAGCCTGAGAAAACAAAAGTACTTATATATCTTGTGTACAAAGATCGACCCAACAATCAATTGCGCATAAAAGTACTTTCTTCGATTACGCTACAGAATCCACATGAACATTCTAGAACACTGAAATCACTACGATCACTTATCTATGAACTTCTGTAAAAAACAACGAAGCTAAATTTTCAGCGATGGGATAATATAAAGCCAGCTTTTCGTAAAAACTAGGAATTAAGACCCACAATGATTGTTGGAAATCAAGACATAAGATTCCACTACACACATAATAGAAAACTCGTATATGAAAGGTAATAAATAAAGAGCAAGATTACTATAGAATTCTATGACTCTATGATATCAATATTTTCCTGAAAAGATGCCCACCATCATAACTTTCTTCATGTCGAGCACCACACCATACAGACGAACAACATGCTCGTGATGCATACGCGTCATAATGGCAGCTTCCTATGATCAAACGTACTGCGGAAGAAAAAAAAAACACAGAAGAAAACATAGTATGCAGAACATTTCCCACTTGAAGAAAAGCTGTCGAGCTGGTGACAAGTTTATCCGGGGCAACACATTTCACAGCGACCTAATAACATCTTAAATTTAGTAGCAAAGGATTCGAATATCATCCACAAGAAATTTCAAGTGTTAAGATACTAATTCTCACGTATGCAGAACTTAGGACAAGAAAATTTTAGGCCCTGAGAAATACGCACAGTTCAACTTGTATTTGTTGCGCATTTTGATGACTTCACCCTCCCATACCATGGCAGAAATACAAATACTGGAGAAGAAATAAATATCTAGGAAAAAGCAAGTATGAATCAAAGAATATCAAACCTGCATAGATTCCACCCCATTCGGTCCACCCTTCCATGACGCTTGCCACACAGAACCAAATTCGCCTTGACCAAGCTCTTTACACAGAGTTATGCTGCAAAACACCCAGTTTATCTGCTTTTAGATGAAAACTACCCTAACAACAATGATTTCTGTGTAACCGCTAGCAGTGAGCTTCTGAATTCGAGATAATACAATTTTTCACACTTGCAATAACGATTATCTAAAACTATCCTAAAATGATTCTTAAAAAGCTTCGTAATAAGTGCAGAAGCAATGACGATTTTGTCATATTGAAGTTTACGAACGCATTTTGTACTGGACAATTCTTGCTTACAGTTGTGGCGTTTTTGAGATTATCTTTGACATTACAATCTATCATATATGTCCCTTTCAGATAAAAATCGTAGTTAAGCGGATTTAAACTTAGACAAACACAACGATAATATATAATTTGAAATGCAACAGAAGCAAGGGTCAATGGATGGGCTTGATTGTCCATACCGGGGACGATGGGGGTCAATGGACGGTTTGAGAACGTGCACACGAAGCGTTCAAAAATGCCCTAGAGGAACTATGAATATTGTTGACGAGGACTGTGAGTCTCTATCGGAAGTCAACTACGGCTTATAAACAGAGAATCAAAGTCGCTTCTACAAAACCTTAGGGAGCTGTAAAAAAACTTAACACTGCGGACAACCCAACAATGTAGAGTGGTGTGCAAAAACACTTGCGTCAGCCGGGATTCGAACCCAGTTCTCACTCTTTCCAGGAGCGGGTGCTGAAGCGTAACACCACCAACGCTCGTTTTGCAGAGGGTTATTTCTACGCTACAACAGTCTGTCAATAGCCAACCGTCTACGGTCTGGCACGGCAGTCACTATCGACATTGAACCACTTATGCTGACAGATATTGGGTTTCAATTATCAATCAGATTCATTTTATTTGACCGCGTATTGCGATGGTATGATGTCGCAATAAACCCAATAATGTAGAGTGGTGTGCAGAAACAGTCGCTGTCAAGCGTCGGTGGTGCAACGTTTCAGCACATTCTCCTGGAAAGAGTCAGATCTGGGTTCGACTCCCGGCTGACGCAAATGTTTTTGCAATACCGCTCTACATTATCGGATTTATTGCAAGATCATGTCACAGCAATAAGCGGTCAAATAAAATGAATTCTGAATGGTTACTGTGGACAACCGTTTGTCTTTCGAAAACAATAAGAAGGTGGAAATACTTAATTTTCAAGAGTTGAATGGAAAAGAACGGATCGTTGTCAAGATAGTTGTTCTGTGCTTCTTTCACATGATAAAAACGTCATATTTCTTGGTCTCAATGTCAAAATGAACCCCATGCAGTAGCCAACGACGTTTAGTTCAGTGAGCCACTGAAATTTTCAAGCATATATCAAAACATCAAAAGATCTTGTAATGATTCTAAAGGTCGATTTACACATAACTTTCGGAATGAATAATGAATGAAATTTCAATAAACTGTCTTGTTCACGCTAGCGCAAGGTTGTTATCTCTTCCTCTTTGACCACGATGACTCATGTTCCGGAAATTTGGCCTCCTTCAGAGTCTAGACACACTATATTATACCGCATTTTATTACTCAGTTAATATAGCTCAACTCTAACAAAATCTGGTTCAAAAACCTATCCATGCAAGAAGATCCAACCGTTTAGTTTTTTAGAGGAGAGAGACAGAGATAGAGAGGTCAAACTAGAGTCACATAATCTAGCTAACTCTAACTATCTCTGATAGTTTAACATAGCCCACAGAAGAGATTCAATTCTCATGCATGCCTAGGAACCCCACAATTAATGGCGCAGAAATTGACCAGTAGGCCGCGAAATTCTTCCTCATCCAACATATTAAGCACACTTCAGCTAACAATCATTCATTCTTTTCAAACACATCCGGACAAATTATCACTTGCAAAGCTTCAACAGTCAAACCTCTGTTGGAGCGCTTTCGAAGAACTCGTCGCTCGGAGAACTTCCGTATCTGCTCTAACGGAATGTGAAACTATACCATGGTCGCAAAAATATACTGCTGTCTTTTTATTGATTATGAAGCTCCGTTTAGGTCCAGTTATGAGCATTTAAAATTTAAAGCAGGAAATTTCAATTATTTTTGCACTAATCTATTAGGTGTAACAAATGGGGACCTCTGTGATGCATCAAAGATATCCGCTAAAGAAATAGATATCAAAAAAGAAGTCATCTCCACCGTACCAATTCTATAATATCTTTAAGATGTATGTAACCTGAGTAACCTATTACAGAAAATGTGCAAAAAAAAACCAAAACAAGCTCTAAAACACAGAGCGAACGACTGAAAAATCAGAGCAATACGCCGCTAAGGGCCAAACACTTCATCAAATCACTTGAATCTTCAAAGCCTTCGCAATAAACTTATCATAGATTCCCTACTTGTCTAACGGAATAACATGCTGTTCCGTGTCGTCGTTCCTTGCTAATGGCATTTCTCGATGGTCGTTGCTCTCCGATCTGCCAAAGACCTTCTTCAGCTTACCGACAAATCCACTGGGATACAGACGGGTGTATTCTTTGCGGAGACGTTTCTGTTCTGGACGACTCATTCCTGAAAACTTAACTTTTATACAGTCTTGCAAAAGTAAGCAGATTGATTCACCAAGCAAATAAAAATATGAAGTGTCTCTAATACGCAAATTGAAGTTTCCTCTCGAAATGATAATGTCTCAAAATATCCACTCATCAGAAAAAGTTTCATCATACTTTCCAGTTGACAGGTTGATTCTATCCAGTGAATACATCAGCTACAAGTGCATATGAATTGGAGAGGTTAACCTTGTGTTTAGATCTCTATCAAAACTATAGTGATTCCAGCCTAGATTTAGTTCGAGTCCGCTTTTAGCATGGAAATGCCAAAATGCTTGTCAGCTTCTGACTTGCCCTATGAGAAAAAATCCTGAAGAACACCTAAGTCACGACGAAGTGGTAAACGTCGAAGAGTCTCACGAACGACGAAAGAAAGCCCTTTCTAGATGTAGAAGAGACTGTAGCCAACAATATTTTTACACAACCACGCAATCACATTTTTTCCGTATGGATACTATTACTTCCAGCACTCAATTCGTCCCTTCGAATTCATCGCTTGTAAGAGGATTTCGTCCTCTTCATGAACATCGTAGTCTTGCAATCTCGATGTAGTCCGGCTGGGAGGTTCCTTGAGGGGTATGTTGATTGACTGCCGCCGAGTGTTATCGAGGGGAGATCAACCCCGCAATGAGTATCATTAATCACTCGGTCACAATTTCGAAACCCAGACTAAGGCACAATAAAACTTGACTCACACGTCAATAGATCATCACTCTTCGTGTTTTCCTTATGTGTTGCAAAAGCTTCGTATACGCCATCTATCTGATGGCTTCCCACTTTTTGATAAGTGAGAGCAATTTCATTAGAGAAATAAATGGCACCAAAGTTGATATGAGGACTCAAAAAACTTTATAGCTCGCGAAATGATAAAAAAACTGGACAAATTTATTACTAACTCGATTTCGTAAATTTTGGAATGAGTTCCCACAACTCTCTAGATGAAAATACATTAGGAATTTGTCTTAGTGACCAGAATAGTTCAAAAACTTTTTCAACAAGTATTGCAGTGAAAAACACCCGAAGAAGAATGTCTAGAATATGCCTATAACAGGGACACTAAGTCTGTATAAAATGTTAAATCAAAGATAAAAAGCTAGAAGATCAGTGTTTGAATGAGATACTGTTGAAATAAAACCATGATAATACACTTCATACCTATTCCTGTGAGGTCCTGTTCTTCGACGTACTGCAAGTCACCAGCATGTCGTAGCTTTAGAACTTCACGGAACTTGCTCTCGTACCTGCAATAATTCACTTCTTGTAAAGATTCACGGTGCGTCTTTTTTCATAAGATCCTGTGTTTTTTGCTTTCTAATAACTTTATGAAACCTTTTACACTGAGCAAGCCAGGACCGCAGAAAAGTTTCCAATTCCGTTCAATTTCTCCACATTAATATAGAGCAGTAAATCAGAAAATTGTGATGGCGAGATGGTATTTGATTATAGAAAAACTCCGCGCTTACATGTTACTTCAAATTTACGACTTTTATTGATAATTTAATAGCTTTTTTTACTTAACCCCTTCGGTACAACATGTACCATAAATGCGGCTGATTGCCGTTCCGCGTCTTGGCTTAGTGAGTCTTACTGTAATGAGAGTGTGTCCTCATAAAACTGTGAGTCATATTTGGAAACTTACTAAATTACTTGTATCTATATCCAACTCAGTTTACTTATTTCATCTGCTCAATACTGAAAAACTTTCGTACCAGCTTACGATTCATAACAACTTCTCATAACATTACACATAAGTACCTCTAAAAAGGGTTTACAATGTTCAATAGTATCGTAGAATGACGATTTTCGACATACACTTTATTGCTATGACACTCATTACGGAAGCATTGGCATTGTTCCCACTACCGATAACCTTGCTGAAAACAATTAGGCGATATTTTCTTCTATGGAGATCACAAAACCTCCTTTAGTGACGATTAGATCTAAATTTCATCACATTTTACAACACGTGACCATAGCGCGCTCCGTCTGTCGATCGACAACGCCAGTGTGTCAGGCGAAAAATCAACGTAAGGTTCAAACAAAGAAAAAAAAAGGAATCTAATATGAAGTGAAACGCACAAAACTGAGGAACATTCTACCAATGTTTCAGAACGGACTGAATCACATTCTAAGACACGTTGACCCGATTATCGCAACTTTCATCGATGTTCTCATTATTGAACATGACATGAATTAACAGCCCAAGTGGTTTTATGCTCAACTATACGATTTCTGATAGATCGACTCATTAATCTGATGTTGAAAATGACACTATAAAGCCAAAACCGGTCAGAAAAACAAATGTTTCAACAGCATCACTGTTATCTCCTGTTTCCAACACATTAGTTGTTGTTTCTTAGGAAAATGTGAAAGATACGCGTTGCAGTTTTCTTACGAAAATCACTACAATATATCCAAAAAATCTTACACTGACTGCGACCGTTCGATGGAACAAAAATTCTTGAACAAAGACGATATGTGAACCTAAGATTAGCTTTGCATTTTTTTGAGAAGCCATTTAGCATAGTACTTCGGAAAAGGCGCCTCATATATAACAAGTGATTGCTTTTTCTTGATGCCAGGTTTCCGGAAAACAATGCACTATATTACTTCGGGATAACGAAATTGGAAAATACGCTGGGAAAAAACCGAATGAACACTTCGATAGGCCTCTGCAAATCACTGCTTAGGCCTAGAATGAATTCAACTATATTTACGATGCTGAATGGAATCAAATGCAGGGCGTAGTTCCCCAGAGACGATGAACGCCGAAAGCGTTGTGTTCATCATCACATTCGATAGATTGGCAAAAATATTAATGTCATAGTGCATGTCTCCCATAACTGCAATTTCCTTCATAATGACCAAGCCTGACTGTGTAAATACACATTTCACTGCTCTCAAAAACTGCTTTCACTTGGAATGTACTAAATGGCCTTAGTAGTCTACACAAACAACATCGATTGGGATAATGCACATTATGACATATCTAAATAAGCTGCAAAAGGCACTAATTTACCGAGCTTGAAGGGAAAAGGATATGATTGACCTGTGGAGGTCGAACCAAAAAATCCTGCGCGTATTGGACAGCATCACTACTACTACTCTAGCGGCATCCACCATGTGTATAAAGGAGCAAGAAAAAATAAATTTGATCGCACACAAGAGAATTTTGATTGTAATCTGGAAGTAGCCTTGACGAAACACTGTAGGTATTGCTGTTTGCAACAAAACGGTCATTTTTGAATATGCAAAGCCGCACTTTATCATGTTCAAACTATGACTCAATCATTGGAAAGAAAATTTACGGCGAAAACACAACAGTAGGTTTGCACGAACCAAAAAAGTTAGATTGACAGTTGAAGATAGAGTGTAAAATTTATGGTACATAAAATTGTAGAGAAGATGACCGCATTTCTTTAACTTAATGCTTACTTCGTTGTGAAGGCGGATGTGGATGTACCTCCGCAACAAATTGAAGGCAAATTACTGCTTTACTGGACCGCACAAGGAGTGCTAAGAGATGTCGATATTTCAAAAAAAAAAGATTGTAGATTTGGATTAAGTAATTTTCTTCCATTTTACGAAGACAGCAATTCCTTTATAAGGATCTAATAATCAGAGACATCCCTCACATTCATACTCATGAACTTTTTTTTCTCAAACCAAGAGCCCATGCTAGTTCAAAAATGACCCACCTTCTCACGCATACATATAGTCCGCCTGCGATTCGATTTGTTTCTCTGATGCCATTGTAAGATAGTGTTTTCATAACAATCATTTAACTAACAGGTTTGCAAAATTTTTTGATTACATGATCCACCTTCACGGAGTGTGCGTTCATTCGTTATTCGCAGTCTCCTTTTCTGTGTGTGTACTACTTGAGAATTTTGTCTTTTTATGACTTCTGTTGTACACTTGCTAAATCAGTTTTCCGTGAAATTGTGGAACAACACTCACAGCTACAGTCCTTGAGCTATATCCTAAACAACTCCGGTGGAAACATATATGTCGAACTTGAAGAGAAACGATGCTCGGTGGGATTACGAAAGGTTGAACCAAGAACCATGCTTGCATTTCTGAGCATAGAGTTTTTCGGCGCATTTGAATGACTCAACTTGAAAGTTTGAGTTAGCGAAAGCATGACATGCGTCAAATAGCTTGCCATATGACCGAATATTCCGCTAACATTAGCAGGTACGTATCAACTAAACATCAGCAATATAGCACGAGAGTAGTGCAGTTCTCACCCATCCATTCATCGACCATGATATCCTTCATAACGACGTATTCCCCTCGCAAAATCAAAACATTCACCCAGTACTTCATTCGTGACGGATGCATATAATCCCTGGTAGCTAATCTCAGTAGTATACCATGTTTCTTTACACAGATCTCCACCTTGAAAAGAGCCATATGACTAAATTGGTGGACAAAAAAGCTAGTAAAGTGATCATTTGCACCCAATCGTGAGATAATCAATGAAATAGATGAGTAACAGGAGCAAAATGCTAGGGTTGTGCGAAAAAATCAGGAGATATCATATTGACTTATTTGAATATAATGTAAGTCTAAAAATCAAAAAATAGCAATTTTTTATTGATTTTTCATCTTTTGGCACTTTCTTATCAGTTTTCAGACTGTTTTTTCTTCACCGTGAGGAACTCAATATTTAGCATTCAATTCGCTTTTTCGTCTTCTTGAACGTCGTTAAATACTGGTTGAGCGTGTCTGCTTGTATTGTCGAATAGCCTGGCTGTAGCGTTCCACAGAGAGTTCGTTATCAGATGATGAAAGGGAATGGGGAAGGAGATAGCTCTGCGCCATGACAAGCATCACAACCCTTCGCAGATTTGTTCAGTCTTTTCCACTTTTTGAGTAGCAAATTAAAAGTCGTCGAATTCTCGACAGTTTTAAAATCGTGGGATTTGGCTTGTAATCCGAAAAAACAAATGGTCGATGAACTTATTCGACAAACCCACGTAACTGGACCTTGCAGAAAATTTATACAAAAGTTCAGCCGAACATTTCAGAAATTTACACAAAAGCTTGATTGAACAACAACCGATCAATTTCTGCTCCATAAATTTAAATAACAGTCTTTGCCTGTTTAAGCAGAACACAAAATAAAGATCATGATTTTGAAGAAAAAACTGAGCTAAATCAAAAATTATACGATTAGGGTACAATATACGTAATGAAACAACAATTCATTTTAGTACTAACGATGATTATGCAAGTATTTTCAAAAATTTGATAATATACCCAATGATGTAGAGCGCATGTGGCGCAGTGGTTAGAGGTGCTCTGCGTCGCACACGAGGTCAATGGTTCGATCTCGCGCTCATGGCTCACCAAGCCATCCATCCCTCCGGGGTCGGTAAATTGGTACCAGACAGGTCTCAAACTTGTCTGGGAGGATAAGCAGCACTGACTCGGTTCAGCGGGAGGCCACCGCGAGTATTGTAAAGGCCAGATATGCATTCAATCACCTCAAACGAAGTTAAAAATTGAAGTCGAATGCATGGCGCATCCCTCAGGGATTGATCAACGCCGAGAGCTTTATCCTTTTATTTACCCAATAATGTGGAGTGATGTGCCAAAAACATTTGCGTCAGCCGGGATTCGAACCCGGATCTCACTTTTTCCCTGGAACGCGTGCTGAAGTAGTGTACTGCAACGGTTCAGCACGCGCTCCCGGAAAGAGTGAGACCTCGGTTCCAATCCCGGCTGAGGCAAATGTTTCTGCACACCAATCTACATTATGGATTTATTCTAAGATCACACCACCGTAGAAGGCGGTCAAATAAATGAATTCTGAACTTAATAATATTGAAACTAAGGACTAATTGATAGAAAAATAATAGTCTGACATTTGCAACGAAGTTAGCTCTATGTAAAATACTTAGAACGGGATAAAGTGACCCGTATGATCTTACACTGTTTTTTTTTATTTCCTATTGTTATATTTTGGTGTACAGAAATTTATTCTTATACTTCCAACATTAGCGATAATTCATTCAGTGCAGATGTTATGCTGCATATCGTCCAAAAAGTGACATACACTCAAAATTTTCTCATTTGCGCTTGAAGACTCCTCCTCTTGAAGAGAACGTACGACTCAGAAATATCATCTTTGAAGAGATGTAGCAATGTCTCTACCCCCATAAAGTGGCATCGCTTGCAGTGAGGAGCATCTTTTTAAACAAGCAAATCGCTATTTTCCAATTTGCAATCACTATGACGACTTTGAGAGTAGAGAGTCTGTGGCTTAGTGGAAAGTGATGCTCGACGCGGGTGATCCACCCCTTCCCAAACACTCCCAAACAGTCAATGATGAACATTGCACGGAACGCCCTAACCTGGCTATCCTCGAGGTTGCAAGAGACGCGTTCGACCATTATTCTAAGACGTTCGTGAAAAAGATGAAATTCTCAAGCGAGCAGACAAATTAAATGCTAAAAGTACTAAGGCCTGCATAGTAAAAAGAACTGTGATGCAGTATAAATGAAAATAAAATATGGTGATGTATAGATATTGTATGGAATCAGATAATATTGAAACCACGAGGTAAACACCAAAATATTTCCTGCACAACTCGAGGAATGTCATTGAATGCTAACAAATGTACAAAATGGACGACCGCTTTTTTTCTTCACACACTGCAGTTGCGCATACACAAAAAAGTGGAATGTTATAGACGAATATAGAGCATACACAGGAAAAGTGCGCAATTTTATTCAGAACGCAGAGGAAAACTAAACTGTTTAGCGAAAATCGGGCACAGCTTCCAGATTTCTGAAAACCTTATTGCGACCAGTTTGACTAACACAGAGATCGCTGCGAGTCGGAGAAAAAACTAAGCATCGCCCATGGGCACATCACGACAATTTAGGTGTCGTCACGAATGTTTTAAAACTTACTCTTCATACGTGATAGTAAGCACAAACTAAAAAGCTGTATCGTTTCAAAACAGTTGAAATATGACACATATATCAGAAATTACTCGCTACCTATCCATGAAAGATTGAGAAAAAATTCAAAATAATAACATGTTGTCAGTGAACTAATTTCAATTCACAGAATATATTTTTTTCTAACAGACATAAGCCAAGTTCAGCGGATGCACAGTGAAAGTGAACAATATGGATCCGGCTGCATCAATGCCGAAACGAAATGTCATGCATTCATTATACAAGAACGTCTTATCTTACCTCATAAGATCGGCTGCCGTAAGAAGTCTCACCAATGAGATCTCGCCACTGGTGTTTATGTTCTGAAAAATGGAAATGAATCAAGAAATCAATGATGATATTCGAGCTTCTCTACAATTAATACCACTTCATGCCTAGGCATCTGGAAAATTTCACAGCTTTATAAAACAATTCACGCTCCGATAGCGCCAAAAGTTGCTACGTGCAATTTCGTTTCTGTAGAAAAAAAAACTGTCCTTTAGCAAATTTCATTCATTACAACAATATTTTGACCATGAAAGACAATAATTTATGCATAATATCTACCTAATTAGTATTGATAAAGCTGCTGCCAAGAATGGCTTGCATAAACCTTTGAAATTAGTAGTTAGGACAATAGATAGGTGTTTCAAACAAACACTGTATATGGCACGAAAAATCTCGATTAGGTTCTTTTTCGATTATCCGGAAACGAAAAAACGACCCCATTCGCTGTACAAGAACTCTTTATGAGACTGTTGGTAATCATTCGAAATCTTGAATCTCTGACTAGTGTGCTACGCGCTTTCTTTTTTTTTTTGCAAAGACCCTTTATACCTCTGTAGCATTCAAGACAAAATAATGTTTCACACCGCCACGCGCTTCTACTATTACTTCGTTGGAAGCACGAAAAGTATATGAACGTGTAGAGAAATCCTGTAGTATCCAAGTCACACGTTTTACCTGATATTCCTTTCGAAGTGAAGAAAAAATTCTTCACTGAATCAGAATTCACTTTTACTTAACAGCGTATTGCTGTGATATGATGTTATTAACTCAATAATTTAGAGTGGTGTGCAAAAACATTTGCATCAGCCGAGATTCGAGCCCAGATCTCACTCTTTGCGGGAGCGTGTGCTGAACCGTTGCATCTTCATTGAATTACAAAAATCGCACTCCACACATGAACCGCCTCAACTCTATCGATCCAATCGCCGGGCTGAAATCGCGGGCAGCCTCCTCCTGCCCCTCCTCCCAGCCTGTACATTAGCCGATGAACGTATACCCGCGTATGTTATTTAATCACATTTTTCGTGCTACACTGCAGTGAAGCGGTTTTTCAGAAGTTAAGCATAGCGTAGGAATCATCAAAACTTACGCTGTCGAATGCTTACCAATGTCTAGTCAAAGAGCTCAATTCTGCGATAAAAATGCATGTGTGAAACACTGATAATTTCCTTCGCTGAAACATTATATGAAGACTTTTTCAAAAAACGGCCACGAAGCGCAATAGCCAGAAATTTGAGCTTTCGAATAAATACTAAAAGTGTAATGAAAAGTTCATGTTCAGCGAATGGGGTCGTTTCTTCGTTTGTTCCTGGATAACCGAAAAGAACCATCAAATGTTTGAGCAATGAGCTCACATACTCTGCTCAAAAACAGAAACTGACTCTATTCTATACCGGTCATTTTTCTTCTGAAAAGCTATAGAGAAATACGATAACAAAATGTGAGCTTTCACAAAAATGCTGTAAAGCAGGGGCACAGTGTAAATATAAATCATTAAATCATCCCTAAAACTGACTCAACTCTATGAGGATTATTATGGATGCGCTAAGATTACAATAGAGCTCTCTCATACAAATCAATTCTACATAGTCAAATAGCCAAGTTAGAGAGTTGTTCGCCCAACAGAGGTAGCCAAATGGAGGTCTGAAGGCAGTGCTATTGAGGATTGAAATGATCAAAGTTGGCAATTCAGAGTGGTTGTGCGCTCCGTCATAGCAGTGCCACATAAATTGTGTTTGAAAACGTTTGCAGGAAAACTTTGAGCAATAGACGAGATGTGCTTGTTTATTCAGCATACTCCATCAAAAGTAAACGTCACAAAACTGTCGTTTAATTCTACAAACCTATCAATTGGGAAATCGAAAAAAAAATTGCTAGAGCTACAATTCCATTCATGGGAGGTAATCAAAATCTACGAAACGTTTCACTTATAGAACACCTTGAACGCTCCATGACATTGCAGGGAGTGACAAAAATCATCAAACAGTGGCTAATGTGGCGCAAACATTTTTCAAAAAGTAAGCACTTTAATGTCTTCACATTGTGATTTAATGAAACTGTCTCCAAACTATAGCAGATATTTTTTGAATTTACACACCTTTTTGGAAGGCATGTCGATTATGGCATACATTTCAGACTCAAAATTTGCCTAATTTAAATGAATAAATGGAGAAAAAGATCTTTACCTATGGAAGTTCTAGGGACCAACAGTTAAAAAAGGAATATAAGCATAAGTACTAGAGTGAAGATGCAAAGCTAAGTAGTAGCGGTTAAATTTAACCATGAACAATTTTCGAGGAAATCACACTAGTAAATGATCATTTATTTCTCTAAAGAAGCGCAGTAAAGCAGCAGAACAGTAAAAGTCTGAAAAGTGAAATCTAAAGACACGGATGAGATTAAATTCCTCTGTTTAGTACGGAAATTCAAAAACTGATACATGTCATAGTAGAATTGATGTTACTCTGCTGAAATTCTTGACAGGTTTCGCTTCATATTTCAATTATTTTCGAACCGACTGCCGAATTTCTTGAAAGAGAATTTTTGCAAAAACAACTATTAAGGGGCAGAATATAATCAGTGGAAAAGTATCCTTCATTAGCCTCACTTCATACGTCGACATGACATAGTGCAAAGCCAATAATCAAAATGTTACAGAATCATGACAAAAAAAAACAAACTCACATGCCATCCATCACCACTCGCTAGCTTATCTTCGTTTGCCGAAGACATTCTTGTGTTATCATGGATGAAAATACGCAATATTCGACCCTATTACACTCACTTCGATGGCATCGATAGAGAAGATTCTGTAATCATTGTAATAAGTTCCATTTCATTCAGATAAGAGCTATAGAGGAAGTGCAAAATTGAGAAATAATATGAAGAGACATTAGGTAATGAGAAGGATGATGGGACCAATGAATACGAGATACGGAAATTGATAGGCGCATAAAAAGCAAAGCATTGTAAGGATACTAAAAAGAATATAATTACAACTCAACATCAAAAGTAGAAATTTGCATTCCGAGCAAAGTTCGAAAAAATCACTTTGATTGAATCAAATTGTTTTGTGGAATATGATCCTAACTACGTGCAGCAGTGAACATACAGCACTTTTTAGATTTTCGTAAAAATATTGTAGCTAAAAAATCTTTGCGCTTACTTTTATCTACTGACAGTGTTCACGCTATTATTCAAATGCAATAAAAAGTGTAAAGTAGTATCCAAAACTTAATACAGCAGATGAATTAAGGATCGGAAAGAATGCACTCATGGTATGAGCTTAAGCGCGAGCGTCAACGGAAAGAACCTCACTAGTCAATGGAAAAAAACCATAAGATTTATGCATTTTATCGAACACAACAGAATACTCGCTTTTCATACACGTTATCAGAAAAGAATTCATCAATAAAGAAACAAAAAAGTTATGGTAATAAAAGCAGTTCAATGAACACATGTATGATACAGTGACAGGTTCTTTGTAGATTGTGAATGGGACAACTCTGAATAGTAGCAATAAGAAAGCAGAAGCAGGAACATCAACAGTATCAAAAAAAGGTTTAATAAATTGTTAAATTTTTGTGCAATTTGAAAAAATCTGATTCCAATCTCATCCTAAACGGAGAAATGAGACATATTCATCAATGAACACTCGGCGGTAACCTGGCACTTCTGAAAATCAGCTGTAATACAAAAATGGAAAAGTCTTTTGACGAACAGCAATTAAGGACTAAGAGCCTGAATACACAGTTCGAGCTCAAGAGGATAGAGAAGTCCAAGGATCATAGGGAAATCCAAGCGGATAGAACATATCAAGCAGTTTATACATTCTCATCAAACCAGTGACGGTGCATCATTACGATAAGAGCATTGTTGAAAAAGAACGAACGAGTCGCACTGGCTCGCCGGAAGGCTGTCGGAACGATACAAAGCACAACATGTGGCTTAACATGAGTTCGTGACGCTGTTTCTCTTCTCAGAATATCGACTCACGCATACCACATGTGTTATAATGTTGTCAGAAAACAGTAAAAACAATATTTGATTCCTTGGTATATTCTTTTACTGAAATTCTCACTGTTCGAACTTCGAAGTGTTCTCGGATTCGAAACAGCTTACTACATTTGAAGTAATGTTACACGGTTACACTGGCGCATTCTAACCTATTGAAACATTTCAAAAACATTCCGAGTTCCTAAAAACTAACCATTCACTTCTCCCAAAGCGGTCGAAAGACGTCAGTGAACATAATCATACGTGACTCTATTCGTTGTTTTGAAAATGTACTTGAAATAGGCAGAATCGTAAATACAAAGTGCTAATAGAAAATAAAAAGTGTACTGGTTAGCCTTTACGACTTTTTATCAAAAATTCAAGCATATGATTAATTCAAAACTATGATGAGACATTGTGATGACGTGGCTCGGTGATAGCGGCTAATTCTTTAGAAAGGTTATTCAAAAAAAACCAATGTTATGAAAAACGAGTTTAGAAACTATAGTAATCATAAAAAACGTTCCATTTGTAAGAGCTGAACTAGAACTGAAACGACTTCCAATGTAATAAGAAATATAATGACAATAACTATCCTTTAAAAAAAGTAAGTTCCATATTCAAACAATCTTTCTCATAATCTTTTCGCGACGATGATTGTTCGATAGTTTGAGATCTCTCGATCACTGAGGTATTTCGAGAATTTCGAAATATACAAATATACAGAATAGACTTACCTCCCTGTGGCAGTAATCACACATATATTTCCTAGTGTTTTTTCTAGATTCAAATGGATTTTTAATCTAGTACATAGTGATAGAATTTGTACTGTACATATTTTCAACGGGGAAGAGTAGTTTCGAACATGATAGACATATTGGGAAAATATCATGGTGTAAATCTGGATGAAATCCCCTTCGTTCATTGGCTTTCGTGTTCGAAATATGAGATTCAACGAAATGAGGCGCAAGAAAAAATGTCATGGACACCAGATGTCAGAATTGCTTTGTGATGTAACAAGGGAAGTTTTATTCTGCAAGTAAAGATGTGTGTCCAGACGTTTTTACTACAGTTTATAGAGCCAAGTATCACTTAAAATATATTGAATACAATTCAAAAACCATAATTTTCAAGTATCATGTCTCCTAAAGAAAAAACGACGTTACTTAAGGACTGGAAAGAACAAGAATAAAGAATGAAAGTAGTGAATTATTTCCCCTCATAGAACAATATTGATCCATGGACCTTCGAACAGCTAAAATACGCCGCATTAAACTAATTATATTAGAGATCCTTAAGACTTACTCAATTGGAAAATCTACGAGGTTCACAGAATACCGAATCGATAAAGGATAGCGATGAAGAACATAGGAAATGGTGTCGCAATCAAAACGCTTAATGATCCTTTTAGCGTTTCCCAATCGCTAACTCACATTGGCTTCATGGACTGAAAAAACTAAAGGTAATCCTACACAACTTCTGGGTACTGAAATCACTACTTAGATACGAGAAAAAGAGGATATTTTGAACTTTTTCAGCAATTTTTACTAAAACCGATATTTGTCTTGGAAAAATGAGTCAGCTTACTACATACGTGTCGATAAACTTTTGCCAGATACTTAACTATACTGAGGAAAGCATCAACTTTCCGTCTACAAATTTCAATTCAGAGCATATTACAACTCTACAAGCAAATGACATGGCCTGGAAATGCAGGAAACAAGTTTAATAAATCTTTGATATTTATGTTATAGAAGACAGTTCAGCAGATTTAATACATGTCAGTTGACATCCAACAAGCTGAATTTAGTTCGAAGAAAAAAAAGGCGTCCAGCGAATATTTGGTGCACAACTTCTACAGTGGGTTCGACTGAGAACAAGAGCTCAAGTACTGAAACGTATCAGTCACTTCTCCTCTTAAACAAAATATTAGTCAAGTCCATCGCAAACATCAGATGCCAACGGTAATTGCATTACGCCATTCATGCGAAAAAAATTTATCGACGGAAATATTTAAGAGTTAGGACGTGAAACGTGAAAAAAGCAAACACTTTAGTACCAATTTCAATGGAGGGTGAATTATTGACACATTCATTGCGAGTGAATGTCGAAAAGTGACTTTAAAAGCCATTAAGAGACGCCAATTACAGAAAAGCTAAAGAAAAAATTCAGGGAAATTCTTAACGATCACATTGGCGAAGAAGTTTCGCTGATGTTGTAATAGCATGAAAGCGAAAGTGAGAAGGATTTTTAAAACTTGCAATAGCTGTATATTTATAGCAGAAAAGAGCCTGTTAATGTTTCTCTATATCCATACGGTAAGAAAAAATGAAGAGTTAAATACGGATTTTCTGATCACTAGATTAGATTTAAGTTTGCTGAAGACTCAAGAAGATTAAAAACCTTGAAAGCACAAGAATATGTGGAAGATAATTAATGATCTTCAACTAAAATCCGATCACTCTATTAAGATTTACAAAATGCTAAACTAATTTATAAGAGTGATCAGTAATGAACAGTATTAGCAGTTATTGATAACTACATTGATTCTACCTTTCACTTATTTGTTTTACATGACGCGCCATCACAATTTAACGCGCAAATATCATCACTTCTTGCATTCGATTGATTTTCTCGCACTCATCGACCGAAAGGTTTTTAATTAAGTCAAATCACTTTGCAATCTTGAAAATACCGAATTGAGGTGCTCCCACGAGACTATGAAAGAGCGTTGGGGAGGAGATCGAACTACCACCCTGATTTCTCATAGTCTGCATCACTATCTAGTCCACTACCAAATATACTTGTAATCTACATGAAAAGGATATATTCTTTTCACGAACAGCCAACTGATTTTGGTAGATTTAAGATCATGGAAACTGAAGGGTTAATCGAAAAGAATCTATCAATTTAAACTCAACGGCAGACATGTGGAAAGCATCCAGAATGAGTGTTTGAAAGACAATGCATCCCAATAAATTACTAGATTGAGGAAAAAGGTTCTTAAAACCCGCGAAAAATTCAAATTTCTTGCTTATTTCATATATCATTGATTAATGTAAATTCAAGGGAATATCTCAGGAATATCTTCATAAGAAATTTCCATAGCAACGCTGATTATAGTGCATCAAATCTCAATTTACCTTCTGCGCATCAAATAATAGCGATGGACAAGATTGAGCTTCGAGTTTTGATAAGCAATTGTTGGAAGCGACAACTCTCGACGAGAGATGTTGCGGAGGAGATCTGTGGTGCCGAAGGTAAAGGAACTGTTAATTCTACTGCAAGCAGCTGGACCGTGTCTACGATGCGTTGAAAGAAGAATACCCGACACTGATTTGTCGAAAGCGCGTGATGTTTCAGCAAGACAATGCCAAACTTCACACAGGAAAGAAGACTAAGGAAAAGTTTGATGAATGGAAAGGTGGTCGAGGTCTTGCCGCATCCAGCCTACAGTCCAGATGCTGCGCCGTCCGATCATGCTCCGATTTCGCTCGATGGAACATTTCTTGCGTGGACGCCGATTCGAGACATTTGATCAATCTAAAAGGCATGTCGGGAGTTTTCTTATTCAAATCCGAAGTAATGGTACACCGAGCAGATTTGAGGCTTGCACATTGTCGGCAGAAGATCGCGGATAATGATGGTCTTTTTTTAAAGAATGATTATTGTTGTTTATAATTGAATCAATGCATAAACTCCGAATCTTCAGCGGAGTTAAGGAACATGTTGCTCAATCTAATACCTAAGTACACTATCCCACATACTCTCTTTTTTGAACAGTCGCGAGTTTGTTAACACGTACTAGAATACTTGGTATCAAAGAACAATATCCAGATATATATCAGTTAGTAAAATACGTATCAAAATTATTCCACTTATAAACTAGGTTTTTTCAAGAGTATAGATTACTCATTATACGGTTAAATAACAAATCTGAAGAAAAAGGTAATCGAAACCATCAAAAATCATGTAAACAGCATCATGACAGCCCGAAAAATAAGAGTTCGCAAGATAATATAAGTTAGTTTATGCCGAAGTTAAATCGTCAGTATCTCGCAAATATCCACTAACCTAAGAAGTATAAAAAGTCCTTACAACCTCCTACTGCCATTGAGTAAATTGAAGCAAATACGAGTGCCTACAGGTATCAGCGACTACTCCAAAAGTAGCCCCAATCTAACTGCCCAGTTTAGATCCTTTGAATGTCATGCATGCAACTCCTTCAACTAAGGCCACGTTGTTTAGTGTGACTTCGGGCGTTTATAGGAAAATCATGATGGAAGAGAACGAAAGAGAAAGGATAAAACGTTCAACGTTTATTAATCTTTGAGGAGTCTGAGATGTATACGATTTCACCAAATACTGTTAAATGTGACAGAATGCATATCTGGCCTATACAATGACTTGCGGCGGCCAACATTCGAGTCAGTGATCTGTTCTTCCAGACAGGATTTGCTTGAGATCTTGCGATCACGAAAGATCAGAAGACTTGGTGAGCCTACAGAGTGATATTGATACAGTAATCTAGTCTTATATTGCAGAGCACTTCTATTCAGTGCACAACATGCGCCACTGAACGGAATTTTAAAAAAGATCAAATGTTCGTAATTCCACTGTTCCATCCAGATACTTTTTTCCCAACTATAGAATGCTCTTTTTAGGAGAAACTTTATACAGAGATGAATGATGACCTTGTAAGTGACAAATACTCATCGCAACCGCCTAAAGCATACTCGATCTACATTACGTCGTCAACGTTAACTTATATGGAAGGTAAAAGTTTTAATTTTATGTCAGGATTTCTAAAAATTACTGCAAAACATTAGCAGGCGTAGAAATAGATCAAAAAATGTCAACAAAGATAGCGGCAAAAAAACAAAAGAACCGCAAAAGGCATCGCGTACTGTCATAAGCGAAGGTCGTTGAGCACAATATGAGGAATACAGATAAACTATTCTGATACGTCAATGCCGTATTTTCCAAAAAAAAAAACCCCTCTAGAATTTAGAAGACAGCTATAGATAAGAACAAGCAGGAAAGTATTTTGAGATATGTTGAGGTTGATTCTGCTGAGAAAAAGAATCAATTGAGAACAACATAGAGGAATATAAAAAAGTGTATGATGTGAAATTATAGAACATTCCGAACCAACTTTGACTGAATTTACGAGCATTCAAAATGAAATCTAACTATGTGTACGAATTTCTATAGCACTTCAATATTCTCTTGAAAAATTGGTGGCTAGCAAGACGATGGGGACTCCCAGGGGAATGCCATCTATTTTCATAAAGCACTTAGTGAAAAAAGGTTTAGATGGAATGTTCGTCAGGAGTATCACGAACAGTGGTTACTGCGTTCTACTAAACTTATTCACATTTCTATCAAAAATGAACTGCCCAGTAGATAAAGATAAAAGATAGAGCGTTCGGCGATGATGAAACTTTTAGGAATGTGGGAGGGACTCCAAAAAAGTTTCGTAGAGGTGATAAGAAGTGTATTTGGATCACATATCAGTATGTGATAGCCCAGCTATGTTCCAATTCACTGCTTTCTTCTTGTCCCAACAAGCCGCTTATTGATCTTCCAACTATGAAAAGTTTGAGAGGACATGCTAAGAACAAATTTGGACCAGCGGATATATGCTACACAGGACATTTTCAACTACGGCGCTACTTTTAAAGTGAAAGAAAATGACAATAGAAGGTCAAGTTTTATGTTTCTTAAAGAAAAATTATTTATGATAATTTTCCTCACCGGAATACCAGTACGTCTTATGTGAAACAGAAAAAGACGCACACATAAGTGTGTATATACATACATGTATACGTGTGTATGTACACATATACGCATGCGTACACTCATGTACATGGATTTATATATACATAGACATATATATATATATATATATATATACATATGTACATACATATATCTATAAATCCCTAAGAGAATTGAGTGGTGAGCAAAAATACGACCTCAGACGGGAGTAGAATCCGCGTTACATCCATGATTATTTATCTCACCACTCAGTTCTCTTTGGGATAAATAAAACATCATAACACTGCGAAAAATGAAGTAAAGATACTAGACATTTCGAATGTATGTATAGTTATATGGCGATATAGTGGTTATCCGGTGAGTTTTACAGAAACTGTCTTATCCACAAACGCCTCTCTTTCGGATGTTCACCAAAACTAATTGAAGCTGACCAAAAAAGCAATTCACAGTTAGTTGACATACAGCAGAGAACACGAATTTTAGAGCGGAAGCGAATATCTAACTTTCACATAAGTGTAATGATTTTTTACTATTTACTGGATTTCTATTACACATAGACAAACTTAAGCTATTCGGTAGGTAAAATGACAAATAATCAGTCCGGAGTACAGCAGAGTCAAAGATAAGGAAATGTTCAGTCTGAGTTTTTTCTACACGACGCTTCATCACTATTTGCTGTACGGATCCTAACATTTCTGCATTTATTTCCTTTCTCTATTGATCTTCCACAAATGTGAACACCACATTTTACGTGCTGCTTAAAGACTTCACATCTATATGAATGTTCAGTATTGGTCAAGACGACTCTCCTCACAACTTTGGAAGTATCTGAGCTAAGGCGTTCCCTAAGGCTTCACTGTTTGAGTGCGAGAGAGTGTTAGGGTGAGAATCGAACCAGCATCCTGTATAGACCTCTTACTTCGTGAAACACCGTATCACTTAGCACTTCGCTAACCCGTGCTCAATCGAATAAAACGATACCTTCCCTTTGAGTGCTTTATTAAGAGCACGCTCAAATTTCAATAGATCCTTTCATTATTATTTATGCGAATAAAAAGATATTATGCGTAACTTGCAGATAATTACGCAAGGTGGAAGAAATAATGAATGCAAACAAAGGAAGAGAAAAAACGAAGCAATCTAGATTAATATAAGCTAAATTTGAATAACTATTATAAGGGCTGTGAAAAAAATTACAGACCGAGGCTAGCAAATATTGAAATCATTCTTAGACAGACAAAGCGTCTCTTGAATGTCCTTTTTTATTCCAAAAAACTATACAGATAGGCAGATTTAAAAGTGCGAACGACCAGTTGTTATCAATAACGGCCACTCAAAACTTCATAGACTGAGAGTCTGCGGAAGAATAAAATGTAAGTAGGCAGTCAATTAAAACTTTTTAGTTTCGAGAGCTTATGCAAGAACTAGGCGTAAGTACTCAGACAAACTTAGATCACCTCAGCCGATCTGGAATGCCAAAAAGGAATTATGATAGAATGTTCCATGAATTCAGTGCAAATAAAGGAAATCGTCGTTATGAAGCCGACTCGTTCATTGACAACATTGTGTGGACAAACAAAGAAAAATTCTGCAGGATAACATATGTCGGCGTTTATGTGCTGAATGACCAAGGAGTAAACATTGAATATTTCTTAGCGTCAAATTGGGCAAACGAAGGATTATGGTGATAGTTTCATGGTGAAGACATCTACTGCAGATTTTGAAAACTGACAAAAACATTGCAACAAAGAACTATTACCAGCAAACCGACCAAATGCACATATAGCTGTAACCTTTACGACCGATATTGATCTGTAAGAAAAGGGATCCACACTGTTGCGCAACAACGTCAGACCACACGTAACGATAGCTGACATTAGAAAGCTGATGAAATCAATAGACAAATTCCCTGGCTTACCACAGTCTGTGAGATATGTTATCACTGAGGAATGATCAAAACTATATATTCCAGAAACTAAGAAATTCTTTTATGACAGAACGACCCGATAACGTATCTTTTTCGGAAAAAATAATCATATTATAATGGTTTCAGTTTCAATTAGTAATATTTCGTTTGAGCTGAGCGTGAATTTGAAATTGAACATTTTAAAGCAACGCCAACTTTCAAACAATATTATGAGGCAGTGAATTAGATTAGTGTGTCATCATAGTTGGAAAAAAAGCTGCCCAGACTTTTACACTGCAAAATTCCACCGAAATTTAGAGGGACAAAGCCAGATGTGGCAAAAAATCTAAGATTATGCAATCAAATGCAGGATCAATGCAGCGGTCCTATGACTTAGGTAAAAACCGCTAAGACGCCACGGTCATGAAACGAAACCAACAGCTGTCTGGAAGCGCAGCACAACAAAAAACATGATGAAGCGATGAATTGATTATTGAAATTGAAATATGCAAGTGAAACGGATGGAATGTAAGAAATGACGCAGAAAGCAGCAACTGTGACGAATTCATTGAGATATCAGACGAAGGGCACCAACTGTCACGAGATGTTAAAAGTTGCACTAAACATATGCTCGAACGGAAAAATTTCCATTTTTGACTTGCCGCAGGGTTTTTGACGTTTATATCAAATGCCTCAATTTGATCTAGTATGAGATCAATATTTCATGAGCTGAGGCACTAATGAAGTAGAAGGAAAAAGAAGCTGATAGACAGTGCATAAATTAGGTTTCATTCTTGATTAAACCAAAATGTTTTATGATGCGAACAAAAACATAGAACAGAACAGAGCTCGTTTATGTTGTTGGTCTTATAGAAGAAACTTTTCCTATTCACAATCAACCCGTTTCAGAGCACTATGTTTATGAAGATTATACTGAAAAAATTCGCCTGTCATTTGCTTCACTTGTAATCAGTTGAACATCGAGTGACTTAAACAGACATTAGTAATCGAATCTATCACCACGACCTTCACGTTCCACAAGCGCCCAGTGATTACCATTTACACCTACAGCATAGCATTTTTTTTTTGTGAGACCTATTATTTTTAGTTTTTACGGAAAGAATTTATTTGCCACTTCACAAAATTACGCCATAAAGTGTCTTTATTCAGATCAATCAGTCTCCATTTTATGAAAGAGGCTTGTTTATTGAAGGCAACTCCAATAGGGCTCATATATACTTCGAGTGAATTTATTTAGTTATTGCTCGGAATGATGCCAAAATACATCCTGCGCACACGATACTATGCACACAAGTATAATGTTTATCATTACTTGTAAAGGGATTGAGTTAGTAATGCAGCATGGCAGAACAGGCTGCTAATTTCGTAATTCACTTGCTACCAAAAAGCACAGAATATATGATCCCAAATCGTCCGACGTCACCTGGAGGCGAATAATGGATACTAGCGACTAAGATACATGAAAGTTTTCTTATGAGGGAGATTTGTGTTAATTCCTATTATGGACAAAATTATTGATCACAGGTAAGTAATTGCGAATGCCGAACATTACAGACGGTCGCTGCAAAGACATCGATGGAGTATCGATCCAAGGAAAAAGCCCACTGAATTCTACACAGGCCAGCGTCTCTCCGTGGTGAACACTTGCGAACTCTTAAGTAAGACTAATCTGATATTTTAGAAACAACTGACTTGACCACTATCGAATGAAACACATTTGAAGAAAACGAGATCCTCGAGTGTAAGCAAAATTCATACAAAAACGTGAAAAATTTGTGAATAACTTGTGCAAGACAACAAACTAAAGGAAAGCAATGTTAGGATACGCATAACATGAAAAAAGGAGGAATATGAAAAGATGTATAGAAGACATAGAAGAGGATATGAGATGCGCTAAACACTTCGAATTTCTTCTCAAAACGAATTATCCCTTCAAGGACCTTATGGTACTTTTCCTACGGGGCCGCGCGATGCCAAATCTCACTGAGCTACTGTAATGGCGGTGCCGCGTCCCGCGAGAAGGTCGGCGCATCTCGAGTGAAGGCAGACGCAGACAGCATGAAGTCCCTGCACAGAGACGCAGATGCCGCCGCTTGCGAATGCCGCGCAAGAGACGGGCGCGACACACCTGCCTATCAACTCTGGTCCTCAAAGGGATACATTCAGGAGTAAACTATATGCCAAATAACAATTTTTAACTTGTGTTTACTGTCTGATCATCTTCGATGGTAGAGTACGATGAGAACACAATCATAAGAATGGCGATAAACAAGCAAAACTTGAAATCGCTAAGTTTGATACATAGCTGAGAGAAAGGGCAAAGAGAGGGCCTCAATGGTGCTGTGTGTAATATGCGAGTAATCGGGTAATCGCGGGTTTGATTCCACGCAGTTTTCAAGCTTTACTCGTATCTCAGCATTCTTGTAGTTATATACAAACTAGTTTATATATTCTTCAAGCTATAAAAATGAATTATAATAATGATTTGGAAACCGGCATTTCATGTAACTTCAGCATTGATAATCAATCATAGATGGACGAATAACGAGAATATATCTTTATCTGCTTCGTTACACTGGCTCAATCAACAAGTATGTATGAATGAGCGATTAGAAACGTTGAGAACAAAAAAAACATCACTTATTTTTCCCACCAACTGGAAGGAATTTTTTTTTACAGTGTGGGAAGAATCGAATAACCTGCGAAGATTAGGAGCGATGAAAAGCAGAACTTATTTTTCACAACAGCTGGAAGTTGTGATTGAGTGTTTAGCGCATATCAAATCATTAAAGGACTACAATTTGGATATCGAACTAAACAACATTGCCATTGGACAACCATGAATGATGACTAACTGTATTGCCTACGATAAGTAATGACGTGAGAAACTATAGAAATCAATAAATCAATAGAGAAACACACCTATAACACTGCAAGACCTGCCCCGATGCTCCGTTAGTGAAACTACATTGTAATACGGTATACTGTGCATAACATTTCTCATAAAATCGCGCCGTAGATCATCAAATAATTAACGATTTCTGCTCATGAAAAATCACTGCTTCAGTACATGAATTTCCACAGTATTTCTAGTACTATTCATTTTGAAACATGGCTATACAACCACTTCTTTCTGCATCGATTTGTTTTTTATCTATTTATTCTGCCTGGCTGCTTAGGTAGTTCCTACATGGCTTACTATACGCAAACATCTTTGGACAGAGAGTATGTGAAAAAAGTTCGAAAAAAGAAAAGTGGAAAAGACGAACATGTATCAAAGAATACTTTGAGAAACTCTTGCTTAAAGACCTATTCTTAACAAAAATAGCAAAATTATGGATCACAGAGGGGGGTTTCGCACCTGGATTACTCCTCCGGGTCTTAGTTGAACACAACACAACACTACATGGCATTACACCGAGGCCCTTGCTGTGGTCTTTCACTCGCTTAGATTTCAAATCTTATCGTACTTATAAGCAGTCATTTGCTAGAATGATGTAAGGAGCACATATCGAAAATGAACTCAACTATGTCAAAGCTGCAGTTAAAATCACAAAGTTTTAACATTTCAGTCACTGCTTATCTAATTCATGCCCGGATACAATTTGAAACACAATCACAACGATACTGAGATTTGGGCAGAACACGAGTGTTCTAGTAAATGAAAATATATATCTTCTGCTGCTTCTTATCAACCACCTGCAAGCTTAGTCGTCTAAGAAAATATTGACTTGTCAGGTTAATGCCGAAGAGAAAATCAGTTCCAGAAATTGTTACTTTCTATATTAAAAAAAATCTTCCATGACAAATTGAAAGTTTTCAAATTCTACTTAATCATACAATAATCAAAACGTTAATTTTCCGCTATTTTTTTCTTGGAGAATCATATTTCAAGTAATGAGACGTTTAAAGAAGACATATCTCATCCAGATGGACACAGCGTTGTTCGCCGATTGCCGCTGACGTCAACTATCATGATTGCCCTGGAAATTTATACCAAAGTAAATGACCTTCAAAAGCTTTTCAGAAAAAAAAAACTATTTAAGACTGTGCGACGACAAGGTTGAGCTCATTCTCCTATATGAATGTAAGTTCCGCATATCACAAACGCTCGCGTTTCCGTTAAACCTATCGGAGATTGTCGAAAAAAGTTTGTGATGGGTATATAAAAGTTCTGAAAAAAGAAATAAATCACTTGACAAAAACTCAAAATAATGATTACTGCCTTTCAGTCTAGAAGTGCCATACTAAGGCAAAGAAGTAAAGATAGACAGAAAGAGAATATCACATAACTACTACATTATAGAAATAGCGTAGAAGAACAGCAGTAAGTTCACATTTAGGCAAAAGATGCCTCTAAATTCTCTACTCACTTCTCACAATGTTCGTAATCAGCAATAAATTCATACCATTGAGAAATAATATTCGAAATCACCGAGAACCACGAGTAACTGCAACGGATCAAATAATAATGGTTACGAAGGGACAAATGAAAACCGATCTCGTTCGTCGGAAAGACACTTTTTATAGAAGTACTAGTAACCATTCGAAAGCTGAGACTTCCGGCTACAGCACTTGCTACGTTATACGATTTTAGTGTAAGCTCTCTACTCAACACCCATCCCTCAATCCTATCCATAACCTGATCGGTAACTTCGCAAAGTTCATTCATATGGACCGCTTTCAGTCTAGGATTGTTCAGAACACATGACTAAAGATAGATGATATACTAAAAAAAAATACCGATACGTCCTCAGCTCATAAAACACAACTTTCACTGAGCTCACCGATTGCTGTGCAATGAATGCTCTACATTGGTAAGATAGAGGGAAACAAAGACCGATAAGGTAGACCTCGTGACCACAATCTAACTAGCACAACACAAGATGAGGGATGTTGAATGCTACGAAGAGGAGGGGCAGATGAGATGCTACAGCACAGTCTAAAGAACAGTAAACCCCTCCACCGCAACAAGATGTTCAGATGCAAAACATGTGTATAATATACATAGCACGACTCGCCTGACTTTACAGCTTTCAGAAGCAAATCCGCACATTAGAGATATTCTCAGGAGAAGCTCATTCCATTACCTAAGCTACGACCTAATGTCGTGAAGAAAAAGCCTCAGTGGATGACTCATAACAAGATCCAGCGTCAGTCTACTCAGAAAGAAGGGATAGGATGAAAGAAAGAAAGAAATTGTGTACTAAATCATTCACGTAACAACTCTTTGAAAATCCCAAATCAGAAAATGTGAGAAAATAAAAACGATGAAAAGCAGTCTTGGATTGCTGGATCAAAATCGGTGAGGAAACTCAGAGGTTTTCACGGCAAATTTATCGATCACGCAGTAGGATATTTAAAATGAAAAGCACAACACTTATACATGCTCACAAGCAAACGAATCCAAGTTCAATAAAGCAAACTATAATGCAGCAAGAGTTTTCGCAACGATTCTTTCTTAGCAAATCCTCAAACATCATCATTGATGTCCTTCAAAAGAGTTAACCTTATAATTCAATCAGTCGAGGGCGAAACTAATTCGAACATTGAAAGAATGCTAGGGAATCGCTAATTTAACGCAGTATTCTGCAGAGAATACTTCAAATTTGAAAAAAAAAGCGTGGAGAACGACTACTATCTTTCTGCAGTCATAACTACTAAGAAGAAAAGAGCAAAAGATCCCACTTCGGACCTACAGCTCTTCTTTGCAAGTTGGTGTTTCAGAAGAATAATCATAGGAAACTAAATCTCTCAGCCCTATTCATTACGCTCCATCTCAAAAAACCAGTTCGAAATTATACTCTAAAATTAGCGAGGACGAGAAAAGAAGCGACAAGGTATAAATATTACTCAGGTCACAAAATTTCAGCAAATACTTAACCTATAAAGTCTTTCGACACTGGTAATCCTAAGTTCGCTTTTGAAAAACTCACAAAGACGCTCCTCACCCTTGCCGTAATATAACGGTAGACAATTGACAGCCCCGCTAACTGCTTGTGTAACACGGTGACTCACAGTATATGAGAAGTCAAGAGAGCGATCATATGTTCACTTTTTATGACATTATCGTCTTTGTGATGATCAGCAGCTAGTGTTCAACACGAAGATAACTAGGATGATAATTACGTAGTGAAACGATGATCACATCATGATGTTCTCTACCAGAGCTTTATGGATTACTAGAAAATAAAATAACGTTTGTATAGCAAAGAAATGAAATCACACTGCATCCAAATTTATAAAGTATAAAATGTAATCAACAAGTAGATTTTCTTTGAAATATACTTCAAAGAACATTTCTAACAAGAAAAGAGATATCATCAAATTACCCTAAAGCTTCGTATTGCGTCAATGTGATATACATGTGAACACTTCTTAAATATTAAATTTGAAACATATCGAATAATATTGATTTCTCGAAATTTGTTCACAACATTTTCGAAAACTGAAGTAATACTGAGTTGAGATCTTGATGAGTCAAAGAAGAAAATAAAAGAAACTTCATCTTGTCAATCAAAGAACATAAACGATTTTCATATAGAATCTCTGAAGGTTTTGAGTTATTACCAAATCGAATTCGAAAAAAACCCTAAAGTGATACAAGTATGCTTAGAATTTGAGCTCAGACACCACAGTATGTCCAGTGGAAACCTCGATATAGAATGTGACGAAAATGTGATGAAGGAATAAAAGAAAAAAAATGCGTGCGGGCGGTGAAATTCGGAACTCCATCGTGATAAGATAGAGAAGCTTTTACCAAATGGTAACAGCCATAGATTTCAAATTTTTTTCAATCAATGAGTTTTCTATGAGACGAGATTTATCCGTGAAAAGATGAGAGATCATTAGAAGGACGTGTTTCATAGGCGACAACGGTGAAAGACAGGTGCGCGCTAAGTGCAGCGCCCAATATACTTTGCGTATACGTTAGACAAATAAGAGTTAGTATTTGCTAGCTTGACCGCTAAGCACATCACAGTTCTGACCCGGTAACAGCGAAATATGAGCTGTTAGAGTGAGCACTGTTTTAGCTACTACTAGCGCACTTGAATATTTGGAGGACCCCCTAAATTCATTGAAAGTGGGCTCCGACTTGTCTAAATGTTGTTAACAAAATAATGGGGTGATTAATTAATGAATCAGTCTGTGAATGAAAAACGTTCTGGTCCTACCCTCGTCCAGCGTTCTCTGTCGTTCGCGTGAGAACGCCTTCGATAAGATATTTTCACGACTACAAAAACTCAACTCAAACAATTTTCTATGACTCATGAAGATAAGCTCTTCAAGCTCGAAATAACACGTAAAATGAGTGAAAAACTTTGGTACGGATGGATACGAGGAAACGAATCGAATGCGAGAGGTGCTGCGACTAAAGTAGCAGATGTGATGACAGGTTATGTAAAAAGAAATAGGATGTTCTAAAGTTATCTATAGAGGTTTACAGTCCCTAAAAAAGGGGACTTTCCTTCACCAATAACAAGACGAGAAATAAATCCGTGAAAAATGTAGGCTCCCATGAATGTTTTCACCGTTACAGAGTTTAATAGGATTTTTAGATTTCATTAAGAAATTATCATTCATGAGGTGAAAGTGTGAGTGATGTGAATGATGATGATGATGATAATGAAGAAAATACTCTTGGTGATGGTGGAGGAGATAGATGTTTCTGGTGAACGAGAGGCAAGATATGATGGCAACCGAGGCCTTAGTTTGCAAAATTTCGTGTAAAAGCTGCGGGTCACTTTCATGAAGATTTATATTCTTCTTTCATTCTTATATTCATTAATAGCCGCTTATGATTCTCACAACAACTGGCGAGAATTTCGTGCCAAAAAAGTTAATAAGAAGCTGATAATCTTATCGTGCCACAGAAGAAGACTTATCTCCGTCGTTTGCACATGCGAATTCTTCGAAATATTTTTCTTTTCAAATTAGATTGGTCTGATTAAATTCAAAGAATTGTAAACGGAGTTAAAGATTTTTACTGATTCCTACTCGACCATGATAGTCACAAACACATAATGAACTGAAGAACATCGTCGTGTTCAGCAGAACAGTTTTCTATTTCTTTACCACTTAGGCGACGACGTTTGATTTCGGTTTTACTGCGGAGTTGACGGTGCACAATCTTTCGTTGTGTTCACTGTATGCGATCTATGCAACGCACTAGAATTTAGTGACTTTCTGCACCGAACAGAGCTTTTTTACTGGACTCTAGTAGTTGTCCGATAGATTTGGAAACGGCAATCTCAACACTGTGCTTGGGTTTCTGAGAAGGGCCTTCGTAGTGCGCTGAAGCATGAAGAGTGAATCACGTTTTACCTTCGCAGTACATTGTATGCTCTCGTAGCATTTGCCTGGCTTTTTACCAGACTTTTAGTGGTCATTCGACAACTTAAGAAGCACCTATTCTAATATCAGGTCTGCTTTCTGGAAAAACTTTCTTAGCACGCTGTGGTAACAATTATTACGTTTCGTCCTCGAAATACTCAGCCCACTGTTTAACTTCACGAGGCATTTTTTATCCCTCTATATTTGAATCGAAATTCATTTGTTTGACCGCCTCTTGCGGTGGCATGATCTTATAATTACCCAATAATGTGGAGTGCTTTGGTGTAACGGGTTCACCCCACGCTCCCGGAAAGAGTGAGATTTGCGTTCGAGTCGCGGATGACGCAAATGTTTTTGCACAGCACTCCCCCTCTATATTTAAAAGGAAGACGTAGGCTGATACCTCGACCACGTCAAAACTACGGCGATCAACTTAAAGAGCACTCAAACGATGTCTTCTGCGATTTGGTCGGCTCTCACAACATCTACCCGGCTTGTGTAGCTCAAATCTCCAAAATTTGGTCTCATTTTCGTGATCTAGAAGAGTTTACATCGATGGCGAAACACAGATGGGCCAGTCATATAGAAAGAAGATAAGACGACAGATGGACAAGGCTAACTATAGAGCGAACTCCACATGGTCAAACCCGACCCCGAGGACGACCATTTACACTTTGGGCGGATGTGTTGATAAGAAGAATTAATCAGCTGTACTCATAATGCCGAAATCTTACAGACCACGGTACGAAACTCGCGCTAGCCGACATGCTTGAACAGACAATCACCATGGATGACTATCGCGAGAAGAAGAGACGAATGGAAAACTTGCTGGGGTCCGCACAACTCATGAAGACGGACCGTCCAATTATTAAAATATTTGAAGAAAGAAAATTCCAGAGAGAGGGTTTTACCAAGGAAAAGTGAGATTCCACTTGAGAGATGCCATAAAGGGAGGTGTTTTCAATTGAAATAGCGCTCATGTGTCCTAAAATCTTCATTTTTTCAGCGAATTAATCACATCCCTGCGAAAGGAACGTACTCTCGATTTGCATATTGTGCTGCCTGCCTATCGAAATGGAACTCGAGAACACAGATGTCCAAGAAAACTTTCCAAAAAAAATTATATGGAGATACTTTTAGTATGTAGTCGGTCGGAGCAAACGTGGGAAGAGAGCGCAATCATCGTTCTGTAGAGCAGTTCTTCGAAAAGATGAATATTCCTAATTTATGTCCTTAAGATACTTATTCAACAATGAAAAACTAATACAAACGACACCGATCAACAATAAATTATCCTCAAAATCAGTACCGATCATTTGCTTTTCTAACATAGAATTTGTACTGATCAGATCAACAATTAATTCATCCTTAAATAACCCAACACACAGTAAGTCCTAAGATAATCACATTGTACTTTTGAAACCATTACATGGAACAGCATACATACTTAAATTCTAACTTATAGCTTCAGTTATAGCATTCACAATTCAGAAGTTGAATACCTAGAACGTTTGCGATAACGTTTCTGATGGACGAAATTATAATATTCTAAACAAACATACATCTTTCATTGGTTGCACTACGCATGCGCAATTCTAGCCCTGTTTGAAGCATATGCAACATTTTCATTCTCTGCCAAGTTTTTAAGGCATTCATTACGACGCCTAAGATTCTTTGAACCGCAGGAGATCATTCGGAGGACACGGCTGCTTGTTGGTTGGGGAAGTGACCTTCTGCTAAGTAGCTGAACTACACCTCCTTGAACTCGGTGAACCTGACTGTGCGCAGGAAACCCCTGTAGATTCTTCAGGCGTTCATTGAACATGTGTGCACGACTAAGTGGACGAACAGGCGTATGTACCTAGGCCATGAGCTAGGATTTTCCTCCGAACAATACCGTTGGCTCGACAATGCACACATTTCTTTCAGGCCCGTATAAGTCACATAAATGTTTCAGACATGGCAAGTGGAAAACACTCATTTGAATCCACAAGGCACTAATTTTTCCATCGCTTCAGCAGTGGTCTTTTTCACCTAATTTCCTCTGCTCGCCACAGAGTCTGTCTGCCCTGCGATCGTAGTTCTAAGAGGTCAAGTGGCTCCCGGCACATGAATCATTACTGCGCATTGAACACCTGCCGCTGCCATCAAAAGGTAGAGTTCTTAGCCAAAGCACAGTCCTTGAGCACTCACGATGAAGTCTTCAATTTCCGAATTGGTTGTTCTGGATAGTCTGAGTTACTCTCTAAATCCCAGCATCTCTAAGATGCATTGTTGTCCATGCTGTTATTGGCTTCGTCACCGATCTCCTTGTTGTCATTGTTTGCCAGCAGTAGATCGAGCAGGATTTCGAAGAGATGTCAAACCTTTTGCTCAAAAGTATTCGTTCAAGCAGCTTCGCCTCATAACTTCTACAATTTCAACATATCGTATAATTGTTATCTGAGCCAGCTTGTCATGTGGTATGTTAATGGGCCTTTGTACAGTCCGATACCCATGTTTCGACCTTGACAGTCTCGTCAGCCGAGCAGAACCCTTCGTCTTTTAGCCAGTCCTCTCGGCGGTGCTCCAGTCCCCACACTAAAAGTAAGCGATTCCCCCACACTTCTATGACTGACATTTACAACAATCTGCGACGATTTGGTCCTTTTTTGCAGTCAGTTTTTGATATACGTGGAGAATACCTGTCGGAAGTAGATGGGAAACCAAATCTCTCATGTATTGATGGACCACCACATTCAGCTACCGTAGTCACATTTGAGCCATTTAAAGAGGTACTGGACGAAGGGCAATGTACTGGACGAAGTGCAGGAAGTCGTTCTTAGGGTATTCAACTAGAATCAAAGAATGCATAGAACTGCCTAAATCAGTGCGCATGTTCAGTGACAAGAGTAGCAACGATAAACAATGTTTCACAGCACAGAAAATGTGTAAAATGAAAAACATTAGCTCGAACGACAGAACTAAGTCTCGTCTATAATTACATAGAAAGCCCAACTCTTGAAGCACACAAATACAGAAAAATTGTTGAGAGTTATCGCTAAACTGGTCATTACATGCCGAGTACAGCATCATTTTGGAAAACCTTTTTGTTTTCCACTTCCTGATTAGTGGGAAAACTTCGCGTATTGAATGGAATTTTAGGGTATCAAACTAAGAGATTTATGTCGTAGTGTTCTTTTCTCAACTTATCACGATTCATAGCATGGAATGTACGAAAAGTCTTGTGAAAGATGAATGTGAGAACACGATTTAAATTCAAGAAGTGCTGGGATTTGTGACAGTGAAATTGACACGTGGTTCTTATAAGATAAATAAGTAAAAACAAGTTTCATGGAACTAAACATAGGAGTAGTTGCCTTGTTTTGTCTATATTAGGTTATTGAAAATATAATGGCGGTTCATGCATTATTGAACGTGAACATATGCGTCGTTTAATATTGGAACATATTCCCAGATAAATGTGAGTAGGCTTATCCTACCATTTTAATGCGCATTCCTTGCTTTATGTTTTAATGTCTATCAACTTATCACTTGCTGTTTATTTTACACTATTCGTTTCGAGTGTTCTTCTGAGATCACGATCAAAACTCGACATATCTTGACAATTCAGATCGGCTGAACCAAGGACGGTGTTGCTGATGAGTCCCGGTAGAACGAAACAGGCGCTTGTATAGCATTTAGACCTTAATGGGTCAAAACATGATACTATCTTGTCTCGACAATTATTTTTGACCCAACATGTCATGTAGTTTTATAGGCAACTTTTTGAGCCTGATACACGTTTTTCGGTCGTGATAGACTCATTAGCTGGGCAGCACACTTCGTCTTAACCAATACTCTCTGGGGTCCGTACATCCCCCCCCCCCCACCCCCCTTCTAAGCCGCGACGCTACGATTTACACTGCCGTCAAGTGAATAACCACAATCAGCAGTGTTTTACACTCGATTGCTCTTGAGTGGTAATTTTGAAAATATCATGCTGTTAGTTTCGAGTGTTCTTCCAAGACCACGCTCAAGACTCAATAAATCTGAGAATTGCTTTATATTCACACTTTTTGTTTGATTTTTAGATTTATTTTGGACTATGGTAAGGATGTTGGTTGGTGCAAAAGTAATTGCGGTTTCAGACTGTGAGTTCAAAATGGGCGAAAGCTGCGAAAACAACTCGCAACATCAACAACCCATTTGGCCCAGAATCTGCTACCGAACGTGCAGTGCAGTTTTGAATCAAGAAGTTACTCAAAGGAGACGGAATTCAACAATGTATGAACCATACTTGCTTTTGTACCAACCTTGTCAGAAGTCATGGTAAAAGCAATCATCGCTGCTGATCCTCTTTAGACTGCGTGAAATGTTTTAGACTCATCGTCGACAATCCTATCATTTCTCCGACGACTGCAAATATTTTTGCACAAGCCTCAACATTTCGCCACTTGTATGGATTCTTGACCGATCCGCTGAAACGAACTAATGTGCCAGGCAGTCTAAGCTATATAAGTGCAATTAGTTCGGTGAGCAGCCCCGAAGCCAGGATGATGATGTTTTTCGTCTCCTACCTAGTTCTTCTTCAAATTTACCACTCCACTGAACGGCCCATCTACGCCTTATCGTCAAGAAGAGAAAAGAGTCATCTTTCTTCGCCGGATTTTCCAAGAATTGTTTTCATTCAGCCGCCTAGTGGTTCGGCTACAACGCTGTTGGGCTCATCCATACTAGTCTTCAGTCCTACTTCCAACTTCTCGCTACTTTCTATCACTTTCACTTCACTTTATCTGGTCGGTATCACACTTCCATGAATGCCATAGAATCTTGGTGGTTTATTAGCACATTTCCTTGCTATCTCGAAGATACCTAGGCTTCCACACGGGTGTTCGTTTTTAGATTATGGACAGTAGGTGGGGAATCAACTCCCGCGTGAAGCATCATTAGCCACTCGGCCACATCTCTCTGCTTTTGCTATAGTAATTCTAGAGAGAATGAATAGCAGCACGATTGCCATACAACTATAACAGTGTTATAGGGGTAACTCTTGACTGAAAGTTGTGCACATTATCGAGTCTTTACCATTATGACTGAAAAACTGGCTGCTATGAACGTGAAGATACATACAACGCGTACAAACACGGTCATCGAAAGAAAGCAACTCTGAACGACCAAGTAGCGATTGTATCAAGGCAATCTCGGATCTCACATATACTTTGCATTATCCGAGGACCTTACTAACAGCCGTTGAAAGTACGAATAAAAGCATACAAATCTCAATGACCAGAGCACAATATCTCTTGTGGCTTCCTCCACCTTAAAATACAAAAAAACTTATTTGAAGGATTTTATGCAAATCGAAATGAGGAAAAGTAAGAACAACAAGGATGCAACAGTTTTTGAATAACGATCAACAGATAACTGAACAATTCATACCTTCCTAAACTAGTAAAAAAGAAATAAACGCGATATACTTTAGTGCATAAAAGATTTGACCTGGTTGCCGCTCTTCTTCCTTTGAATAGCTTTCCGTGCTTTTTTCTTGAGCGGAGGATGTTTGGCATTTTGAGACCTGAATGGAAAGAACACTGTGATGTCAGCGGCAAACATGAATGAAGACCACTTGATAACCAATTTTCCTTCAACTTCGGACTCAGCAATTAATCATATTTTCGTTGTTGATTGGGCCAATTTCACAAAATTGTTTGGAAACAAATGTATTCAGCTAACATGTTCGTCTTCTTCAGAAGCGATGCTTTACAGTCTTCGTCTTTGTTGTGATCTTCGCCCTCGTTCTCGTTCGAACCGGATTTGTTTTCGAAAAGTACCGCTTAAAAAGCGTTTTTGTTTGGTGTTTAGGTCTTTCTAAACGGTGCTTCTCCAGAACAGATCCGGCTTAGACGAGAATGAAGGCGAAGACCACAACGATGACGAACGACTGCGGAGCATCGGCTTGGATCAATAGGCTAGGCTATCAGAAGACGAAATGAGTCGAAACGTTAGTCGAAATAAATTTGTTTTGTAATAGCTTCGTGTAACTGGCTCAATCAGCACAAAAAACAGAATTCATTATATGCTATTTTCTAAAGTTTCGATAGAGAAGAAATTTCGAAAGTGACACACTTCCTTGTGGAAAACTTGTACTGATCAACTTTATTGGATTGCTCTTTAGTTAGACTTGGGGACGCTTCATCATCTTTTCTGGTTGATTGCAGTTTCTGAAAAGATTTAGGAGAGAACTTAGAAACAACATTCACAATTAGAAAACGAATTGAAACTGAACACTTACTGAAATCTTGTTCTTTTTCATCACTTTCATTATACGAAGCTCGCGTTTTTGGAATTGTAATCCGGTTGTACTCAGGGCTAATGGAACTGATGCTGGCGACTGCAACATCTTATCAATCCTTTCGTAACAAAATACCTTGTCTATAAAGTAGATACTATAGCAGACTATGCACCCATGATAATTCAGCATCAAAGATGACTAAAGACTCTTGTGTCGCAGTGGTTAGAGGTGCCGTGCGCACATGTGGTCTATGGTACGGTCGCGCGCCCAGCTCACCAAACCTTCCATTCCTCTGGGTGGTATCAGACTTGTTCTGGGAGTATAGAAGCACTGTGTTATTACATCGGGTTGACCACCACAAGTAATTACAAAGCCAGATATGCATTCAGTCACCCTTGACGATGCTATGAATAGGATTGAAGGCATGGGAGCATTCAGAGATTTCTCAGTGTCGAAGAGCTTTACTCTTTTCAGTTACATGTGAAAACTAACATCATCAGGGAAACTCAACCAACCTTAAAAACCACGAAAGCGAAACCTTTTCCCATACCAGTCGATTGATCTTTTACACACCGTACAAAACTGACATCTCCGAAAGTATCCTCGAACAAAGTCGCCAAATCATCCTCTCTTGCATCAAGTGGAATATTTCCTGCAACGCGATTGAAATCTATTTCCATTAATCTCATTTTACACGATTAGCCAACACAATATATTGTACGGATTTTAGCATTTCTTGAATAGCACTTGTTTCTTCGCATTCATACTCGACGAAAGTTTTCAAAAACATCCAATAATGTTCAGTGATATCCACAACTTCGAACCCAAGAAAGGAGTTGGATCAGCGATACACCTTTTCCGCGGGTGCGTGTTAACCGCTGCTCTACCAGATCTCCTGTTCTCTTATAACTCTTTCTGAGGTTGTAAGAACTCTTGTCGGTCTTGAAACATTCCACGTGTTGCTTCGGCTACTGCTTGAGGATTTCGTTTTCTCTATGAGTGTCGTAGTATACTTGTCGAGGCGATTCTCTCTTCAAATCTTGGAAATAACCGTGCTAAGTCGTTTAGTTGATTGATTGCAAAAGAGCTTAGTATATACCAGGAAACAAGGTGAAAAGCAAGGCGCTTCAATTCTCCTCCCGCCAAAACTCTCCTGCAATGTGGGCATAAATAATACGAAATTAACTGCCAATAAACGATGATGAAGCACATCTCTTCTTTTCTATTGAAAGAAAATGTTAACAAAGTTGTACAATCCACAACGTTCATGATACTTACCAACAAACACAGTGAGTTTCCTATCATACTGTGCTTTCGACGTACAAGTATCGACTCGAATTCGATGGCGATCAAGGATTGTGCCATTGCTAAAAGGCACAGAGGAGGTTTATTCATGTACAAGCAGAGTAGAGCAATTACAAGCACCCACTAAGCAAGAGCCTTCTGCACTGATTCCTCATCCTTAAATTTTACATAGAAGATTATGGAGGTCTGCTTCTTATGAAAAGATTTCGACAGATGAGCGATCCGCTTGGCAACAGTTTCTTTGCTTGGAAAAATGCATCGCATTCGAACCGATTCGATCTGACGATAAATTCATAACTGCTGAATGAGAGTCTAAAAGCTATAAAAATAGATCTATACTTTGCCATACTGTGAGAACAGTTTCTTGCATGATTTCTCGTTCATTGTTAGAGGAGCATTTCCGACGAAGATCGTTCGCTTCTTCTCTTCTAAGCTCATCAACGTTTCACGGGCTCTCTTTTTATTTTCACTGCAAATAATTAATTTGAAGCCTGTAGTAAGATTCTAAGAGCAATTTTCTGTAACCTCGAAATTCTTCGCAATTAAAGATTTTTCAATTTTAGCTAAATACAAGACTGTTATAAACACTTTTCATCTTGACAGCTGACGTCTTGGCGATTTGCCTGCTCAAAGCCCTGAGATTACTGTTGCCCACAACCCAGCAGCTGAACACCTCTATTTCCTCATTTGGCAAGAGAAAAAAAACCTAGATTTCATCACATCAGGCACAAACAACTTCCAACATATTCACTGCTTTTTGAGAGCCGTTCACTAAATTGTCCTAAGAGCAGACCAACCGTGCAGAGATCGCATGGATCGCGCTTGTTGCGACTGAAATTTGGGTTTGATGATATTTTCTGCCTGAGTTATGAAGGCGATTGACTGACTGGGGTAGTGGAAAATCTGAACCTTCTAGGCCCTGAAGAAGGCGAAACCGCCGGAAATGTTAGCTGATCAAGCACACTTTATGGTGACAATGTGTAATTCAAGATTTTCGCTAAAAGCACTAATCGAAACAAACCGTTGCTGTATGCGATCCCTGCGTCTGGCCGCCGTTTCCGGTTCGACCTCCGACTCTTTCGACTGCGTTGTATTATCGCTAATATCTTTCTTATACTTTTTCGGCCTGATCACTGTCTCGCCTTCCACAACTGTGACGGCTCTTCCTACGAGAATCAAAATTTAACTTGTTTAATTTCAAACGACAAGATAACAATGGTTGTACCAGGATCCTCTGTAGGTAGAGTCACTGAAGTACCGCTGAAGAGCCTTGCGAGCGAACCGACGACGTATTTGCCTGCAGAAACGACATAGACTTCGAATTTTAACTTAATTTAACCCGTATCACAGTTTTTCTGTCTACTCTATGGGTCCCAATACCTCTGACATTCCATTCGTCTCGCATTCATCGCTTGATTAAAACTCATTTTTTTCATGAAAGTCGTGAAATACTGTTTGAGCACATCTCCTCGCAGACTCGAGGACAGCGAGTATGGAGTGTTGCTCAGGGCGTTCACTACTGATTGTAGAGGGTGTTAGTTGCGGCAGGGATCTACCCCACGTCGAACATTACTAGCCACTTGTCTACCGGCTCCCCGACATCAACTTCGGAATTTTGAATAACCAATTTCAATCAGCCACAGCAATTCCGTAACATAGAGGATATACAGAGCAATAAAACACACCTGCAGGTTGCTTTGTAACACTAATACCAGCAGCTTCCCGAACATCTTCACCATCTTCGCAGCTTGTTGCTCCCTCATGGTTCTTTGCCACCATAGAGGAAGCACCTGAACAAATAAGATTCCCACTATCCATTCATTTCCTCAAGTTCTTCGACGACCGATTTCCTACAGATTCCGAGAAAATCGTGATTACACTAAATGCAAGAGCTATTTAATAATATAAGATCAAAATGACTGCACAGAGGATAGATGGCCACATACTATCTTCGTGCTTTTCATTGGAGGTTAGATGATCGCCTAAAGCTCCATTTTCTTCATCAACGGTAGAGTTTACGCGATTTCTTTTCTTCTTTTTTGCTGAACATTGGACAAATCCTGTAAACATGGATAAAGGCCTCACAAATTTAGATCTTGTCAAAAATGAGAGATATTTTATTTAACATGGTTTTCGCTTGTAAGAAAGATACTGGAAATGAGATCGCTGATAGATTAAACTGAAGATAGTCGAGATGTGCGGTTTTGATCATAACTGAATTCTTATAAAGTAAACAATAATGATTGTAAAAGCGATTCTAAATAACAATAAAATAAACAGTAGACGAATAAAGCATAAGTAAACCTTATGGTAATGCAACCTATGAGAATCGTTTAAGATAAACAATGCGACAAACCATTTCCATGTGGCAGTCTCTTGAGAAGTTAGATCTTCCACGCCAGAACATCCACTTTCTTCTGTGATGAATTTCCTTTTCTTCTTTTTTGATGAACTTCGATCGGATTCTGAAAGGTGATATAAAGATTGGAATTTTGTCTCATTTCAAAACCTCATGAATCAAGCCTATTGAACAACTTCATCAAATTCGAAATGCTCCTTCGGTCGGAAGCAATAAAACAAAATTGGATTCAAATTTCCAAAAATCTTTCGAGTCAGAGAAGAACAATTAGGATTTATCAGCTCATGAAAAACACACTTTAAGAAACTGGATAACGTGGTAGATGGGAAACTAGATGGAAACTACGAGAATTTACGACACTGCGACGAATACTGAATCAAGTTCAAACTGTGTAAAAACATAGAACAATCATGAGTGATATGCAGATCTTTGAACCTCGGGCAGAAGTCGAACCCGCGTCTAACCCTTTCCGGCGGCGACACGAAGGTTCTACTCCTATACAAAGTTCAAAGTCTCACATGTCACTCAACATCATTGGATATGTATAGCTGTAACATAATATAACTACTAAAAAACGTTAACGGAAGAATGTCGACTTCAATGAGATAACTACACAAAGTGAGCAGAGATTGAAAAAACGCGACAAGTCATTTGTGTGAGAATGTTACCTGAAGTTAAAAGCTCTGATGCAGGAGTTCCGTTACACTCGAAGGCATGCTCAGCGTTTGATTTCATTTTCTTCTCTTTTGATGACTTTTGAACGCTTTCTGAAAAGACTAACGATATGATTTGATGATGATTAACGATGATTTCGCGTTTTTCAACTTATCATGGCTCACGACTCATCAATGAGCCATCTTCTCTGACTTGCAGTGCTCATAAAATTTTTTTGTTTCACTGCTTTCATAGCATGTCTTGATGTGTCCAAGCTATGGAATTGAGTGGTGAGCAAAAATTCGACCTAGGGCGGGAGTGAAACCCGTGTTTCAGCCACACCGAGGGCGCGTGCTACCACTACAGCACAGAGCACCGCTAATCAGAATAACTATACAGAGGCAAGACGAGATTGAGAACCGCCACGAATCGTTCCCGTAAGAATCCCACCTGCAGTTAAGAGCTCTGATTCAGAGTTTCGTCGCCGTCGAATGCAAACTCACTATTCGACTTCTTTTTCTTCTTTTTTGGTGACTTTTGAACGACTTCTGAAAAGATGAACGATGATAAATTATCATTTCGTGTTCTTCAACTCATCATGGGCCACGACTCATAGATGAGCCACCTGCATTGGTCTGCTCTCCAGTTGCGAGAAACGTATTTCATATCAAGTAACCCGTAATTCTATTTATGGGAGACTGGTATAGTAACAGAGCTCCTGCTACTACCGCGTTGCCGCAAGTCAATTTCAAGCCTTGGTGGACAAGACCTTTTCCGCTTTAACCTAAGACTCTTAGTAATGGTTTGATAGATTGCACCTCAACGGTTCTGAAACCATGCTTGTTTCCCAAGAACGTCTTTTAAGTATGCCGTACAGTGAGAATCAAACTGATTTTCATACCCGCCGTGCACTATCGCGTGTATTTTCGTTAAACTTCTGAGATTTTTTCCCTTGGTTTCGTTAAAGTTCCTAGGATTTCATAATGGAGTTCTAAAAAAATTCTGTTTCTATTGCTTTGTGGGCTTAAGCTTCTATCAAATTTTTTTTTTACTGCCAAATATACCTGCCACTAAATTCAAGCTTAACCGGCCTAAGCCTGGTAGGAGTGAACGTAAGATTTCCGCTTCTTCAGCGATCTTTGCACACTTTTTCAAGAACAAACTTAGCACCAACATCACCTAAAGTTATGCTATCGAATGACTGAGTCTAAAAGAAAGCAAAAGGCCATGTCTTAAAGATTGAAAAAAGGGACTGAGATAAGGAGATTGCATCGAGCTTACTCTGAAACATGAAGAATCGAGAAGATCTTAATACAAATATCTCACCATCATGAGACCGAGATTCCGTAGAATGGCCGTAAGATTTTCCTTCGCTATCTCTTCATTCGAAAACGTTTCTGCTAGGAACATTTTATGCTTTTTTCCCATTATATGCTTCTGTAAGAAAATCGAACAAACATAGAAGTTCTTATGTCTGAAATATCCAGTAAACAACACAAAATCAAACGTATTAGAGCTAAAATTGGCGCAGCCAATGTAAAACGTAGTTATATTTGAATTTTACAGCGCTATAAAAGGGTAATAAGAGTTAAGGTCACGTAGAACTATAGTCAGAAATTTAGGCTTTCGACTAATTGCTAACACGTCCAGGAATAGTTCTTGTGCAGCGAAAGGGATCATTTCCCCATTTGGTGGCCGTCTAACGGAAAAGAGCCGGGTGATCCCCGATATAGCTAGTTTCAAGACAAGTGATATTTCCAAAGTGATGGTGATATTGCATATCCGACCAAACCTGCTAAAGGTTGGTGGCTGATAGCTGAGGATGTTGAAGAATGAGTGCTCGGGCAGATGTGCCTCCGTGTAGTGGTAGAGCAGCCGTCCCCGGATATGACGACACTTTATCTGGTCGGTATCACAGTTTTTTCTATGCTGTGCAGAAACCAGCACAATCTATCATTCAGTTGTGCTCCTTGCCTTCATGGCTTGATTAAAAAAATCTGTCTTCATGAATGTCGTAGAATATTGATTTAGCACATTTCCTTGCTATCTCAAAGATACCCAGACTGGCGCGCTTCCACACGGCGTTCGTTTTTTCAGATTACTGGACAGTAGGTGGGGAATCAACTCCCGCGTGAAGCACCATTAGCCACTCGGCCACATCTTGCTGTTTTCTTTAGTAATTCTAAAGAGAATGAATAGTAGCACGATTGCCATACAACTATAACAGTGTTATAGGGGTAACTCTTGACTAAAAGACGTGCATATTATTGAGTCTTTACCAACATGATTGGAAAACTGGCTGCTATGAACGAGGATACATACAACGCGTACAAATACGGTCATCGAAAGAAAGCAACTCTGAACGACCAAGTAGCGATTGTATCAAGGCAATCTCGGATCTCACATATACTTTGCATTATCCGAGGACCTTACTAACAGCCGTTGAAAGTACGAATAAAAGCATACAAATCTCAATGACCAGAGCACAATATCTCTTGTGGCTTCCTCCACCTTAAAATACAAAAAAACTTATTTGAAGGATTTTATGCAAATCGAAATGAGGAAAAGTAAGAACAACAAGGATGCAACAGTTTTTGAATAACGATCAACAGATAACTGAACAATTCATACCTTCCTAAACTAGTAAAAAAGAAATAAACGCGATATACTTTAGTGCATAAAAGATTTGACCTGGTTGCCGCTCTTCTTCCTTTGAATAGCTTTCCGTGCTTTTTTCTTGAGCGGAGGATGTTTGGCATTTTGAGACCTGAATGGAAAGAACACTGTGATGTCAGCGGCAAACATAAATGAAGACCACTTGATAACCAATTTTCCTTCAACTTCGGACTCAGCAATTAATCATATTTTCGTTGTTGATTGGGCCAATTTCACAAAATTGTTTGGAAACAAATGTATTCAGCTAACATGTTCGTCTTCTTCAGAACTGATGCTTTACAGTCTTCATCCTTGTTGTGATCTTCGCCCTCGTTCTCGTTCGAACCGGATTTGTTTTCGAAAAGTACCGCTTGAAAAGGTTTTTGTTTGGTGTTTAGGTCTTTCTAAACGGTGCTTCTCCAGAACAGATCCGGCTTAGACGAGAATGAAGGCGAACCCCACAACGATGACGAACGACTGCAGAGCATTGGCTTGGATTGATAGGCTAGGCTATCAGAAGACGAAACGAGTCGAAACGTTAGTCGAAAAAATTTGTTTTGCAACAGCTTCGTGTAACTGGCTCAATCAGCAAAAAAAAAAATACATAATTCATTATATGCTATTTTTTATAGTTTCGATAGAGAAGAAATTTTGAAATTGACACACTTCCTTGTGGAAAACTTGTACTGATCAAATTTATTGGATTGCTCTTTAGTTAGACTTGGGGACGCTTCATCATCTTTTCTGGTTGATTGCAGTTTCTGAAAAGATTTAGGAGAGAACTTAGAAACAACATTCACAATTAGAAAACGAATTGAAACTGAACACTTACTGCAATCTTGTTCTTTTTCATCACTTTCATTATACGAAGCTCGCGTTTTTGGAATTGTAATCCGGTTGTACTCAGGGCTAATGGAACTGATGCTGGCGACTGCAACATCTTATCAATCCTTTCGAAACAAAATACCTTGTTTATAAAGTAGATACACTAGCAGACTATGCACCCATGATAATTCAGCATCAAAGATGACTGAAGACGCTTGTGTCGCAATGCTTAGAGGTGCCGTATACATATGTGGTCTAAGGTACGGTCGCGCGCCCAAAGCTTACCAAATCTTCCATCCCTCTGAGTGGTACCAGATTTGTTCTGGGAGTATAGAAGCACTGAGTTGTCACATCGGGTTAACCACCACAGGTAATTACAAAGCCAGATATGCATTCAGTCACCCCTGACGATGCTACGAATGGGATTGAATGCATGGCGCATTCAGGGATTTCTCAGCGTCGAAAGCTTTATTCTATTCAATTACTCAATTATGTGTGAAAACTAACATCATCAGGGAAACTCGACCAACCTTAAAAACCACGAAAGCGAAACCTTTTCCCATACCAGTCGATTGATCTTTTACACACACCGTACAAAACTGACATCTCCGAAAGTATCCTCGAACAAAGTCGCCAAATCATCCTCTCTTGCATCAAGTGGAATATTTCCTGCAACGCGATTGAAATCTATTTCCATTAATCTCATTTTACACGATTAGCCAACACAATATATTGTACGGATTTTAGCATTTCTTGAATAGCACTTGTTTCTTCGCATTCATACTCGACAAAGTTTTCAAAAACATCCAATAATGTTCAGTGATATCCACAACTTCGAACCCAAGAAAGGAGTTGGATCAGCGATACACCTTTTCCGCGGGTGCGTGTTAACCGCTGCTCTACCAGATCTCCTGTTCTCTTATAACTCTTTCTGAGATTGTAAGAACTCTTGTCGGTCTTGAAACATTTCACGTGTTGCTTCGGCTACTGCTTCAGGATTTCGTTTTCTCTATGAGTGTCGTAGTATTCTTTTCGTGACAATTCTATCTTCAGATCTTGGAGTTAGCCGTTCTAAGTCGTTTAGGTTGCTTGACGGTAAGAGAGCTTAGTAATATACCAAGAAACAAGCCGAAAAGCAAATCGCTTCAATTGCCCTCCCGCCAAAACTCTCCTGCAATGTGGGCATAAATAATACGAAATTAACTACCAATAAACGATGGTTAAGCACATCTCTTAGTTTCTATTGAAAGAAAATCTTAACAAAATAGTACAATCCACAACGTTCCTGATGCTTACCAACGAAAACAGTGAGTTTCCTATCATACTGTGCTTTCGACGTACAAGTATCGACTCGAATTCGATGGCGATCAAGGATTGTGCCATTGCTAAAAGGCATAAAGGAGGTTTATTCATGTACAAGCAGAGTATAGCAATTACAAGCACCCACTAAGCAAGAGCTTTCTGCACTGATTCCTCATCTTTAAATTTCACATAGAAGATAACGGAGGTCTGCTTCTTATGAAAGGATTTCGACAGATGAGCGATCCGCTTGGCAACAGTTTCTTTGCTTGGAAAAATGCATCGCATTCGAACCGATTCGATCTGACGATAAATTCACAGCTGCTGAATGAGAGTCTAAAAGCTATAAAAATAGATCTATACTTTGCCATACTGTGAGAACAGTTTCTTGCATGATTTCTCGTTCATTGTTAGAGGAGCATTTCCGACGAAGATCGTTCGCTTCTTCTCTTCTAAGCTCATCAACGATTCACGGGCTCTCTTTTTATTTTCACTGTAAATAATTAATTTGAAGCCTGTAGTAAAATCCTAAGAGCAATTCTCTGAGACCTCAAAATTCTTCGCAATTAACAGATTATTCAATTTTAGCTAAATATGAGATTGTTATAAACACTTTTCACCTTGACAGCTCACGTCTTAGAGATTTCGCCTTGCTCAAAGCCCTGAAAGATTATGTTGCACACAACCCAGTCAGCTGAACATCTCTATTTCCTCATTTGGCAAGAGAAAAAAAACCTAGATTTCATCACATCAGGCACAAACAACTTCCAACATATTCACTGCTTTTTGAGAGCCGTTCACTAAATTGTCCAAAAGCAGACCAACCGTGCAGAGATCGCATGGATCGCGCTTGTTGCGACTGAAATTTGGGTTTGATGATATTTTCTGCCTGAGTTATGTAGGCGATTGACTGATTGGGTAGTGGAAAATCTGAACCTTCTAGGCCCTGAAGAAGGCGAAACCGCCGAAACGTTAGCTGATCAAGCACACTTTATGGTGACAATGTGTAATTCAAGATTTTCGCTAAAAGCACTAATCGAAACAAACCGTTGCTGTATGCGATCCCTGCGTCTGGCCGCCGTTTCCGGTTCGACCTCCGACTCTTTCGACTGCGTTGTATTATCGCTAACATCTTTCTTATACTTTTTCGGCCTGATCACTGTCTCGCCTTCCACAACTGTGACGGCTCTTCCTACGAAAATCAAAATTTAACTTATTCAATTTCAAACGACAAGATAACAATGGTTGTACCAGGATCCTCTGTAGGTAGAGTCACTGAAGTACCGCTGAAGAGCCTTGCGAGCGAACCGACGACGTATTTGCCTGCAGAAACGACATAGACTTCGAATTTTAACTTAATTTAACCCGTATCACAGTTTTTTGTCTACTCTATGGGTCCCAATACCTCTGACATTGCATTCGTCTCGCATTCATCGCTTGATTAAAACTCATTATTTTCATGAAAGTCGTGAAATACTGTTTGAGCACATCTCCTCGCAGACTCGAGGACAGCGAGTATGGAGTGTTGCTCAGGGCGTTCACTACTGATTGTAGAGGGTGTTAGTTGCGGCAGGGATCTACCCCACGTCGAACATTACTAGCCACTTGTCTACCGGCTCCCCGACATCAACTTCGGAATTTTGAATAACCAATTTCAATCAGCCACAGCAATTCCGTAACATAGAGGATATACAGAGCAATAAAACACACCTGCAGGTTGCTTTGTAACACTAATACCAGCAGCTTCCCGAACATCTTCACCATCTTCGCAGCTTGTTGCTCCCTCATGGTTCTTTGCCACCATAGAGGAAGCACCTGAACAAATAAGATTCCCACTATCCATTCATTTCCTCAAGTTCTTCGACGACCGATTTCCTACAGATTCCGAGAAAATCCTGATTACACTAAATGCAAGAGCTATGTAGTAATGAAAGATCAAAATGACTGCACAGAGGATAGATGGCCACATACTATCTTCGTGCTTTTCATTGGAGGTTAGATGATCGCCTAAAGCTCCATTTTCTTCATCAACGGTAGAGTTTACGCGATTTCTTTTCTTCTTTTTTGCTGAACATTGGACAAATCCTGTAAACATGGATCAAGGCCTCCACTTAGATCTTGTCAAAAATGAGGGATATTTAGTTTAACATGGTTTTCGCTTGTAAGAAAAGATACTGGAAATTAGATTGCTAGTAGATTACACTGAAGAAAGTCGAGATGTGTGGTTTTAATCATAACTGAATTCTTATAAAGTCAAACAAAAATGATTGTAAAAGCAGATTCTAAATAACACCAAAATAAACAGTAGACGAATAAAGCATAAGTAAGCCTTATGGTAATGCAACCTATGAGAATCGTTCAAGATAAACAATGCGACAAACCATTTTCATGTGCAGTCTCTTGAGAAGTTAGATCCTCCACGCCAGAACATCCACTTTCTTCTGTGATGAATTTCCTTTTTCTTCTTTTTTGACGAACTTCGATCGGATTCTGAAATGTATATAAAGGTAGAATTTTGTCTCTTTTCAAAACCTCATGGATCAAGCCTATTGAACAATTCATCAATTTCGAAATGCTCCTCGGTCGATAGCAATCAAACAAGAATTTTATTCAAATTCTCCAAAAATCTTTCGAGTCAGAGAAGAACAATTAGGATTTTTCAGCTCATGAAAACACACTTTAAGAAACTGGATAACGTGGTAGATGGGAAACTAGATGGAAAACTACAGAGAATTTACGACAACTGCGACGACTACTGAATCAAGTTCAAAATGTGTAAAAACATAGAACAATCATGAGTGATATGCAGATCTTTGAACCTCGGACAGAAGTCTGAACCCGCGTCTAACCCCTTCCGGCGGCGACACGAAGGTTCTACTCCTATACAAAGTTCAAAGTCTCACATATCACTCATCATCATTGGATATGTATAGCTGTAACATAATATAACTACTAAAAAAAGGTTAAACGGAGAATTGTCGACTTAATGAGATAACTACACAAAGTGAGCAGAGATTGAAAAAACGCGACAAGTCGTTTGTGTGAGAATGTTACCTGAAGTTAAAAGCTCTGATGCAGGAGTTCCGTTACACTCGAAGGCATGCTCAGCGTTTGATTTCATTTTCTTCTCTTTTGATGACTTTTGAACGCTTTCTGAAAAGACTAACGATGATGATTTGATTGATGAATTAACGATGATTTCGCGTTTTTAAACTTATCATGGCTCACGACTCATGAATGAGCCATCTTCTCTGACTTGCAGTACCCAAGATTTCTAATGTTTTACTGTTTTCATCGCAGTGTCAAGCTAAGGAATTGAGTGGTGAGCAAAAATTTGACCTCAGGCGGGAGTTAAACCCGTGTTTCAGCCAAGCCGAGGTCGAATTTTTGCGTGCTACCGCTATAGCACAGAGGCACCGCTAGTCAGAGAATCGTTCCCGTGAGAATCCCACCTGCAGTTAAGAGCTCTGATGCAGGAGTTTTCGTTGCCGTCGCATGCAAACTCACTATTCGACTTCTTTTTCTTCTTTTTTGATGACTTTTGAACGACTTCTGAAAAGACGAACGATGATGAATTATCACTTCGTGTTCTTCAACTCATCATGGGTCACGACTCATAGATGAGCTACCTGCATTGATCTGCTCTCCAGTTACGAGAGAACGTATCTCATATTGGATTACCCGTAATTTTTTTCATGGGATACTGGAATAGCAACAGAGCTCCTGGTACTACTGCGTTGCTTCATTTTCAAGCCTTGGAGGACAAGACCCTTTCCGCTTCATCCTCAGACGAACCTGCATCTCTCTCTCTCCGAGGTCTCGTTCTAACCACTACACTAGGGGCGCTCCTGTTCTGTTACCAAGCTTGTTGGCAACATTCCTTTAAGAATAGTTACACATTGAGACGACGTTTTACGCTACGTGAATTGTAAAATGTTATCAAGATGTGCAAGAGATAAGGATTAGACGCGTGTGGCGCAGTGGTTGAAGGTGTCACCCATGCGGTAGTTGATCGATCCCGCGCTCAAAGTCCATCAGCCTATCGTTCCTCCGAGGTCGGGGATTTGGTACCAGTCTTGTTTGGTAGGAAAGCCGCACTGATTTGATCCCATCGTCAGGCCACCTCGAGTCATTGTAAAGGCCAGATGGGCATTCAGTCACCTCAAACGGTGCTAAATAAGGACGATTTCATGGTGCATTCTTTCTGGAATTGATCAACACTTTCAACCTTTTCGGGACCACGGACCCAACCCCCTACGTCTCTAGCCCCACGTTGCCTCTGACAACAGAGTGTGTTGCATGCAACAATGGTATCTAACCCCTGCGTGGTTTCATTTCCCTGCTTGCTACACAGCAGTGAAACAATTTTTTCACAAAAGAAGCACAGCGTCGAACTCGTGAAAACTTGCGCTATCGTAAGGTCACTTGGTGTGTGCGAATTACAAAAGTTTTCTTTCCGCTAAGCGTTATAGAAAGACTGTTTCCAAAAAGCGTCTACGTAGCGCAGAAGCCAAAGATTTTATCCTTCGCATGATTAGTGAAGGTGCAATGGAAAATCGTCGTCCACCGAAAGGGATCGTTTCTTCACTTGCCGTCGCCTAACAGGAAAGAACCGAATATCCTCCACTTCTTTCATGTCCTTTGTTCTCTAAGCAATGTTTGTGGCATTATATGTAATGCTCATACGCGTGTGGTGAAGTGGTTAGAGATGCTTAGCGACACGCAGTCGATTAGTCGGTGATCAATGGTTCGATTCCGCGCTCAACGCTCACCAGTCCGTCTAACCCTCTGGAGTCAGTAAATCGGCAGTAGCCTTGCCTGGGAGGATAGCTGCGCTCACTTGATATCGGTTAGCCACGGCGAGTCTTATAAAGGCCAGATATGTATTCAAACACCAAACGATGCTAAATGTAGATGAATGATGGCGCACCCCCTCAGCACTTATCAATGCCGAGTGCTTCATATTCATATTCTACTACTCATTCTACTGCTGTCCTATTATCTCTCCACAAGTTTGGTACCAATCTGCTGACCCTGGAGAGATGGAAGGCTTCGTGAGTCATGAGCCCGGGGTTAAACCATTGACCATCGCTTGATCGACCACGCGTATGACGCAGAGCACCTTTAACCTATGCAACACGCTCCGCACTATTCAGTCAGTTAGAACGAAAATAAGACAGCTTCTCTCTCTAGGAGAAAAGTTAACAACAGACGATTTTCGTCTAAGACTAGTTCGCCACAGAGAATGGTTTCTGTGAAGGTATTTAACGTGGAAACCTCCATAAGAGTTGACTTGCAAGCACAAATATTAGACTTTATTGTTCCAGAGTGATCAACAATCATGAAGAACGGTTAACAATATAGTACACGAGATACGTACATAATGTTTGACATAGAAGAACCATTCAGCTTCAGTCAATAGTGGACGAACATCGGTGGAGGAGGCATCGGGGCATTCATCACTGGAGGTGGCGCTTGTTGCACTTCATTCTCATTTCCGCGAGCATCGATTCGGAACGCGACCTAAATTGTGTTAAATTCAACTAGTAACTGGTGACAGAGTTGTGACTTTGGTGTAATAGAAATATGAACTACCCAAATGGGTGAGGCGTAGGTTCAACACCAGCCTAGGGTCGCAGTCGCAGCTTTATCATGCCGCTTAACACTATTACATCTGATAATAACAGTATGAAACTGTTCTAGGAGCGGTGAAATGAGAAATTCTCGTAGATTAAGTGTTGTTTTGCAGATTTAAAGTTAAATCTAATAGAAAGCTTAAGAAGTAGAAAATGGTTCTAGAGTTACTCAAAGTTCAGAGACAATTCAGAGTTTATCGTCAAAAAAAGTTGAGATATACAAATAAAACCCAGGATCGACTATCGATTAGCCTCGGAATTGATCAAATAAATCTGTAATATCCTCATTCCGCGAACTAAAAATATTACCTGAAGAAAGAACTGCTTCGTATCCTTATTCCACATTGTCCAGAACTTTTCAGATTTGTCGACTTCCCTTGAAAATGTAAGAACGAATTACGGCATTATCGTACACATTTACACAAACACAAAAAGAAGGAGGGTGAAAGTTTTGGTGTTGATCAATCTCTGAGGGATGCGCTAACAACTCGTCTACATTTAGAATCGTCTGACGCGATTTTTAGCGATCTGTTCTTTACAATAACTCACGGTGGCCTGCCGATGTATCAAGTTAGTGCTGTGTTCGAAAGCTGAAAGTTGAGGCTACAGTCACACGTCACCGCTTTCTCAAAACACCCCTTTATAACGCTGTAGCATTCAGATAAAAAAATATGGTTTGAACTCCCCTTTCACTTTTCGTAGTATCTTATCAAAATTCCAAAAAATAACAAAATATTGATCGTCCCAGCTCACCCACCCATTCCATGATCGTTGTCTTGTCGAATGGCCGGTAAACAACATGCCAAAAAATGTAAAAATCGGCCCTATTTTCCTTGCTAAACCGTATTTCCAGAAATTAAGCACATCGCTAAAATCAAGGAACATTACGCTAGTAGGTGATTACCAATAGTTCAAGGAATGAGCTCTGTCCAGCGAGGTTCAAAGCACAAATCAAAGACCAGAGGAGATCAGGTCAGAAGGGCTTTCTGAAAAGCAAACTCATTTTTGAGATTTTTGAAACTTGTGCTATAGATTGAGTACAAGAGAAGAAAACACGTGGTTCGTTGAATCTTTTCTTTGATTTCAAGTGTTACAGCGTTATAAAGAAGTGCTTTTATAAAGCTGCGACGTGGGGCTGTACCCTCAAGTCTGAGCTTTCGAATCGTTACTAACACTCCTATAATTTCCTATTCAGCGAATGAGATCGGTTTCTCACTTGTCACCTTAGAACTAAAAAGTATTTAGTTTTTTTTTTTTCGTTTTGAACAAGTTCTACCAGTAGTTCTCGCCCCTTTTAGCGCGGGGAATTCCTGAGTGTCAAAGTGCAACGTACACATAAAGTTCAACTAGCAATAGGCCCTACCAACTTCGGTGTTTCCACCCAGAACTACACTGAGATTAAACCACTGGGATAGTCGCGATTTGTCCTTGAGGAAAACCAGTCGTACATCAGTAAATCTGATCATTCATATGGCCACTGTTAATTATGACGAATTAGGAACTGTCTAGGAACTGTCATGCACAGACTTCCTGGATTCCAGATGAATATTTGGAGACAAATCATTTCGAACACCTCATGGCTCTTCGTAAAGGTTTTCAATCAACTACCATGTAACAAGTATGAACAATTCTAAGACAAATCTAAAAAAATTACTTTGAACATATTAAAATCTCACCTTGATGGGATTTTGAATCCAATTGTTTCGTATGGCTCAGCAGCAAAAAGAAGATACTGCCATCTAAGATAAATATTATTAATCGTTTCGACATACAGTGGATTGATAGGGTAAAGCATCACCTCTTATCAGGAGGTTGAATTTTCTGTTCATATGCCGACATGAAGCGGTGTCTCGGCTGAATACCTTCCGCTATCTCCGGATAATCTATTTGGAAGAGAAGTGCTTGCTGACCAGTGCTTGGATCACGCTCACGCGTTACCTAGTAATCAGTGAGAAATAAAATGGATCCTCAATGAAATCACTGACAGCCCATTGATAAGTTATAGATATAACATATGTCCTCAATTCGTAGTCACTAGTCGATTGAGATTTTAGTGGACTTTCCCCATTCCACTAAATGCCAAAAATGAACTACATGTCACCAATCAAATCAAACTCTCACAAAAAAGAATTTGAACGTTTAGTCATTTTAGCTTCCTTCCTAACTAATTTACCAGCGATTGCAAATCTTAGCAGTACCACCTGCAGAACATATCGCCCTGTTGGTAGACCTTCCATTCCTATGCCGTACAGGAAAACTCATGGGCTTCGCTGTATTAAGGGGAACTTTCTCTAGAATTTTTGCTAACAACCTCAACCATCAGGTCGGCGGATTGTCTGCGGTGCATTTGACATTCTGATGAATCTATTCACAAACTATTCTTGGTCAGCGGTTGTCAATCAGATGTGCATTGTTCGACCCACATGACTTTCGACAGTTTGACCAGAAACATGACACTTTAGACATTGGTAGCTGATGCAGTCTAATCTAATGTCTCTCACTTGAGTGATGTGGGATACTCCTAGCATCGATTTTTCAAGTGCACATTTGAAAACACTAAGTATTCTTTATTCCATACAACGCAGCTAACAGGTTTTCACGCACAGCTTGAGGCAGCAGAAATCGTAGAATTAGAGATGGACATGGAACCGGGTATCCTCGGTTCTCTTCACTATTTCTCCAATGATGGAGCTTTCCAAGTCAGTCGCTTCGTCATGCCCAGCCCTGGAGCTACTTTATTTATAATATTGACTTCTCGACTTAATTAGACGTATAGAGCATTTGGAGAATCTCACTCAATTGAAGGTAACAGAGACACAAAAAAAACTTCGTATTACACGATTATCGCATTTGGGATCCATAGGTTTATTAGTTCGGACAATGGTTACTTCAACGTCAACTATGTGCTGTCCTCTTACGTGCGGTAGTTCAAGCGATTTAACTAGCAGAGCCGTTTCGCAGCTTATTGATGATGAAATAAACTATTCTTGAGTTATATTTTCAAACATCTATAATAGGGCTGAAGCCGACTGGATAAAAAAGTACCTAAAAAACCCTGTGGCTAAATGAAAGCTCAAAGACGAAGCCATCGGAACCAATGAATGTGCATTGTCGCAGATGTACTAATGGATATCAATCGCCAAGACATCCTTGTTGATATACATAATTGACCGAGCAAATGAAAGAAAATTGGACATCGTAAAACGCCAATTAGACAGAGGAAAAGGAGACGAGTGATTGAATCATGAGCCAACTCACCTTGTATCCAGGTCGACCAATTTTTACAAATTTCCTCATCTCCACCTTTGGCTGTACAGGTGCAGGTAAGAATGGCTGTTCCTGTGCTTCTTTCGCTGCTCTCCTTGCAAGGTTTGACTGATGCTTTTTGCCTTGAGTATGAGCCAGGTAAGACCCTATAAGAAACACCATCGATATAAATGACGACTATTAATGACTAGAAGCTCGGCATAATAAGCGATTCACATAAAGCTCACCCTCATTGTTGTGTAATGTCAAGCATAACTTGCATTCATACGTTCCCAAATGATTTCGCATAAAATAAGGATCCTTTTGCAAATCGATTGTTTCCAAGGCCAACTGCCTAAAAATTTGTACGAAAAACTGTAGATGTTCTCGTTCTCTGAACTTAGCACCCAAATATTGTGGAACATGACTATGGAATTTTACTTCATTTGACACGAAACCCCTTCACGTTTACTACGCGGTTTTCAGCATTTCTAGCACTCCATATGTTCCCGCGCAGTCATCCTCCACGAAAGCCTTCGAAAATTTCGCGTGCTGTTTTGACTGCTCCATGAAGATTCCGTCTTATGCAGGATGATGTAGAATGCTGGTCGAGCTTGACAGCAAGAAAGTATTTGGAAAGAGATCAGCATCTCGCTTACTGATGGCATGCATCGCTAAAAACCGCCCAGGCCAACGCCAAAACCATATTTGCCTGCAGTAAGAACTAAGATTACGTAAATGATGCACTAAAGAGAGATAATAATACATAAACTCACCTTAAGCGCTCTCTACGATCAACACCAGCATCAGCAGCCGATGCTACACCTCCTCCACCTGTCTTACCACCAGCTCTGTTCTGGAAGTCCATCTAAAACAAAGAAAAAACACTTTAATATATGAGGACAAAAGTTGAAACTCCTATCAGGTGATATTGGCAACGACCATGACATTTTGCAGAGAAATGGAAATTGAAAGAAGGTTTATGTAGTATACAAGATAGCAAACTATCCAATAACACAACCGAAATTATATGCATTAATAGCACATATAATCATTTTACCAAAGATCAGAAAGCATCCAAGCAGTACAAAGACAATTAGTTGAAGGCCATTTTGAGATCTGCTTTGTCAGAAAGGTGTTTGATACAGATAATCATGTCTAGAAAAAGCATAACGATTCTCTGTTTACTGGAACCGAGAATGAGACATGGATATACAAATACATAAATAACTAGAAAATGATTAAAATATATGAAAATTAAAACACCTATTGGTTAAACATGAAAATCAGTGGGTTAGAAGCACAGAGACAATGGTACAGTCAGGTAGTTTGAAAGATCACATATGAAATTTTTTAGTAAGGAAGAAACGACTGGAAAGAAGTGTGATAATTTGACATCTTAATCCCGAACGATCACTTAGATTTCAATTCCCATGAAGTTACTGTGGCCATTAACTTAGCAGGCAACTTTGAGCGGTTCCATGTGTCCCTTGAAGTACAATAATCATCAAAGTAACCTATCTGCCTAATATCATTTTCTCATCAAACACCTGCTATTTTCCTACTTTAAGATGCATAACGTCCTACGCATTGAGTATTTGTAAACATTAATCAGATGGTAATGACACAAGACATACTTGAATTCTTCTATGTTCTGTGACATTACGGCTGCTAGACGCTCCAGTTCACTAACGGACCACCCATGAGTGTTTCGAACACACTGGAAAAACGATGTTAGTAGACAATATCAAGTGAAAATCCGATACTTTGGGTTATCGGTGACCATCTTTTGAAAGGGCCTTTTTTGCTGATCAGAGATTTATCACTAGGATTTCATTCATGATTTGGAGGCTCGAATCGCGGTGATTTTGAAAGTGTGTTTGTTTTCTGCAAAGGCTTTCTCACTACGCTGTAGCAAAGCAAATAGCATCACAATTTACACGCGACGCGCATTGTCGCTTGTATTTCTGTTATTCATTCGAGAAATATTTCTCTATTTCGTAGAGACTACTATATTTATTGTATTGCACTTTTAGAAAAAACTTTTCTATCGTTTTGTGAGTTTAGGCTTCTCAATTTCATTTATACTGCCCAATAAAGATGCTATTGAGTCCAAGCTATGCACGGAAAGCATATGAACATATAGAGGAAATCCTGGAGTATCAGGTCACACGTTATACTCAGAATTTTTCAAAGCAATAAAGATATTCTAGATTTGATTTAAAAAAAAAACCGGGCAAGACACGTGAACCGCTTTGTGCGACCGATACACAGCCATGCACAAACCCTAGCCGACAACAAATGTGCGCCGAACGCAAAATCTCTTCATCTTCCGGTTGCTACAGCGCACTAAGAAGTCCTTTTCAGAGACCGAGAACACTATTGAAATTAACAATATTGAGCTTTCTAATTAAAGCAAGTCTGAAAGAAAAAAATCTCTTCCAGCGAGAAACGTGCGTGTTGTATGATGATCTAGTTTTTAATGCTGCAGCGCACTAACATTTCAGCTATCGAATGACTATTATCTCATTTGAAAACATCAGAAAACACGTTGTTCATGAAAGGTTGAGAATAACTGCTAATGATAAAAAGCTCTGAAATTCTTTCAAAAAATGTTCCAGTAACGCTACCTTATCCACTACTTCAGCGAGCTCATTTTCTGGCAAAATAAGCACATTTTCCGGAACTGATGAGGCACTTTCTTTCCTTTCCCTCTTTTCTGGACTCCCAGACGGACTGCGACATTTCAAATGTTCACTGCTCGAATCAATTTTGTCAGCTTGCTCATGTGAGCCTTCGTCCTTATTACTAGAATATGGATGCTTTAACATTACACCTTATTTACATTTAGGCCAGTAAAGCTCAAACATACCTGGATAAGGACTGTTGAAGAGATTTCAGAATCGCGGCAGTCTTCCGCTTTTTAATAGAACATGGCAGGGGATAACTACCTCTATGCCGAGTTCCAAACCTCACTCGTTGAACGTTACTTGGAAGAATTGCCTTTGGCGCCTAGATATGATCAGGTAAGAACAGAACTACAAGTAGTCAAGGTGAAATGACATCAGGTACTTTCACTAGAAGAAGCCCTCCAGTTATTTATATGGAGCATAATGTAGCAATAAATCTCAAATTGGACCTAGTACTTTCAGCCTTCAGCATAATGCCAACAGATACCCTGTGATACACCTGGTTGTAAACTCAGCTCTTCGTATAGACGCTAGATAGACACCAGACTTGTTTGGAAGTATAGCAGCACTGATCTGATAGATTAGTTGGCTCTAGTGACGGATCGTAAAAGGCAAATATCATAATACTCATCAGTACTTGATGAAACCCAATGCATGAAGTATAAAGTATCTTTCAGGGATTGTTCAACGCCAAGCGCTTTACTCACCACGATTCGACAAACAGTGATGTCCTTCATTTCGTTAACGAGAAAGATTGTATCGAAGTCACTTTATCACTTCAATTAACCTGTATCAGAGTTTTCTTTCTACTGCTGGGTTTCAGCATTTCAAACATTCAAGTTGTCTCTGCATGTTCGTCACTTGATTGAAGAATTCCTTTCTTCATACACGTCTTAGAATACTGGTTAAACACATTCTTTGCAAAATCTAGGACGGAGCATTCCGTGGGGAAATCGTCACTGATTACCGGAGAGTGTTGAGTGTGAGAAATTAACTTCGATTCGAGCCGCGCCGAGTATTACTGTTCACTCAGCCATGCCCCCACTGAATGAACTGCGTAAAAAGAATGTACCTTGGTACAGACTTCATGATAGACTATTTAGATGCTGTGGCGTCCAATGAAAAATGTTCTTTTCCAATTCATGCGCAGCGTCTTTATACATACTCCACGGATCCTAACGCTTTTCGTATTCGGTCCGTCTCATGGCATCCACTATCCAAAAGTCTCTGAATTTTTTCGGGTGGGTTTGGATGCTGCGTGAGCATTCTTTTCTTTAGAAACGTCGATTGCCTGCTGCATCACAGAGAAGGAATGCATGTCCAACGAATCTATTCGGATTCGTACAAAACACTAGAAATGCATGTGATGGTTTGATAAACACAGTTGAGCGAAAAGCTAGGTGTGGGTCCCGAACGGGCGCGCCCTCGAACACTAGGTTGCATAGTTCTGCCCATAGTTCAGATTCTTCTAGGTTCATTTCACATTGCACTTTGCCGCTAAAAATGAATTAGGAAAGGAAAAGACTTAACAAGGATTATTATTCCAGAACTGCAACCTAACTGGGCTCAAGTTTAATGGCAAGAGCACCATATAAGATGAAAATGCAAATCCACTTATTCTATAGCATAGGAAAATATCATAGAAACGAGTAAACATACTGCAGATTTACTTCCGCCGCTTTTGTCGCCATCGCTGACAACCTGCGTCATATAGCCAGTGTTAACACTCCAAGGCACTGTGCGTTTGAACCCGGGCGGCAGTTCAAGAAGTTTTTCATGTGCAGGGAGAACATTTGAATCAGCCAACATTTTTGCATTATTCTAAAAAGACAAAATCACATAAAAATGAATATATGTGTACGTGCACATGCAATATATATATATATATATATATATATATAATATGTATATATAGTAAAAAATTTCTCCAATTAAAGGATATTCAGCCAGCCAGTCATGAAAAGATAAGGCGTGCCACTACGTGGATGGTCGGAGGGTTATACGTAGACCAAATGCAACTTTATGTGCTTCCTTGAGACGCAAATGGACTCAGGGATAGGATACCTGTCCCATCTGCGTCGATTCGACACATACCTTCTTAGTATTCTATGAGTTAAACTAGCCAAAAGTCTGCAAACAAACAAAGAAAGGATATGAGAAAGCGACTGCGAGTCGTTCACAACTGATAAGTCTTTCCTCGTCCAATATCTGGGAGAGAGTAACAAAATATCCCTAGACATATCCAGCTCTCAAATTCAGAGCTCAACAAGGCATACGTAGGTATTAAGACACCAATCACGGGGAAAAAGCTGACATCATTTCCCTTACAACAAATACTCCGAAGGAACAACATTGGCCAGGATGAGTACAGAGAGCGTGCACGATATGAAAGCCATCCTTGGTTTTGTGATCTCGAAAGACTAGTGCGAAGATCTGTAATCACAATGCACGTTCACTTGCTCACGAGTTCGTAATAGATATTTAACGGGGCATATAGGCAAAAAGGATACGGCACAACATCATAGAATTGGTTTTCACCAAAAGACGTCTATTAATTGACGCCGTTTTGGCACTTGAGAAAAGATGTTTTTCGGAATGAGCGATACTGGAGGGGTGACAGCGAACGGAAATCAAATTTTTTAGCGCTTTGAAGGGAATGTTCACGCGTACAGACGGCGACGCAGCGGAGACTTCTCTGAGTTCTCTCTTTTTCACTGTGAATTCCGCTGAATAAATCGGTTTTTTTGGCTGCTCGAAAAGAAATCTGCATTTCTCTTTTTCTTTATGCGCTCCATGATTTCGCATACATGCATGCCATATAGCTTAGATGCTCAAGCAACTCCTGCATACCAATAAAAAAAAACTACGCATATATTTCACAGCTGTGACCGTAGCTTTTGTTTGCGAGAGCAAAGTGAAGAAACACAAATTGTTAGGAGAATGTTTCCAAGTAATTAGGATCAAGATGAGATAAAACAACCATCGAAATACTGAAGTCTGTACGCAAGTACGTGAAGGGTAATTAGACGACCTAAGAGACAACAGGTAATGCATATGATAGATATCGTACATATAATACTGTCAAAAACATGCGTAGTTAGGAGAAAAAACAGTAAAAAAAAGCTGCAAATGATGGGAGACACACCTCAAGTGACTCGACAAAATCGACATCAAGATCGACGTCAAAGAGATCAACTACGGTTTCCCATAATGCAAAAGCATTATGTCTAATAGCTCTACCTAAAAGATAGATGACTTGTGTAGATTTATATTTGGTGGTTGGATATGAATAAAACTGTTTCTATACCTTCATCGGTATTAGCAGGATTGTACTCTATTGCATTATCTCGTATCAAACGTATATCACTTAGGAGATGATCGGGATGCAGATATTCCTGCCTAAAATGAGTAGTTTCAGCTGATTCAAATTCTCATATATGCGAGACCAGACGTTTGAAAAGAACTTTAGGCTCCCAATAAGGAAAAGGTTAATGTATTGAAAAATACTGTATGATGATACTGGGGCTGTGAAACCATTACACCTTTGACTTGGAAAGAGAAGAAACAATAAGACCATACCGAAAACCTTCTATTTAACTAAATAGCTCCTAATAGAGCTTTTCAACAACCGTATTCTCGAGATGCATCAAAATGAGTTTCCGTCACAAACCTGTCAATCTTATCCTCCATTTCGGATATACACATTGGATTCTTGATTACATCGTAATAATCCTCAACGTCGTCTCCGTCGACGGGCTTCACAAAAATTGTAAAGCGGCGGTCGCGTCTTAAGGTACCTGTACCGAATATATAACGTAGTTGCAAAACCTGAGGTTAGATCAGAGAAAAACGACGGTAATTGACAGAACGGTAAAAAGGTATCAATGACTTGCTGTCCTACTTAGTTTATCCCTTGCCCAGATTCGGAACCGACGGAGTTGGCTTTCGTACTCCTTTGCGAGTTCTCTGGCTTCTCGCTCATTCAACTTCCTTGTTATATTCTGATCTTCTGGATCCGCTTTCTCAGGCTCATTGTACAGTGAAGCTGAACAAACTCATTCACAAAAACCACAAATATTAGAAAAATGTTTGTTTAACAGAATCACATCCACTATATATACTCACCATCAAATACTTTAGGGGGCTCCCGTGCACTAGCAACTATGTGCTCAAAGTAGCGTCGCCGGTTTCGTTCCTTAGGTGGTTCAAGGCTAAATTAAGTGTGATTAAGTGTGATCAAATGAACTCAAAAAATTCCAAGGATTACAGAGATAGTGGATGAAAGAACATAGAATGCCGTGTCACACATTCACTTTCTCAAATATCGTCGAAAGTGACTGAATGCTTATTCGGTATTTAATCACTCGGGTGGCCTACCAATATATCAAATCAGTGCTGCTATTCTTTCATGAATCTCTTAAGGTAATTCGAGAAACCCAGAGGGACGGAAGATTTGGTTACCCGGGTGCAGGATTGAACGAAAGAACGCGTGCGTGTCGTAGGGCAACTCTAACCACTGCGTCGCACGAGTCATCGTATTCAAAGAGATGAAGGGCATTAGTAGAGCAGAAAAATCTTCACTGTATTCCTAATCGCACCTTATGCTTTGAGATGGACCAAAAAGATCCTTGGCTTCGTCACAACACGACTCGTACGCGCAGTCACATGAAGCCAAGAAGAGGATTGAAGTGAATCCGTGAAGAGAGTCCAATGCTGTTGCGAGCTGAAATGGCTTCTTTACGATGTTTTCTTGACCAAAGATTTTCAGACAATAACTAATTTGATGGACCACATCAGACTGTGCGAATACATACAAAAGATAAGAACGATCGTCATCATAACCATAATAAAATAAATGATGTAAAAAGCCGTCACATGGGTCAAATGGACTCACCATATGAGCCACACTACGAGGAACGACATCATACCACTGGTCTATACTTGGTAGAAGCAAAACACATGGTCCATTAGCTGCAGAACGAAGAGCAGATTGAATTGTCTGCGCCAATGTTTCCTATAAATTCTTGACAATATGAGAAATTGTCAGTTACTTAACAGAATAATTTTTATTCAATCACTTCAAGCGGTGGTCTGATGTTATAAATGTGCCCAAGGATGTTGAGTGATGTGCAAAACTTTTGCGATAGGCGGGATCCAGAACGCGTTTCAGCCTAACCAGAGGCGCGTGCCCTAACCCGTTGCACTATCTACACAATCGCTTGCCATCACTACCATTCTACGCTACAACGCATCTATCTGTCAGCAACTAACCGTCAACGGTTTGGCCTGGATGTCAATTACTCAGTAAATTGATTCGAAATGATCGATCGAGCAGCACGAATTTAGATACTTAATTAGTCTTTCTTATGGTTTTGAAAAGAGAAAAAAAACTACATGTTTCTGTTTGTATTCCTTAACTATTAATTTCCTCTACACACTGATATACTTTGGTTCCACATGACTCTTGCCTGCGAAAAAACTTTAGAGTAAACGTGATTTTTCTGTCACTTTTACAACGTTATACGAAGATTTTCTGTACATCAAACCTAGTTCTGGAATCAACAGGATTCGTGCTATGAAACAGTCACTAAGTTTATAATGAGAAGCCATCCACAGATCCTAGCCGAGCCAAAAATGCGCAATAAATGTGGTACGTAATCTGACCTCACTTCTACAAGACAGTGAGGTCTTTCGGAAAACAAGCACAGTGCTGGAATGGCCGAGAAACACGCTTTGGAATAACTAGTGAAAACTCGAAGGAATAGCTCTGTTAAGCGAAAACGGGCTTTGAGTAATCATGTACCCAGGAAAAGTACGCGTCGTTCCGTACGGTTTAATCAAGAAGACTTTCTAAAATGTTATCAATGATGATGGCGAAGTCATGGGAAAGCCAAGTTCCCGAAGAGTTCACTGTGAGAGGCGAGTTCCAGCAATGCAAAGCTTTTATCGAAAATGAATAGTCTTCCCTGAATCTAACGAGGCGCAAACACCATGAAATACCTACCTCTGGTTTTCCATCAGCGAAAAGCTTAGCCACAGCAATAGAGAACACAGGAAGATGGTCGAGTTTTCCAAGTATGGCAGGTAAGACGTAGGAGGTTTGACTGAGATCCGGATAGGACAACGTGCCACAAAGTAACAAGCGTACTTCAAAGTAACAAGGAGGTTAGCAATCGAATTGATTAAGAATGTATCAGCGTTAGATTTTCTCACCCGCAGGGACACAAGGTGGTTGCTCGAGTGCTCGTACAACTTTCTCCAACTCAGAAGCAGTTGTGTTCTGAATTGATTGAGAACATCGGTATCCGAACGGAATGTTCTTATTCAGAATAGATGAAACAGTGCTCAGAAGCAATATTGAAGTACGTTCATCAAGTTGACGTGACGGGATCGAAAGATCTAAAATTAGGTCAGTGTTTTTAATTCTATACAATACTTTGAGTGAAACTGCTATAAACTGGATAATAACAGCTGAAATCGAATTGTGAAAGATTACAAGACTAACAACACGCAACGCCCAAAACTAATTTTTCAATGACAAAAATCTTTCTATTAGTGAATTGAAGAGTTTGCATGTCCACTGAGTCAGAGAAATGACTCTGCTCTGTACCTTAAACCTATGAACATTTTCTATGAAATTTTTGATGCTGGATATTTCACAATCAAGTCCTAAAAAACCAAAATGAGACGTGAGTTTTTACAGAATCGAAAGAACCTATAAGATAAATAGATTATAAAGATATTTGTTATAACCAACAGCGACCATATACTAGTCAAAAAAATGTTGCTGTAAATTAGAGAAAGCGACTTTCGCTCCGAACCAAATGCATTTTTCTCAATGCATTAACACATTTGCGACGACGTGATCTCTGTGGAGGTCATTATCATTTTCATAGTGCTAGTAGAAAGTAGTAAGCTGCCTTCATTACGAGACATTAAAAAGTTGGACAGTGAATATAGGTGCTACGTAATGTAATTGTCATGTGAATGTATAGAGAAAATAAGCATTGTACGACCTCTTCTCGATGCTGGGATTATACGACGCATCGCTGTTGTAAAGCACTCCTTGTCTACGATGAGTAATGATGAATCTAACTTCAGTCGTTCTTTCGACATATAGATATGGGGAAATCGAGATCGAAGTGCGACTAAGACGGCCTCCGTGCATAGGTACTGGAAAAAGATTCAACATATGAAGCGAAGTAGAGATGACACACATGCCCAAGATTACCTGAAGATCGAGAAAACCTATCTTGATTAGCTGACGCGAAGTTGGTCAGATAGTTATAGTGGTAATCCGGCTTTTTACCACTACTACTATTCCAGCACTTCTCGAATAACCACTACAACTATCTGACCAATCTCACGTCACGTCAGCTAACCATGATGAGTTTTCTCGACATCCATACATCAAATAAAAATGCAGAGATTTATAGAAAGCCGAACTCTTGAATTTTTACCTGAAGATCGGCGCCACAATAACCACTTGTACCATCTGCAAGCCATCTTAATGTTTCTTCATTCGGTTGACTAGTTCCCCATTTTGCTGTGTGAATTGAAAGGATTTGATACCTGAATAATGAAGGTTATACTACCAGAAAGTTGATGCAGATGAATTAAATTCTGTAAATGGACAGAGTCTGATATTCTACAAACTTCACCTAGCATTCGAATCAGGAAGCGAAAATTTCAGCTCTCTATCAAATCTCCCCGGTCGTCGTAAAGCAGGATCTAGTGCGTCCAGTCGATTTGTTGCACCAATCACAACCACCTAATGATTTCATCAAAACAATACTGAAACAGAGATTTATTTGAGTGAGAACCTACCTCTCCGCGATTGTCCAAACCATCCATGAGTGCCAGTAATGTGCTCACAATACTCGAATGTATTTGGTCCTGTTTTGACGATCTAACCGGAGCAAGACCATCTATTTCATCAAAGAAGATTATGGAAGGGCGCATAGCATATGCTTGGTCAAATAAGACCCTTGAAAAAATGATAGTTATAGAAAGAAATATTCAGGAAAAAACTCGAATGTATATCCAAGTGATTCAACGTTATAAATACCACTCACCTCAGCTGTCTCTCAGCTTCACCGACCCATTTGCTGAGACAATCAGCTCCTTTTCTCATGAAAAATGCTACCTAGACGTATCTGTTACTACTATTGCACTATATAATATGTGAAATATACTACTAACTCGTCGTCCACTTCTAGAGCATTCGTTTGCTAAAGCTCGAGCCATTAGAGTCTTCCCAGTTCCTTAAACAAAGATGAAACGATATCGATTGCTACATGAAAGCCACTATTGAGCGTAGACTCTGAATATTTGAAAAAAAAAGTACCCGGAGGTCCATAAAACACTACTCCTTTTGGAGGCATTATATTGAACCGGTTGAAAATCTCAGGATAAAGCATTGGAAAAAGCACAACCTCCTTCAACGACTGGATGTGGGCTCCAAGACCTCCTATCTGAAAAAAAAACATAAATCTACCAGTGAAATCTGATATAAGGAAATCGCAAACCTCTTCAAAACCAATGCTCTTATCAATACTCATTGGATCAATATCGGTACATGACCCTCCTGCCTGTCGTAAACGTTCCCGAATGACCATTTGGCTTGCTGTCAAGTCCTTTTCTAAACGCAAAAAAAGACTAAAAATCGGGAACATTCTAATCGATAACAAATCGAAAAATCATCGAACAAATTCAACACTGACTTTCTATTAGCGTCAGCACAGACTGTAATTCACTATAACAGAAGCTCTCGCCCAAAAAGGAAGCGGGGCGACTGGTCATAGTGAATGTTGGGTCACAAAACAATTCGAAAAAGGCGAAACCGCGAAAACGTCAGCCATCGTATTACTATCGCTTTACTGCTTTATTTCATCCAAAAAATACTATCATTAACCCGTTCGGAACGGTGGAGGCTTTCGTCCCTAAACAGAGCTATTCCCCTAAATTCTTAGTAACTATTCGGAAACTTTCATTTCGACCGTTCATTATTGCGCTGTTTTTCTGAGAGGGCCTTCTCAGTGCGCTGTAGCAGCAAAATAAGATATCTTTCAAACTCAGCAAGCAACCCTTGCTCGACCAGATTCTATGGGTAATTTCTCAACAAAACTTTGGTTTCCGTTTGGTAGCATAAGTCCTCGCATTTCAGAAAGTAGGTTTCACTTTAAGGTCTTTATAGAAGACTGTTAGAGCAAAAAAATCATGTTCCACTCTGAGAGCTCTTCGTAAGTAAGGGTTATACATGGATAGATGATATCAGCGTGTACAGATTATCATGGAGCATTACAATAACACCAAAAACCCAGTGTTCATTTCTGAAACAAAAGAAAAACCCTTGATAGGGAAAACCGCGCCCGTTGCGAATCGCGATGCGCGACTGATCAACTGCAGTTCCGATCGCGTTAACATCATTACATGTGTTGATCAGGGAAGAATATTGAAGCATAAAACAGCTCTCAACAGAATGTGGACTCACCACTGAGATTGATAGGCAAGTAACGATTGCGTGCCTTAGCCAGACTTCGTTCTTTACGGCGTTCAAAACGCAGATCATCGTTCCTGGTTCTGATATGATCATCACAACTATCACTCGACGTCGATGAGGAGTCGCTCCGTATTTCACGGCTTCGCCTTCAATGCATTCAGTCGATATTACATGTATCAATTAATATTTCCGCAAATGAAAGATTTATACTAAATCACGATCTGTGCCAAGCTAAAAGCAAAACGATTTTTAAACCCTCTTTATAGAAAACACTAACTGATGTTCAATACCTCTTCGCAGCTTTCTTTGCTTTTCGCTCTTTCCGATCTGTAGATCGATTCCGGCCTCCACGCTCTCTGTCCTCTCTGGAACAGAAAAAAATTACCGGGGAGATACATTTACAGATCGCTACACAGTAGATATGTAAAGAGCTGTTGAACGTTCATGACAGTGGAGATGCATGATACGACCAAAGAAATTAAAAATTATGAGACAAACAAAGACCTAGATATCATGGAGTAAACTTGACTGAAAGTTCCCGACAATCCCTGACTTGAACAAAGGCTTTATGAGATCGAAAACTCTTTCACTTTGCTTATAATATATGGTCTTGTAGTTGATGCTAAACCATAGTAATACTGCTATAAAAGGATAAAGCTCTCAACGTTGATCAATCCCTGAGGGATGCACCATGCATTCGACTTCAATTTTTAACTTCGTTTGAGGTGACTGAATGCATATCTGGCCTTAACATTGACTCACGGAGGCCTTCCGCTGAACCGAGTCAGTGCTGCTTATCCTCCCAGACAAGTCTGAGACCTGTCTGATACCAATTTACCGACACTGGAGGCATGGATGGCTTGGTAGCCATGAGAGCGAGATCGAACCATTGACCTCGTAAGCGACGCAGGGCACCTTCAACCACTGCGCCACATGCGCTCAATACTGCTATAAGAGTGCTAAAATAGAAAAAAATTCATTCACGTTTTTTTTATAAATCAAACAGCCGTCAGTTTAACCAGGCTTGATGTCGAGATTTGCCAACCAGACCGAATTCGTTAACGCTTGGATGCTCACAGCTCCGATGCATCATATCGAAGAAAAAGTGCTAGAAGATCGGTGAGATCAATGGTGCAGACATAGTACGCGCCCCGGCATGGGACGCAGGTTCAACTCCTGCATGGGGTCGAGAGTTTTTCAAACACTCAGCATCCTCGGACACTATGTAAAAGTATTTACGCGAACTTCCGTACGTACCATAAGGAAGTGTTCTTCAAAGATAGCGGGATGCACGAAGAAAGTGCACACAAAACTGAAGCAACATCCAGAAGTGCATAACACGGAGCTGAAACGAGGAAATAAACAGACCTGTGTTTGTCCCTAAACGTGGTAGGCACAGCGAACCGATCAACTGGTTGACGAAATTTTCTCAGCGAATATTGACGTGGTTCAGGAGTCTTCTCCTCATCGTCCTCCTCGGTCTGTAAATGCTTTTTCGGGCAAAAGCGAAGATCACACAAGATCACTATGATGATAACCGACCTCTTCACTGGATTGACTTCCATCAACCTCGGCAGAATCTGCTTCTTTGGGAACACCATTTAATAAGCGTTCCCTGTTTGCTTTGCGAAGGCTTCGAGCTGATTCACATGCGGTCGCAATTTGTGAGCCATTGGATATAGGAGAACCAGGTAGTGATGTAGACCTTGAATAGAGGAAAATAGAAATATCTATACATAAACAGCAAACTAGAGAGAAAACCCACGTGACGTATCTCCGTTCTCTTTTGACACTGTCATACATATTCGGGCGTATATCATTCTGGTTGCCAGACTCGCTCTTTTTCTCGCTCTTGACGAATAGATTTTATCAGATGAACCATAAAGCACACCAAACAAAGAAAAAGAAAGAGTACTTCATGGCCTTCGCTTTCTAACGTGGTTTGTCTTCTTAGAGATCGTTTTGGACTGGGCGATCGCATATCAACTGTCCTATCACTATAACGTTCTTTAGCATGTCTAAAAAGTGTTCACAATGGAATTTCGAAGAAGAAAAAGAAAACGAGATGCGGATTGCTTTCGCTACCTTCGTCGTCTTCCTTTTACAAATTCATCATCATCTGAAGAGTCGCTCTCCACGTGAAAGCTTCCTGTTATTCTTCTACCAGAGCGAGTATATCCAGCAGCTGGTTGCCTAATTAGGCCCTGAAGAAATAAATAATCAACTATTGTATGAAGTGTCACCCGCGAGCATTATAAAATGTATCATTATGTTGCTGGATTACAATTGTATCCATTAAATACTATTATTAACAACCTCGCACCAGTTTATCAACAAAAACACTGACTACTCAATAGATGCCGAGGCTCAGATATAGTCGGTCTTGGAAACTTTGAACTCACAATGTTTCATGTGAGTAAAATATAAGTATGCTGTGTAAAAATATATAAACATATGTGTGCATTATATGCACTATATATATATATATATATATATATATATATATATATATATATATATACACCCAATAATGTGGAGTGCTGTGCAAAGACGTTTGCGTTAGCCAGGATTTGAACCCAGATCTCACTCTTTCCGCACTCTGCACAGCACTCCACATTATGGGGCATACTGTAACATCATACCACTGCAAGTGACAGTCAAAATAGAAAGAATTTAGACTGATTATCGATATCCAATGTCTGTCAACACAAGTGGGTTCAATGCCGATAGCGGCTGCCCCGCCAGACCGTCGACGGTTGGCTGTTGGCAGACAACGCGAAATAGCGTAAATAAGAGTGCTGTGCAAAACAAGCGTCGGTAGTGCAACGGTTAGCATACGCTCCCGGAAAGAGTGAGATCTAGGTTCAAATCCCGGCTGACGCAAACGTTTTTGCACAGCACTCCACATTATTGGGCATACTGTAACATCATACCACTGCAAGTGGCAGTCAAATAAAAACGATTCTGACTAATTATCACTACATATATATATATATATATATATATATATATGTACATATACACATGCACGTCTGTATATACGTACACGTACGCCCATACGTATATACGTACATATATATATATATATATATATATATCATACATATATGTGTAAACACATATCCTTTTAGCACTTTACTTGATTCGTCATCACAGCATTTTCGTTATTTTTCTCACTGTGCTAATCCGAGACTTCGAGCTTCCAATTCGTTTTTCGTCTCTTTCTTGGACGGCACAGAATACTGGCTGAGCGGGTCTCCTTGCAATCTGGAGAATAGCTTTGCTGTGGCTTTCTATAAGGCGCTGTTGTTGACTGCCGGAGAAGAGTGAAAGTGGAGTTCGGTCCCACGTGCGCCGTGACCAACATCACAACCATTCGGCCACGTCGCCCCGTATATATATATATATATATATATATATATATATATATATATATATATATATATATATATATATATATGTATCACCTGTATCTTCTGTCGTCCCGTTAATCGTCGTGTGACTCGAGCGGTACCAGCAACTCTTCCATTTTTCCCTATCGCGTGCAAAAGAGTATATACGGATGCGTATGTATGTATGTATGTGTATATGTATATGCATATATATATATATATATTTAGATATACATATGTGTATTGCTGGAAACTATTCCAAACGTAACACACCTTATGCATCCGCTGTGCTGATCGTATGAAACTGTTCATGAAACTACCACGTAGATGGTGTTCGGCGAGATCGTTCTCGGCCAAGCTGCGGTAGACCATCGTCCTCTCACGGGTCGAACTACGAAGATTCTTTTGAGGTGAAAGACCGTTACCGCGCTTCACCATACTCCTTCAAAATAAAAAACTCTTTAGAACTTGATAGCCACTACAGCAAACACTTATTATACAAAATGATTGAGAATATGAGCTGAAACATGTATCAACTGAAAATACTTGATACTATGCAAAGTACTCGCTCCAAGCGATAGTTGAACCCGCGTTCCACCCATACCGGGGCCGTACTACCACTACACCACTGTGGCCACCTGCTACCTTTTCTTCGGTGTAAACAGTAGAAGCTGTCAGCAACCAACCAATAACGTGTTCGGGCTGGTAAGTACATATTGGCATAACCCAGTAAGGTTGAGACTGGATACTTTGACGGTCCATCTTCGTCTGGTATGAGCCCCAGCGCAGGGAAACTGTGACAGTTTAGCTGGCTTCTTCCATGGAAACCCGAGGTAAGCCTACCCGGGGCTTCCTCAGATCGTCATCATCACATTAGAGGAATCGCCTGTTCTTGTGAATCAGAGAGAACTACCATCTTGCAGCTAGTGGCTACCAAGACGGCGCTCATTTCTGGTAAGGTCTACTCCGAGTTGGGTTTTCCAAGAGGAAACATCGGACTCCTTCTCAGCGTGGCTAGCCCTACTGGACGTTGACTTCCACTGTACTTCACTGCCCGACACTCAGAAATACATTCCAACCACAATGAGCGCTAAATCATTTAGGCGATGGGACTGAAGTCGATAGCTATTCGATAGTGATAGCACTTGTCCGCCAGTATGGATGGAACGCGAGTTCAACTCCGGCCTAAACGGATGTTTTCCATACCACTGCGTACTCTTCGGCGTATCTTAATAACATCATAACAGCCAAAAAGTGTACATACATAGAAGTATATGTATATGCATACGCAAATATATATAGGCATATATATATATATATATATATATATATACACTTGTGTCTATGTATGTATATATATTCACGTGTATGCACGTGTACACACGGATATATGTGAATATACATACACATGTATATGCATTGTACACATATATTTGTTTATAAGCCCAATAATTCAAAAACAGGAAAGAGAATGTGATGAATAATATAAAATTCTTAAATAAAGTTACTAGGCGCAAAAAAAGTACTCTAAAGTTCCATAGATAAAAGTGGTCCGTGGTTGAAATTATACTTATTAGTGAATTTGATAAGTTGCTCTGGTTTTGATGACTTACTGTTTTTCGATAATTCTTATATTCTTATAGTTATAGAGCAGAGATAGAAAAAACTTGAAGAAAGTTTTTTTCACCAAAAAGCGCTCATGTCCGCCCGCCCTTTTTTGCTCAAAATCGAGCCGTTCTTATTCATGGATTTCTAGGGGAAACGTCTCAATTATATCATATACCGTTCGTTTCGATTGCTTTCTCAGGACAACGCTCAAATTTCAATATGCCTGACAATTATTTTTTGCGCCAACGTGCCATGTGGTCTGTTATAGGCTCTTGTACAGCCCGATTCACCTGCTTCGGTCTTGACAGGCTCGCTAGTTGGGTAGAACTTTTCGTCTTAGCCAGTCACCCTCTGGAGGGTGACCCTCCATAGAGCATTTACTTTCTAATTTTGCTTTATAAACTCTACACGAAAGCCGCCCTGTGGTGAATTCGGTTAACTAGGGATTATTACTATTATTATTTACATTAATGAAAATAGACTAAAGTTCAAAGTTGAGTACATCACAGAACCCTTGGTGAAGAGTTTATGAATCACACGGATCCGGATTAAGTGAGTGAACATGGAAACCCATAACCACATGGTCGTCGATGTGCTCCACTGATCTTCGCAGAAAAGGGCCGCCGCTCCGAAAAGGTATTCGCCATAACGACGGTGAAAACCTGAGATGAACTTCGAACTAAGCATAATTAATTCAGCAAAGTGAAATTCAACAAGGGCTTATAACTATTATTTGATTCAAATATTTATATATATATAAATAGTGTGATAGTGTCAATAGTGTAGTGTTCAAAGTTTCTTATTTATATATTTATTATTTATATATCTGACTTTTGACAAGTTGACTTAAATAATAATGAAAGGATCTATTGAAATTTGAGCGTGGTCTTAACAAAACACTCGAAACAAAGGTATAATATGATAAAAATACCAGCCAAAGAGCAATCGAGTGCGCAACACTCTGTGTTAGGTGAAAATTTCGCTTGACATAGAGTGTAAAACGTTCGTCTTTGATAACTCTCTGTAGGGAGAGTAAGGCTCTCAAGAGAACTGACTATAAAAAGATCTTAACATTCGTTTCGAGTGTTTTCTTAAGACCACAGCTCCAATTTTAATATGCCTTGCAATCAAATTTGAGCCACGCATGTCAGTGGTCTGTCAAGGAAGGCTGACTTGTATAGCCCGATACAGGCTCAAAAATGATTGCAAGGCATATTGAAATTTGAGCTGTGGTCTTAAGAAAACACGCGAAACGAATGTTATGATATACTGAATATACTAGCCACGAGCAATCGAGTGTACAACACTGTGTTTGGTGAGTTCTTCGTTGAACATAGAGTGTAAAGCGTTCGTCGTAGCTAACTCTTAGTAAGGGGACTGGAGCACACCCAGAGATTAGCAAAAGACGAGAAAGGGTAACTGCCCGACTGACGAGATCGCAAGATCGAAGCACCTGTACCGGGCTCTATAAGTCAGCCCTCTTTGACAGACCACTGACATGCGTGGCTCAAAAATGATTGCAAGGCATATAAAAAGATCGAAAGACGACGGGTTCTGCCCGGCTGACGAGTCTGTAAGGAAGAAGCACGTGTATCGGGCTGTACAAGAGCCCTTACCAGACCACATGACAAGTTGGCTCAGATAATAATGAAAGGATATATTATTTGAGTCAACATATCAGTGGACTGTTGTAGGCAACTTACAAAGCCCAATACACATGTTTCTTCGACCTTAACAGCCTAGCAAGTTGGGCAGTAGCCTTCGTCTTAGCCGATCGTCCTCTCAAGGTTGTCCCTATCGCTAGTTTTTTGGTCTAACTTTTTAGCTGTGAAGGTCACCTGTTTTTTTTTTGCATCACTGAACTTCAAAGACTATGACCTATGGGAAGACGAAAAGCGTGATGTGAGAAATAGTTTAATAGAAGGTTACTTAGAAACACATCGATTTGGAAGACGTCAACCGCTTAGTCAACCCTATCATACAGTCTGATCTATTCATGCTTCAACCACACGGAATTCTGATGATTATTCCACTTGACAGCAAGTGTAAATTGTTCGTCGTCGTCTACTCTACGTAGGGCGATGTAGGGTACCCCTAGAGGACGGGCTAGAGACGAAGGGTACCGTCCAACTGACGAGGCTGTCAAGGTTGATACACGTGTGTTGGGCTCTACAAGTGCCCACAGCAGACCACATGACATGTTGGCTGAAAAAAAGCAGTTATCGGATACATTTATATATCTATCTGTTTGATCCGTCATCACAGTGATTCCCTTTTTCTCTCTGTTAATCCCAATACGTCTAGCATTCGTGTTTCGTCTTCCTCCTGAACGTCGTACAACATTGCTTAAGCGAGTCTCGTTGAAATCTCGAAGACAGCCTGGCTGTGGCGTTCCACAGGACGTTGTTGTTGACTGCCGAAGAGAGTTCGGGGTTGAACCTCGGCTCCACGCTCACCGCGACAAGCATCACAACCACTCGGCCAGGCGCCCACATCAGAGGCATTAAAATAGTTTTGTCATGAGTGGTAGGTCATCGAAACTTAACTGGAGCATAAGTTTGCGAAAAAACTGGAGTTAAAAAGAAAAGTTACTAAGAGCACGTTCTAAAAATCGCCTCAAAATAGGTACTAAGCAACTACTTCATAAAATAGAGGATATATCAAAAATTATCACATGAATTGCTCATAAATCTTCCGAAAAACCTAAGATTTATTTTTACAGCGAAAAAAAATTAAAAAATTCAACAAATAAACCTGATCGATTTTAATCGATCGCCTTGATTCCAGGAATAAGTAGCGTTGGATTTCTACGTTTTTCTAAGGTCCTAAACCCATTTACCTATCAGGATTCAGTAGATCAAAAGACTAGAACGGTGTAAAGCAATGGTTCAGAGGGTTTAAAACTACAGGAGATGCATAAAAACACTAGTGAGAGAATGGTAGGCGTCGCATTGTGTGGTGACGCCGTAACAAGCCTTCGAGTGCAGACGATACGTGTTATTCGACGGCTCGATAGTTTTCAAGCCGAGGAGATGCTGTCCCGGCATTTGCACCATGAGTATTGATCGTTGTGCAAGGCACTCGACCTTGCGCGGGATCGAACCCGCGTCGCAGTCATGCCGAGGGTGCGCGCTACCACTGCACCGTGAGGCTATCGTTCTGCCACCACTCTTTCTGCGATATATCCTATCGTTGTGCCTTACATTCAGCTTTTACGATGTTTCGTATATACAACAATGTCCTCTGCCCTATTTGTCTGACAGAGAGCAGCTGTGTGGCTGTGATGTTCGGTGATTACCCTCTAAGGACCACATGGTACGTTTCGTTCCGTGCCGTGCGACGTCAAATCTCACTCAGTTACTGTAATGGTAGCGTCGAGTCTCGTTGGAAAGCAGACGCAGACGGCCAGACATGCATGCACAGATATGGCGGCGACGCATGTCGTGGGAAAGCTGGCGCAGACAGCGAGACGTTCATGCACAGACATGCAGATACTGCCCGCCTGCGTATCTGAAAATCTTTGGGACGATGGACGCGATAGGACTAAACCAGTTCCTGAGGGAGCATCATCATTATGGACTGATGGAATTTCATTGAAAAGGCTTCTACAGAGATATTTTCAGTGAAAGAAATGTCTCTATATTCTATATTCGTTCTAAAATCCTTACATTTGTCATTTTGTTATTTTCTTCGAGTTACAGCCTCTGGCTTCCTAAACTGATGGTCCACATTCAGGACATACTTTTGCTACACCTCTTCTTTGTTTTTTTCTCACTCTCACTTTTCTCATAATACCACCCTCTACTGTAATGGCTTCATCGCGTCTCGTGGTAAAGCAGGCGCAGACAGCTAGACGTGCAGATGCTGCCTGTCTGTGACGCTCGCCTCCCTATCAACGTTAGTCCAGAGTTATAGATTGTTGCCATAGTGAGGGCTAATATTTTTTCATCTATTCAAGTTACCCCGGGGAGAGGAAGAGGGGAGCGGAAACAATTTCCAACCCCTCTTTTCCCCTTTCCCCAGCAATCATTCAGTCAACGAACGCTCCCAGCTCGGGTATCTGCTAGAATGCAAGGTGATCTGCCCTACCACTGCTCCACAACGCCTATTAAAAGGCGAAATTCTCAAGCAAGCGTTGAATGCAAATAGAGAAATTGAATGCTATAAGTAGTGGATCTGTACGACATAATCTGAGGATTGGTCGCGTTGGGAAAAAATTCACATTACCCATATAGTTGATTCTTTTCTGCATTCAATTTTTTGCGCAAAGGTTTTCTCCACGGTTCTTTCATGTTATCCGGGGGCAAATGAAGAAGCGACCCCTTTCGATAGACATTAACTTTTTATGAGAGTGTTAGCGATCATTCGAAAGCTGAGATTTGAATACTGCACTATGTGCTGGTTTTTTCATGAAGACCTTTTCATAACTCTGTATCATTCAAAATAAAGGTAAAATTTATACCTGTCTCGCGCTTCTACTGTTCTTTCGCTGAATGCACGAAATGCATTTGAACGTGTGAAGGATATCCTGTAGTATTGAAGTCATATGTTTTATCTGGAGTTTCTTTTAAAACGGAGAAAAATTCCCAATTAAATAACAAGAATTTCACTCTACATGCGAGCCACGTCAACGCGATTGATCGCGGAATGCTGTAGCGAGTTCACGGTCAGCAGACACCTAGCCCACACACTAGCCGACAAAATGCTCCGCGTATGTGAAATTCATTCTTATTTTTTCTGCTACACTGCATTGAAACGGTTTTTTCAGAAAATAAACTTGACGTTTAAATCGTGGATACTTGTCATGTTGAATGGTTACTTATAATTGGTGGAAAGACTTCTGTTCTGCGAAAAATGTGCGTGTGTGTGAAATACAAATCTTTTTTTTCTGATACAACAATACAAGAAAGACTTTCTTAGAAAGCGAGCATGTAGCGTAGTAACCACAGAATTAGGATTTTGAATGATTACTAACACTCTTGTGAGAAGATCTTGTCCAGCGAAAGTAGTCGTTTCTTTATGTGTCGCCGGATAGCATAGAGGAACCTATTTTTTTTTATACAAATCACAGAGGTGCCACTACAGAAGTACAACGCTTATCGCGATTACGCCTCCCATCCTAATTCATCATGACTGAAATATGTTGAATGGCTTTTGTGCTTCGCGACCACTCTTGAATGAGCGGATCATCATTGGCATTCAGTACCGGCGAGCGAAAAAAGTCCACTACATTTTCTTAAACGATGAACAGGCTATAGATTCGGCCATCATTCACGGAACGATATACGAGTTACATATTGATAGTAGATGTAATTTGGAGGCATATTTGGCAAGCACAAGTTAGTAATGTGATCTTTCATCTATGTGATCAGTTCGACATCATATCATGGTGGCGCATCCTATCCTTTCTATACGCAGAAGAGGAGAATGGGAACGAAATTTCCTACTTTCGTCTTCCTAAAGTGTCGAACTTACATCAAGTACCACCCAAATAGTGGATTTTGAGACTCAGCATGAATTTAATCAGCTTTTGGTTTATTTCAATCTCAGTACACTGACGAGCTTTGACTCTACAGTGAGCTCCAAACCGATGAATAGAACGACGATCTCAGAAAATAAGTTCAACACACCAAAACAGTTCACTGTGTTTTAAACCAATGCCGATATCACGACCAACGCCAGCCAACCCGACTGTGACTGGTGCCTGCTAATGTGTTCAAACCAGCAAAGGATCTACACAGGGTGTTATGTTGGCTCATGTGGAGTAAAGGATAACAATGAAGAGTGGCTGAGAAGCTGAAAAGTTTATGGTTTATGTCCAATGCTTAATTCTGAACAGTGCCGAGAAAACGGATAACTACGGTTTTTGAATTTGAAGGTTTTAACGCAAATCGACGCCTTAGAAAATAGGCGAAATAGTCGCCACTAGCATCGTGTTTGCTGAACGTGATCCTGCTTTTTTGAAAGTCTATCTTTCGAAAATTAATGGTTCTTTTTGATCATAAGGAGAAGTATGAATATTCAACCTCATTCACTGGACAGGAACTTTTCATAGGAGTGGTAAGCATTCGAAAGCTTGAACCTCTAGATAGAGCCGTACGTGGCTGATTTGCCAAAAAAGCTTTTTATAACGGTGTGTAATCCAAAATAAAATATTTTTCACATGCGCTTATTTCTCGCCGGACAGAGCTCTTTCTGACTATTAGTGAGCAATTGATAGCGTAAGTTTCACTGATTCCAGCGCTGATGCTTATTTTCTGAAAAGACCGTTTCTCTGAAGAGCAGCAAAGAAAATAAGATCGAATTCGCATATGCGAGCATGCTCTTTGGCCTAATTCACGGCTCGCTGGGTGAGGTGGCTGGGTGGGCTGACGCAATCAATGATCGATTTTCAATCGGTCATGTGAAAGTCCTATCTTGTATATTCAATTAGGAATTGTTCATTCGCTTTGAAAGAAAAACTCCTGATAAATCGTATGAATCTGCTACAAATAGCTTTAAGTACTTCTATTTTTGTCACGAATACGGGTAAAGAAATCATCATTATGACCATTTAATCTTGCTCATGAAACGACTGTTCAAGCTGATGAGAAAGAAAGATAAGTAGGCTCTGTGAAATCAGATTTCCACCTGATTACTATGTTGCTGTAGATTGATGGTATGATTCATATAATATCGATATTCGTAACTCGTACAACCCGTCCCTTCGCATCACGTGGATGATATACCTATCATAAATATTCCATTACATCTACAATCTCACACCAAATTGATTCTTTCGCATGACGAAGTCCCGCATTCTAAATTTTCCAACTAATCATGTATTCATTATTATCCACAATTTGATCTGAGTTGCTTCAAAGACCACGCGTTACCCATTTTTCACTATAAGTGGTAATTATGCCAATCAATTGCAAATTTGTCGAATTATCAACGAGTTGCACGTTTTTGCCAACCTTGTGATTCTCATGGCCGACTAATGATTGATCTCGGCATTATTCGAATAATTCCATAAATTTATAATTAAGTGGATACGAGATTGCTGACAGACTTTTTTCTGTACAAAATAGGCAGTAAAATCTACAGTTGCAGTGGATGACTTTTGACGTTTTTCGCCTTCTTCAGAACCTGCAGGAGTCAAATTGACGTGCAGTCCATCTAGTTGAACACCCTCGTAACTAAAGCAGATAGAATTTTGTACATACGCACTAAATCGCATATATATATATATATATATATATATATATATATATATATATATGTAAAGATGCACATATTTGTGTAATATATATATATATATATATATATACGTATATCTAGACGTACACTTAGATACATAGACGGTCCGTCTTCACGAATTGTGCGGATTTGAGCCCATCAAAAAGTTTAGGTGTTTTGTTCCTTTGAGTGCCGTGGTAAGCTTTGTCGGGACTTCCTCATGTTGTCATCACATTCTTGCAATCGCTGGCCTTTATGAATCAGAAGTAGATTATCACCTTCCAACTAATACCTACCAAACGGCAGTCATTCCTGGTACGGTTTATTTCCTGATTCGGCTTTCCGGTGGAAACCCTCGAAATTCTTGTGAGTTTGGATGACCCTGCCGGAGGGTTGAACCTCCCGGTGTACTTCGCAAATCGACATTCAGGAACACCTCTCAGCCACGATGGGGTGGTAAACTATTTGGGTTCATATATACATGTATCCACATATATATACATGTATGTATATACATGTATTATTGTATATATGCACATATATATTTAACGGTTTGTTGTTTATGACTCACCAGATATTACGTGGGCGAGCTTCACTCTCTTACATGGGTGAGGACTGCGCGTGGCTCAGATCAGGAAATCGACATGAAAAAGGCGCGAAGTCATCAAACGAAAGAGACTTCACGATATACGATTGTCAAAGAACAACCATCGAATATCGGACAGAGATATGCGACTACTGCACAAATCCCTAATGCTAGCAAGACCACATGTATGCTCAGTTGAACAAGTGCGAGTCGAAAGAATACCATGGTGCTCAGTATTTGGAGGATCGCCTTTGGACGAGAATTCTGGGTGAATCATTTGTAATATATGCAATTCTAACAGGTCAAATGCCTAGGCAATCTTACGCAGAATATTCAAAAATTTACCAAGAAGGTCGAAAAATGTGCTGAAAAAACCAAGGATCACCGTATTGAGAAGCATGACTCTTTCTGACGATGCGCTTACGCTATTATATCTGGGTTCAGACTTTTTGCAGTACAACCCATTTCTGAGGAAGCTCTGTGTAGGAACGCGTGCAGTCTGTACCATATTCAAAATCAGCTCCGCTAAAAGGAAAATTAGATTCGTTGCACAATGAAGAAAAACAAAAAATAGAGGCAATTCCGCCACCACCTTTTGCTCGAACGTTCTTCGGACAGCAAAAACGCATCGACGAAGTTGATATCAATTTTAGCAGATTTTAAAAACTTTCCAAATTCTCGACCCACTGTCGCGATAGCAAGCCCACTTCCAACCCATAGCAACTCAGAAATGTGGTGTGCAACAGATTCGAGAACTAATAAATCAGTACTATCGGACTATCAGTAAGTGACAAGAGCGGAAAGTTTGGAGTAACAACTCGTCTGTTTGACGTTGACATAACGGAAAAACACTGTCACGATGGATTCCCTGAATTGCGTATCATCTGAAAAATAATTTAGAAATCAATAACGGAAATCAAACATAGAGTGGGTGAAAGTGGTAAGAGTAGCGGATTCAAAATTGTTAGTCATTTTATAACTTAAAATCAATCTACCATGATACTTCATCCTATAATAACTCATAAAGAATCAAAAGTTAATATCCAGTAATGAACTGACGTCTATCATCTCTCAACGTTCGATTTACACCCATTATCACTTGCACAACGGTCTCGTGGATAGAGTAGCTTGGTTTGTAAGCCTTATACTCGTCCAGTTACTCAAACACATCCCAACCTATCTCACTAATACTCAGATGCATCTGTATAGCCTACGCAACACGTACCCCATCAACACTTACGCACCGAAGTCCTTCGACTTCACCGTCCTTCATACAAACGTGTCAAATGACTTCAGTGCAAGCCATTCGTGAGCTCCTCATGCAACATAAAGCACCAATGAACATGTATACTGTAAGCTCTCGATTCAGTAGCTCAAGTACTTCTTGAAGAAAGGCCTAAACTACTCCATCTCCAGGTGGTTCGGAACATATTACTTAAAACTAGAGGACTAGATGCGACAAGGACTGGCGCAACCCTTGCCATTGTGTTTATGTCTAATATTGAAGTCCCGCATTCAACATCGAGCCACCACTCTACTGTAAGTATATTGACTACCACCTCGTCATTTGCTCAACACAGGAGGGGATGGATAAATTCTCTGAACTTTGAAACGCGCAGTCACAGTACCTAAAGTTCACCAGAGAGAAACCGTAGAAAGACTGGTTTTCATTTCTAAACGTTCAGATCAACCTGTCCATAAACGAATACAACATATAATGGTACTGAAAATCATATCATGTAACTGAAACATGCTGAATTTATAATCTTTCCTTTCATCCCTCAGACACAAAAAGAGCACTTATAAGCAATAAGTTCCGTAGGTTAACCAGCTGTCTTCACAGACCATGCATCGCTGCGGGCCACATTGAGTTACTGCCGACAATCTCACTGAGATACGATATTAAGAGTAGTTTACAGTTTGGTTAGGGACGAGTGAGATCAAAATATGCAACTAGTACTCACGGGATTCCGTCAGGAGCCCACTTTGCTCAATCCCTAATTACCAGAATGTTTGATGTTGTTGCTACAATTGAATCTAATAACTTTTTGACTACTTTTCTCTATTATCTATGCGCATCTTTAACCCTTTACGAACAACATATCTTCTGCTTAGGCTTAGTGTTCAGTATCAGCTTGGTAGTTTGAAATTTGACGATTTCAACGCTGCAATTTTTTTCCAGAGTAATCATTTTTTAAGCTGGCTGTAGCGGTGAAAATAAAGTCGTATTTCACATTCGGTGCTTCGCTGGACAGAGCATTCCCTGTAGACTTTCAGTTATCATGCGATGGCTCAAATATCGACGAGTTAGCTATTTACTTGGTTTTTGCAAAGAACTTCTCAGTTCACTTTCACTTGTATCACCTGTCGTCCCGTTGATCGTCGAGTGACTGGAGCGGGTACCAGTAACTCTTCCATTTTTCCCTATCGCGTGCAAGAGTAGCCCAGTAGGACCTCCTCGCTCTAGGGATTCGCTGAATATCATATCTTTCTTGTATCAGCTTTCGTGAAGAAATCGGACCAACGGATCGGTGGTCTTCCTGTTGAGCGCTTGACGTCCCGAGGAATCCAGTCGGTAACGGCTCTCGTCCATCGTTGTCGTTGAAGCGCATCACGTGTCCGGCCCACCTTATTTTCGATATCCTGGCGTTTAGAACGGAGTCTCTGATTTTCGGTCGTTGACGTAGATCGGAACTTCGGATCCTTTCTCTCATTTGCGAGATACGGGTTACTCCTAGCATCGACCTTTCGACTGCGCGTTCGATTACGGCAAGTGATCTCTCATCCTGCTTACGCAGCGACTAGGTTTCTGCTGCATAGCGTTAGGGCAGGGATAATTGTCGAGTCGAAAAGATGGGCACTGAGTCGGATGTTTTTTGTCTGTTCGCTACATCTTCGATTCTCTTAAACGTTCCCCAAGCCGCTCGTTTCCTCCTGCTCGACTGTAGAGCTAGGACGTTCATCATGTTGATTTCAGCGACCTAGATAGACGTATCGGAGCATTCGGCGATTGTCGTTCCGTTGAGCGTGAATGGAGCATTCAGAACCTATCCGTTCATCATGAACATCGTGTTCGTTAGATTTGGTTGAAGACCAATCAATTCACAGGCGTCGGTAAAATCAGTCAACATTCGTTTCGCTTGGCTAATGTTTGGTGTTATGAGGACGATATTGTCAGCAAAGCGAGGTTGGTTTAATTGTCGACCGTCATTTTTCACTCCCATATCGTCTCATTCTAATGTTCGCATGACGTTTTGTAGGGTGGCAGTAAGAAGTTTTGGCGAAATTGTATCGCCTTGTCGAACCCCTCTTCTTAAGTCAATGGTGATATTGTTGTAGAATGGAGATATTTTGGTCGTGAAATCTTTATAAAGCTCACGATGGATCATTATGTACCGAGTAGGGACGCCCTGGTTATCCAGAGCCTCTATAACCGCTTCTGTTTCTACTGAATCAAAGGCTTTCTTCAGATCGATGAAAGTGAGGCAGAGTGCTTCTTTGTACTCTCGTGAAGCTTCAATAAGTCTTGTAATCGTGTGGATGTGGTCTATGGTCTAACTTTTCGGAACCCTTCTTGTTCGCATGGCTGTCCTTCGTCCAGTGTTCTGTCAATTCTGTTTAGGATGACTCGAGTTAAGAGTTTATAGACAACGGACAGCAAGCAGATTGGGCGATAATTGCCTATGTCGTGAAGGTCTCCCTTTTTGAACAACAATTCGGTCTTGCTGGTTTTCATTAAGTGGGGACCTTGCTTTCTGACAGGTATCAAGTGAAGAGCTGAGCCAGGGTGTTGATGAGAACTGGCGGCAGGTTCTTCAGGTGTTCTGTTCTAATCCTGTCTGAACCGGGTGCTTCCGTTCTTCACCGACGATTTGGCATGTCGGATTTTGAAAGGAAGGACCGATGGAACGACATATTAATCCTCTTTCACTTTATATGGCGGTAAGAAGAGTGGCTAGCGAAGAGATCCGAGTAGTACTGGTGGATGATTTTCTCCATAGCCCTTCTGGAAGCTGTAAGTGTCCTGTCAGGGCGTCGGAGTGCATTCATCTTCGTCCTATAATTGGCGAAGCCTCGCTGAGCTTTGCGAAAACTCTTCCCAACTTCTATAGCTTCTGCCCTAACTGCTGATTGTCTTTCCTTGAGACCTTTTATCGCTTCTCTGCAGCGCTTCGCAAGTTCGGGCGTAAGGTTTCGGTTTCCTGTAGCTCCTGCAATTCCACGTTGACGTATCAGCTCGAGTGTCTGCGGAGACAAGCGTCTCTTCGAGACCTTAGGACTGTCGGCTTTGACATCGCTAACGTGAAGATGTTCAACGAGCCGATCGTCTTCTTCGTCGATGTTGTTGATAACAATATCTTCCCAAAAGCCGACTAATGATTTGAATACATCCAGTTTATGGTAGTTCTGGGACTTCGTTGTTTGAATTTAGCGGCTTTCTCTCCTCTCCGCGAAAAACGGAACGTTGCGCGTAGGAGGCGATGGTCTGTTCCCGTGTAGAACTTAGGAAAACAGCGACATCGGTCAGGCAAAACCTTCGATTTACTAAGGATGTGGTCTATTTCGCTATGGTACACTCCACTGGGAGACTCCCACGTCCATCGCTGAGAGTGAGGCTTTTGAAATTGTGAGTTATCATGGATAGTTTAGGTCGTCATGATAAACTTAGATAGCCTCTCACCCTGTTCATTCCATTCTAATCCCTGGGTCCCAATTTGACGTACTTCAGACGTTCTCCTGAGTCCAGTTTTTTCATTGAAATTTCCGACAATCACCTTGAAGAGTATGGTCTTCGAAGTATTTTTCGAGGTCCATATAAAGCGCTTCGACTTCGTCTTTGTCATAGCTTGATGTTGGTGCGTAAGCAACGAAGATGGTCAAAGCCGGCATAGAACCACATCGTTTCAACCGTAATCGTCCGATACGGGTTGTTAGTTGTTTAAACGAATCGATATTCATGGTCAAATTCGATTTAACGAGGACGCCAACGCCGCCTACACCTCTGCTATAGCATGTTCTAAAGAACAGTTCTTCTCCGGCGTCATAGACAGCGTGAAAAGTATGGCGTCTTCTCGTCTCAGCCAGGCCAATGATGTCGTACCTTATCCTTTTTGCTTGAATCAGTAGATCTTCTACAGCGGATTCTTGAGCAAGGGTTCTTGCGTTGTGGTACAGATGTCATTCGTACGCTTTAGGAGCCCAAAAAGCGCTCGTACTCTGCGCGCGTTCCTTTACTGGCAAGGGTGTGTGAGTGTGTATTGATTGCGCGGGAAGTTCTTCGCAAAGCGCGACTTAAATGCGGCCCTTGATTTTTGTTATTAAATTTAGGTTTTCTTCGCCTTGAAAAAAAGCCTTAGATGAAAAATATGAACTTTGTACTCCAGAATTTCCGCTAAACGCTCAACAGAAGGACGATAATACAAAATTCATACTATAATCAAAATCAGTCAAGGAAACTTTATGAAGAGAAAAAATTCTCAATTTAGTTACATAATTGCGCTCGAAAACGCGTCGAGTGTGAAACTTTATTTTATTTTCACTCCTACAGCGCACGAAGGGTTCTTCAATAATAAAGAACGGCATCTAAGTTTTCGAGATTTGAGCTATCGAACAATTATTAAATCTGCAGAAAGCATCAATAACGCGTTGTTGTGAAAGAATCGCAATCACGCACAAAAAACGGAAAACTGCTTTCATTTGTGAGCAGACGTAAATTTATCTACGATAACGAATTTTCCTTGCAAATTCGGTGTTGAAGAAGTGTTGCATGATTTAAGTCCATTCTCTTTTTTCTCTTTCCTCTTCTTTCATCGTCAGTACGTACCATGTTAACTCTACGATTTACAATCTTTGATTGTAAATTTAAATATTATAAACGGATTCTTCAGCAAGAAATGCTAATTTGATTAGAAAAATTTTGTAATCTGTATCTTTTTGAGTGTTTTTGATGATTAGTTAACTAATGAAGACATCGGTGTAGGGGCGCCTCTACATTGTTTTTTGTTTCGGGAATAATTCATTTTGCTTCAGTTCGTTTTGTTCTTTTGTGCAGCTGTGTAACTATCATTTGAAGTTTCAGCCACAAACAGGTGCCAACAGTTCATTGGAATGCGTATTTTTTGCATCTTCATTCCACCTCGTGGGTAGAGTGTTCTCACGTTAGAGGTGCAATTTATGCTGGATAAAGTTTTTCTCCTTTTAAAATGAGTTGTAAGGATAGTGCTGCCACAACCGTATTTCAACAAATTTTAAGAACCACGGCTTGTCAAACCGTCTCCTCCCAAAGCGTAAATGGCGTAAATCAGCACAATGAAGTCTTCAATGGGAAGAAATCAGTAGGTAATGAGTAGATTTTTTCTTTTTTTTCTGTTCCCCGAAATTACCATCAGAAATTCCGCTGTTATTTATGCTTTGAACGACATCTCCAGCAGCAGCGCTTACGACATTTTGAACAAGATATACAAATGAAGGTTAAGAAGTAGTGATATAATGCGGATAGTTTGACAGCAATCTCAGGTTCTGAAAGTTTGTTAACTAAGGAAAATTGCAGACTCAAATCATTGTCAATAGTGAGGTGTTGTCAAACTCAATATGAAATCTCTTCCGGTTTTCGTCGTTCGGATACAATGCACTCACAATCTATAAAGAAAGACTTTCAATCAACACTGCTAATAGAAGATCCAAAACACGTACTTAAGATCTCGTCTCAGTTTGTTCAAGAGGGTTAGTAAGAATAAAGTAACTCATATCTATAAGAATGATGAGACATGAACAAAACTAAAGCATAAGGCAGCTTTTACCGCGATTACTTTTTCCGAAATAGCACCAAGTTTTCTCTGGCAACCCTCGCTTTGACTTACTTTCCCACCTTGTGTTCCCTAAATCAGCTTCTGACCCGTGACTGATGATAGGCACTGATTAGGTTGAAAAAATTCTAAGCGAAAAGCAGAGCGAGAGGCGCGATGGTACGAGGAAATTATCTACGGAAAGAGAATTGTTGACGCGAAGTCGACCCATGTCCCGAGTTTTACTCCTATCTCAGCACTCTTGTGAATAATCTGAAAAACTATTTTGAGCTTACATGAAGCCTGATGTAGCACTTCTAGCGCTACACGTGAGTTTTGGCTTCCATGTCAAGCCTCGGCAGTAACACGTGCATTTTGGTTCAATCGTTCACCTACATATAAGGAATTCGGCGCAAACATATTACACTGGACCTCGAGTGGAAGGACCTCCTCTATGCAGTGACTTACTTTAGGTGTTAAGGAACAGCTGGCTTCCCAGACAATATACGATTCCTGGTCGACGACTACGGATGCGAGCACCGCTGATGGTTGGTAACCATTAAAAACAACGAAATCGGGGTGGAGCTAATTTTTTCAAGAATAAGGAGCAACGTTTACAGCATTTTTACTTTGAAAATTTAGAGAATTTCAATTCTGATAACACATTTTGAGCCTTTCATGAGGCCTGTTACGGCACTTATAATATGCTAGACACGTATTACGGCCTTCCAGCCTCAGCAGTAGCTCAGTGCCGTTCGCTTCACTCAGTCCCTTAGGGGGGGGGGGGGGGGATCCCCTATATAACGATAAACGTGTCCAGCACATTGAGTGCCGTAACAGATCTCATGAAAGGCTCAAAAAATATCATCAGATTATATTGATTTGAGCAAGGTCTTAAAATAATTGACTCAGAAATTTTAATTACATTCTCAAAACAAGAGAAAAAGTTGCAGAGTCTACCTCTTGTAGATTTCACTTCTGTAGATCTCTGATCTTACAAATGCTTTTGTTCCCGCTGAGCAACTGGTATCTGTCTTGACTGAGATCATCTTTGCGAAATTCACTCGTAATCGCCTTATCACGGTTGTTGCAGGAGTCTGAAGAGAGTCAGGTCGTTTAACATTCATCGGCATGCACAGGATGACGAATAGTATCAATCAGCAATCGTACCTACATGCAAGAATTTGAACTTTATGTATGATCGACGTGGAAAAGTGAAGAAAACGCAAGAGGTACTGGGAAATACAATGTGTGATGTGACGTCATTTATAAAAATGCAGGAGAGCTGTTAACTGCAGTTATAGTGAGAATGTTAAGCTTTTCCATTAAATGTAAATTTGAGTCATTCGTGCTTCAAGCGCAAGTCCTAGGCATGAATTATTGCCCGAGTTCATCACTGAACCATTGATTTTCTAAGTTGCGCAAGCTGTCTTCACTTCACTATGTAGATCTCAGAACTTACATTCAATGGATTTCCTTACACTGAAATTATCGACGAAGGTTTTTAAATTTCTTGCGTGCGAGTTCAGCTGCTGCTTGAAGGCTATCATCTTCTCTATGGATATTATTGATTATGGTCGAGCCTGGCGCGTTCTCACAAGAGTGCGGGTAGCGAATTGCTTCTAGATGAGTGTACTTTCAAATTTGAAACTTTGAAGGGATAAGAAGCTTGGTGGACCTGAGCGGCGTGGAACTAGTACTGTGCTCGCAAAGGACCTAGTCATTGTTATCACGCTCTCCGTTTAAATCTTTTCTCTCTCTATCATTGTTCTTGTGTTATTTCATAGCAAAGCTGGTGATAACATGACCATACTACTGCCGAATGTTTGATCTAAGAATAATGTTTTGTAAACTTTCAGTAATCATGCGAAAGCTCAACTCTCCACGATTTCGAAAGTTTACTTCGTTTTGAGAAGGCTTTTTTACGTTGCTGCAGTAGCAAAAATGAAACTGGTATTCACATTCGCGCGCGTAAAAGTGCACATTCTGGTTATTTATTCGAGAATTGCTACCCATTTTGCGAAAACTTCGATTTTTTGAACTAAATTCAAATAAGGAACATTGCCCTAATGTTTTGTAGACTTAGACTTTTTATTTTTGTCCTATGTGCCCAGTAATATCGCTAATTTACCTAAGCAATCAAAGCCTGCGCAAGAATAGCACATGAACGTGTGGGGAAAATCTTGGAGTATCAGAGTCATATGTTTTATCTAAAGTTTTTCAGAGCGGAAGAAAATCCCAAGTTAAATAACAGAAATCGCGCGTCACATGTGAATAGCGTTGCGCGTAGAACAGTTGTGATACGCAGTCGATCAACTGGTTAGAAAAAGGTGATGACTTTAGTGGAAACCTGATCTTGTTTTTACTCATGCAGCTCTTTAGAAGGACTTTTTAAAAAAAAACTACAGTGTTGAAATTTCCGAGATTTAAGCTATTGAATATAATTGGAAGTCCCAAAAAATCGGATTAAGCCCATTCTCCAGAAGGCAAAAAGCGCTTCTCCATAAAAGATTTGTGACCTCCTGGTTAACATGATTTTATTTTCGCTGTTATAAAACTTTAAGAAGGTTTTTTTGAGAAAGAAAAGAATTGTTCCCGATATCGGGGAGAAATTATCTTTCAATTGGTCTCTTTTGCCGGGCAAAGACTTTCCATTAGACTACTATAATCATCCAAAAGCTTTAATCTCGTTAAGAAGCCTCCTTATGGTGCTGTAGCATTCAAGGTAAGGTTTTGTCGCGCGCGTTGCGCAGTTATCGTGAAGATTTTTATTATCTGTTTGGAAATTTGTTCTTTCGTTTCTTGAATCTTTGAGTTTTTTGGTAGTTTTCCTTTGGAGGGCTCGGGATGAAGAAACGGTCACTCTCGCTTTACAAGAGCTTTTTATAAGAGAATTAGTAATGAATTGAAAGCTTAATCTCTGGCTATATGCCGTATGAGGTCGTTTTTTGAAAAAGTCTTCTAATAACGCTTTAACGAAAGAAAAACGCTTTTATTTCGCACCTCATATATCCCGCTGGGTAGGGCTTTTCCTTTGAATTATTATTAATCATTAGATAGCGTATGTTTCTACAATCTCAAAGCTGCGCTTACTTTCTGGAAAGACCATTACACTGTAGTATGAGAGAGAAGTAGAGATAGAGCTTCACATCTACGAGACGCTTGCTTACCAACTAATCTATGGTCGCGGTGAGTGGCCGTCATAGGTTCATGACATACCCGCCATCGACCTATTGAAATCCGTTAGCGTGTCACGTGTAATGCGCGATCTTTGTCATTGGTTTGGAAATTTTTCCTCCGCTCCGGGAGAAAGTCCAGATTAAACATACTTCTCTGATACTATGAGATTGCTTATGCACGTTAATGTTCCTTTCGTGATCTCAGCGAAGAAACAGCAGAATTGCGCTGCTCATGTACAACAAAGTTTTATTTTGAATTTTACAGCGTGATAGGAGGGTATTTGCAAGAAATGGCCACCTACGGCACTAGCCAGAAATTTAGGCTTATTACTAACACTCTTATGAAAAATTCTTGTCCAACGAGACGATCATCATTTCTTTGTCCCGTGCCGTCTAACGGAAAAGAACCGCTTTTTGTATTGAAGTCGTAGAATAAACTCATTCTAGTGCTGAACCTTTTCAATATTATTGTATGTTGCCGTAAACCCACTACTAAGCTTAAACCTATGCAGCCTGAACTTGAGGACGAAAAGCATATGAAAGTGTGAAAATCTCCAAGTATCGGAGTCATGTATTTAATCTTGATTTTTTATCAAAGCGGAAAAAAGCCCTGGACTCGAGCTAAAGTGCGATGAAACGGTCTATTTGGAAAAGAAGCACAGTATTGAAATCGCTGAATTTACGCTATCGCATGTTCACTGATAGTCAAAGGGAAAAGTTCTGTCGTGCGAGATAAAAGTGCGACAGCACACGACGCATGTGAAACAAAATTTTATTTTGAATGCCACAGCGTTATAAGTGAAGCTTTTAATAAAAATAGTATATTTCTGAATTATCCGAAAGCTTTCGAATGATTACTGGTAGTCTAGTGGAAAATCTTTGCCCAACGAAAAATATTCCCTTGAAAATTTCTGTTCAATAACGAAAATGATCCAAAGAAAACTATAGTCTTCTTCATTATTATTTGAGCTAGCATAACATGTGGTCTGGTAATGGGCTCTTGTACAATCCAATCTACCTGCTTCGACCTTACAGTCTCGTCAGCCGGCCAGAACCCGTCGTCTTTCATATTCTCATGAGCTAACCCTCTCGAGAGCTTGTTCTCCCCACATAAAGGTATCGAAGACGAACGATTTACTCTGTAAGTCAAGTGAAAATCTCACTAAACGTACAGTGTTTTACACTCGATTGCTCTTGGCTATATTTTTTTATCATATTATACCTTTGTTTCGAGTGTTTTATTAAGATCGCGCTCAAATTTCAATAGATCTCTGCATTATTGTTTGGGAGAAAAAGAAAATCGAGCGTGGTCTTAATAAACTACTCGAAATAAAGGTAAAATATGGAAACTACGGTGTTAAATTTTCCAAAATTTGAGCTCTCGAACTACTGCTAAAAGTGTGAGAAAAAACGAAAAGGTACGCGGCCAGTGTGAAACGTGATCTGACTTTCAGTGTTACAGCGCTCGAAGGCGGCTTCCTAGAAAAAAATTATGATACAAAAATCTGTGAAATTTAGGCTGTTGAAAGGTCACTGAAAGTCTGAGGAAAAATCGGATCACGCCTTTACCAGAAAAGGCAAACCATAGCAGTAAAGTACCGAAAGTGCGCAGAACGGATTCGAAACGATTTAAGTGGCAAAAGAAATGACAAATATGACAGAAATTGTTATGCAAGCCCATACTCATTGCAGACATAGGAATTGAGCTACAGTAAAGGATACAGAAAATCTTCACGTTATGAAAAGCTGTGCTGTTCGAGGGATGATGTTAGATGATATCCACAACACTTTTTCAATGTTGGTGAAACGAACGTCGAGGTCACTGAGGCAAAGTCACACAGAGTCGTTATGCCTACACACTTAGTATGCTTTTTCGATATTTACATAATATTAGAGCCCATTTTCACTCAATATGACGTGAGTAATCAGTAACATTTTGATTTAGCCATGATATAATAACAAAGCCTAGAAGAAAGATATGATGCTCAGCGAATCTCTAGAGCAAGGAGGACTCACGGGGCTAATCTTGCACGCGACAGGGAAAAATGGAAGTGTTTCTGGTGCTCGCTCAAGTCACTCTACGATCAGCGGGACGACAGGTGATACAAGTGATAGTGAGAAAACTCTATTTAGCTAGGAACCTGCTTTAGCTTTTTCAAAGTCAAACGGCTGAGGCAAATCGACTCAGATTATCTCGACTATGAAAATAGGTGTCAAAGAAACCGTAACGTTAGCTAAAAAAGTTTCATCCCAAACACATGTAAGCTAGTCTATAGAGCGAAAAATTATTAATATATTTGTGTTTATGAGGGGTACATATGGACAAATTTTGATGCGCGTTTATTTCCTGCGAGTACTCCGTGCGTTTATACTTATGTTTCCTTCTATTTCTGCGTATCTTAAACGTGAATATACTTCAGAATTTAATGCCGATACTTTATTTCTAAAAAACAATAGCAACTAAAAACAAAATCCACACGCTCTCGCACACAAAAATTTTATCAGTTTAATGTCGTACTTGCTAGCATCGCAGAAATCCCACGTGTATCTCAATGTAGAGCACCTAAACATTACTTAAAACTTCAGAAGATGCATGAAAGAAATCAAACTATCACATACTCTTTTAAATCACGTTGGCAGTTTCCTGGTGGGGATGTAACGCGAGTTGAGCGAGATGTTTGCTTAGACGTTGTGTGAGAAATTACCGGACCAGTGGAAACTGCAACACTTCGTAAAGAATTAAGCTGGTCAAATGTGCTTCAAGAATTTTCTAAGTGTGAAATTATTTTAGTCTTACCGATTCGATAACGTAAAATTGTCTTGACTTGATGAAATCTGGTGTAAGTCATCACAGGAACGATGTTATGAGTGGAGATCAAAGATGTGCCGTCATTTTCCGGAGCGCAAAATCTTAACGTTTTGGATAATCCATATTTAGAGAAGATAGAATCTTGTACTGAATGAAACCAATGTCAAATGTTCACCTGTAACCAGTGTGACGAGTATCTTTGCCAGTTTTTATTTCAACTCCTGCAAATCCACAACCATCTCCACCATATGAACCCGCAAAACTGTCAAGTACTACTTCGACTGTTGATCCAGCTGGTGCCTTGAAGAAGGCTCATTCAGATTATAGTACGATCCCAATCTGGAGCAAATTACATTACTTGAATCCAGTAGTAACACATCGTAAATTCATCGCTTTCTTTGTCTGCGCCCTTTTCACCCACTGTGTCCTCAAGAGTTTGGAAGAATTTCGTTGCCATCAATATCTTGCCACAACCACTTGGCTGTAAGAATGATTTACATAGACTCTTTAGGAAAATCTTTCAAACTGGATCTTTCTCTACTCTTTCATTGCAAAGTCTTCCACCATATCCACTAGGACAAATACATTTGGAACAGTCTCTAGGATGGGGAAATCCACCGTTCTGGCATGCTGCCGATGACTTTTCCTTGCATCTATCTGGATTAATTTGATATTAACGGAATTTACAGAGCATGTATCAGAGAATCAGACGATATAAAGCATTCCTCTCACCAAGACATCCATAATGCAGATTGATCATGAGTTTCTCGTAGAATGAAATCATCCGCGATCCAAGAGTTTGCAGATATTTCATATCACGAGGCACCATGACGGGCTTACCATTCTTCGAAACACTGTAAATAAAACGCTCAGCCACTAATTCTGATTTCGTAGCCAAACATCCACAGCTCGACCGACCTCCTTGCTCCGTAATGCATTATACTGCCGTAATCATAGGTTAGGTTATAGTTATAGTTAGTCTTTTCGGTTTGCTTTACAAATTGAGACAACCAGCCGTCCTGAAATCTTCTCTTCTCACTGTTGAGCATGTATAACACTAATTGTTCGAGATTTACCAAAAAGTTTTCCGTGTAAAGTGTGATGAAATCGTCACGATCATGTCTCGACTGAGTGTGAAAGAGACCTAGTGCGTGACCGATTTCGTGAGCAGCTGTTCCAATCTATATAATTACATCATTATCTATCAGTCACAACCCTTCATGTTAACGCTCTATCACACTGACTTTAGAAGAGCAATTAAATGTAAGTGTTAAGGAAGTTTTCGTGGATCTTACCGTCTCGCATCCTTCCCCTAGTGAGAGGGGTTGTGCACCTCCAAGTCTTCCCACATATGACCAGCATCCACCACTTTTTATGAGTTGGATTCTATCGGTAGCTAAACACATGGGTACGCGATTAAGTAGACTATGAAAACTTTGGGTATCTGTTTTTTTTCCGATAGTTGTTTTCTTAGACCTGTGTTGCTTTCGCCGAAGCTAATGCAGGTGTCTGATGACCACAGCCTAGCAGCTTTTCTAAACACTCTTTTCGCATCTTCAGCTGAAATTAGCATGAAAATAATTGTTTTTAACGCCAAGCTGTTAGTAACAAAAGTTCAAACAACAACGAACTTGCATTCCAGCTGAACGAGTAGGGCACTCCATTCGACCATACGTATTTAGGATATCTTTGGTCACGAAATGCTTGTCGTTTGTTGTGATGGCCAGCATTCTCTTTGGCATCCTCTATGATTTCTCTACTTTGCTCTCTGCAAATATGGACCGAACATTTCAAAGCAGGGCAGGTCATTAGAAAAATTTCATAATTGGACGAACTTGGTAAGAATCATGTCGCCTTGAAACAAAGCTGCATCGACTTTGCTGTTGTGGTTGATTTCCTCAATTGTGTCGCCCATTTGTTGATTGTCTTGTCTTATGTTTTCCATATAATTCTAAAAACGACTTTCGTTTTTGTCCAGTCTGAAAAAGAAGGTGATGTGCATACCATCATCTCACTTGGCAATTCAGTGCTCTCTCTTGGAGACTGAGCAATACTATCCTTGATTTCGTTCTCCATATTATGCAACTGCTTTAAAAGATTCACTGTTTCGTCCTCATGCAGTTGCTAAAAATGCGATTTTAACAGAAACTAAATACCTATACTATGTTTCATGATATGCGATAAATGTGGGAGCATTACATTTTTGAGTAGGTTGTATCCTTCCCTTAATTTTACTTCAAAATCGTCGTCGCTGATGGATCGCTCAGTTGCCGTTTCCGAGTTTATCCCAGAGCTTACACAAGTGGCAAGAAAAATCACAACTATAGCTCTCATTCTGAAATGTAAAGTGCAATGAAACGGAGAATCAGTGCATAAAGCGCTGGTAAAGATTTGTGTGGTAAGCGGAATGTTGTCCTCTTTGCAAATCTAAATCTTTTCTGTCTTACCCATCAACGGTTTGTGCAATGAGAGAAAGCTGAAGCGTCGGACATGATAAGAAATTATAGGTACAACAGTATTTACACCAGCAAAATATTCGAAAAGCAAAAAGCGAAAGGACTTGCTGTGTGTTCTGAGTGAAATTCTCTATTTTGAAAGGTTCTATATATAGAAAGTGGTATCAAAGATCAGTGGACGAAAATAGTACACTAAGTTGGGTGAATAAATGCCACCTTGTTTGGACCGTTGGTTAACCAGCTGTTCTCAGAGACAATAGATGGTTTCCAGTCACTGATTGCGACACCGAGCATTAGGTTATCTCATTGAACAATCTCATTGAACTATTCAGAGTAGTTTGTAGCACGGCTAAAGAAGAACTGAGATGAAAATAATACACTTAACGATCGCGGAGCTTTTCAGGAGTACACGCTCTTTGAATGTTCAATAAGTAGACAGTTTTATACTTTTACTATGATTTAATGAATGATTTTCTTGTAAACAATTGAGAACTCTCAAAATACTATCAGTTGAAGGGGCACATTCATAACAACTACCGCCACTGCTGTGGAGAATCTTTCTCACAAATTCCAAAGTGGTGATCACATGATTTCAGTCTATCCCGTTTTTCTCTTGCGTCGTTTTCCCTTGGCACACACTTTGCCAGCCTCACGAGTTACAAAGTGCATCAGGCTGCCCCATAATTTCTCTCGCCCTAGTCCTTATTTGGCTTCTTGAATCTCAAAGCGGATTATTTGCAAAGGACTGTGGTATTCTGGAGAATGTTTGGATAGCTTTATCCATCGGACCGTAGCACTATCACATCGCCATCTGAATGAAATGAGCTACGAAAAGTGATTTCCCGATGGATACCTCAAGCACTGACCACCATGATCGCACTTCTCGCGTGATCATCTGAGTAATTCTTCTTTTCGGTTTTTTGGGAATGGCAGGACACGCTGTCTAACAAGTGTTCGACAACTAGCAGACAATCATATCGACGCTTTCGGGGATCAACTCGGGAAACTGATCACAGCAGTGCGAGAGAAGCTTCAGAAACGATTCAGTATCGTCTTTCTTTAGGATAACACTCGACCTGACTTTCTGAAAAGTGGACTTGGCATATTCTGGAGAAACTGAGCTGGACCAGTACCTCAATCATTGTATAACGTTTACTGCTCTATCAGATTATCATTTCTTACGCGCTTTGAAGCAGCTTTGCGAGAAAAAAAATTCTAAGGCCACAACCGGCTCAAAGCGACCTTGCCGACTTCTTGGATCGCCAACGTACATTCTTTCTGGGAAGAGAACATGCAATTTTTACCCGGGAAATTATTGCATATCATTGATCATGTTATTTATAGTGTTGGTTAATCGATTTCTTCAGAAAATATCACTTCATTTCTTTGTTCATAACACATATGCCCCTCTACTCGTCGGTTAGGGTGTGCGAGTGCCTGTGTATCGATCGCGCAGGGCGATTCACATGTGGCGCGCGAATTTTGCTATCGAAATTAGGTTTCTTCTCCATTTTGGAAAACAAGGCATGTGGTTATTATATTACCAGCTTTCTTTTTGCGTTCACATAGGCAAAGGCTTTTATTAGCTACTTTATCTGACATTGTATAACTAAAATAAAAGTCTAAGCCTGCAGAGCGATAGAAAACTTTTTCCTTGCAATCACAACGTAAATAACCATGATTCTTCACAAAACGGAAAAAAATTCAATCAAATAACGAAAATACACATGATAACGTTCCGAGAGCAAAGCACAATGTTTCCTGCTACGACACTGTAAGAAAGCCTTCATAAAAGGCAAATACATTTATGAGATCTTCAAGATTTATGATATCGAAAAATTATTAATAGTCTAAAAAAAGATCTCTTTGCTGTAAAAAAATACACGAGACAGCGTCAAACGTATGTAAAACACACTATTATTTTGTTTGCTACAGTGCCATAGGAAGGCCTTTCAAAAAAAAGTATCGAGATTGACGCTATCGAATGATTGCTGATAGTCTAGAGGAAGATCTCCACCCGGTGAAAAATATGCGAGAAAACGCGGAAAGCGTGATTAAGTCAACTCCATTTGTAGTGCTACAGTGCTGTACGTATGCCTTTTCATAAAGCTGGTACACATTTATTTATCATAACCTTCTGAGTGATTTTCAAAAGTTAATGGGAAGTCTTTGTGCAGCGAAAAGGCCCCATCGAAAAACCCTATCTGGTAAGAGAAAAGTGTCAAGTTTTTTAAGGGCATTGAATTAGAGAATGGCTATCATGGCACGACAACTCTCAAAGCACTTTTGTTTTTCGCAAAGTTTTTTATGATTGTAACAACTTTTGCAGAGAAAGTTCTAGGTGATTGAATAAATACCAGAAAATAAATAAGTTTGAAAAGTTTTTACCAACCACTCCAAAGCTCAGATAGGAACATATTCGTTTGAGTGGTTCGTTATGTGTTCACTCTTCCCATTAATATCCTTCATCAGAGTAGAGATATCGTGTCACCACAGTAGTTTAGTGCCAACAGCACTTGCTGCGAGCCCTAAAGGGTTGAATAAATTTTTTTCTCGATTCTGTAACACTTTTTTTCGAAGGATTTGCTTTTCAGTCAGCTTTAAAACAATACCTTTACTGTATCTGGAATATCTTATGTTTTGTGCTTCTTATCTTTGCAAATCATCAAAGTGAACTCGAATATTCGAGAAATTTTCTAAGGTATTGGCCGAAGTCAAGCACTTTACCCCTTTTTCATTTTAGATTTTCTCTCTTACGTCGAACAGATCGATATGCATATTTCTCTACATAATCTCGCAAGACTTATAAGTTGAAAATAATCTTATATTGCTACTATTCATACAGTTTCTATAACTCATCTTTATTACTCATTTTCGACACGGTATTTCAAATACAAATCGTTTCACCACTTAGAAAATTGCATTGTTAGTGCAATGATACTTATCGCCAAGTGAATTTCTGTGGATTATTGATGTACATGACATCTAATATGGAGTGCAAGACGAAAGATTCTTAAGTGTGTTAATTCTTTCGTTTTGTTCTCCCATTTTCATTCTTCATTTTTTTTCATTTTTCGTTGTGGCGATTCTTGCACTTTCATAAAAGGCTGTTGCAAAAACTATTTCTTTCAGTACGTAACTAATACTCGTGTAGCAGCAGTATTTTCCACAACTGATCAAGGAGGAGGTAAAACCTTATTCATGATGAATTGAATTTCTGAGGTAAGAGCACTGCATATTAAAAGTGGGTTGAAAAAACCATGACCAAAAAGTCATGTTGATCATCGGCAGCTGTTTGTGGATGAAACTTCAGGTTTTGATTGAACAACTGCCTTCACAGACAATACACAGTTTTTGATCGACATCTGCGAAGGCCGCTACGTCTGGCGGTTGGTAATCGTCAACAAATTGCTCGAAGCGGTTCAGAAAACAAAAAAGCAGAAGCGAAATTGGTGTGGAAGTAGTTTAATTTTTGAAGAAGAAACAATGAGTGAAGCGTTCATGCTTCAAGTTTGAAGACGACTTTTGTTTTATTTTTCAAAAAAAAAAACGTAAAAAGATTTGTGTCCGCTTAGTAAATAGTTTTTCTTTCTTATGAAATCTTGGACCTATCAATCCTCTTGACCTTCTAGGAGCCAAGGAAATGGTATCGTTCTCGGTTAGGTTCAACATGCACTTACTCTGCCAAATTCACTTGGATGCACTGTAGCACTGTTGCTGCGGAAGTCTAAAGAATCTGTTTGATCAGCATATTCAAGGACATTCACAAAGGAGATGAAGTACCCAGCCAGCAACAGCACCTACATGGCGACAATTCTAACCTTGTGTTTGCAAGATGTCCTGGACATCACGTGAAGTGTGGTCTTACGTCGTATAATAAATTATATGAAAGCTGTTTAGCGCAGTCGTAGTAATGAGAACTCGAAACTCATCCACACCTAAGGGCTTAAGATTCCTGAACTCCAAACTTCGATTTTATATTGCCACTTTATTTAACCCATATTACAGTGTTTTTATTGCACAGGTCTTAATACTTCCAGCATTCAATTCGTCGCCTCTCATTGATCACTTGCTCGAGAATTTCGTCTTCTTGACAAACGCCGTGAAAAACTATTGAGCACATCTCTTTGCAATCTCGACAGCAGCCAAGCAGAGGAGCACGATGGGCGTTCGTTGTTGATCACCGGAGAATTTTGGTGCGTGGGGGATCGACCCAGCATTGAGCTGCGTCGAGCATTACTATCCACTCAGCCATCGGTTTCCCAAACTCCAATGCGAGTCCTAAATTTTGTATCAAATCATTCTCACCTTCGCTATCCTCATTGGCCATACATTTTTTAGTATACATGATCTATCGTCGCATTTACTGTGCAGATCTCAGCACTTTCACTATTCGATTCACTTTCCCACACTAATAATCATTCACGAAGGTCTTCGAATTTTCGCGCGTGAGTTAAGAAACTGCTTGAGATCTGTCATCTTCTCTGTAAATGTAACTTATGTTTGGTCCAATAAATTCTTTTTGGCGTATTGGGATAGCAAGTCTGATGCATTTTCACTTGAACCGCAGAAAGTGGACTGCTTCCAGATAAGTTTGATATCAGTTTCCTCACCCTAGAGAGACAAAACCCTTGGTGAGCCCGCGCGGCGTCGAATAAGCTCTATGGTTGCAAGGATCGTTATCACTGTTACCACGCTAACCGCTGAAACTTCGTCGTTCTCTGAATTTACTGCCTCTGTTAGAGTTTATAGCAAAGCTGGCAAATTCACGACTGATCAACGTAAGTGAATGTTTAATTTAAAGATTATGTTTTGATCTCTTTCTGGGACCCAATAATGTTGTGCGAATGTTTCGTCGCTGATCCTATGTCTTTTTGAACAACACTCATGCAGACAGCTCGCCTCACCCTATAGCCGACGCGTAGTCCAAAATATTTATGTACTGATAATACCTCCTCTATATTTCGACAATCTCTTAGCATTGTTCTGATTTACTATTCTCATCAAAATAAACGTCTGTCCCAACGCGGCAGAAATATAATATATATATATATATTTATTTATTTATATACATTAAAATTGTCATTATTATTTGAGCCAACATGCTATAAGGTTTGTCAGATCAGCCGACTTACAAAGTCCGATACACGTGTTTCGACCTTAACGGTCTTTTCAGTCGGGCGTTACTCTTCGTCTTTAGCCAATCCTGTCGGGAAGCTCAGCCCCTATTCTAGGAGTAAACGACGACGAACACTTTACACTGTACGTCAGGCTCAAATAATAACTACGAGATACATTGAAAATTGAGCATGTTCTTGAAAAACACTCGAAACAAAAGGTATGATTCATGACGATACCAGCCAAGAGCAATCGAGTGTTCAACACTTTGTTTTCGGTGATAGTTTCACCTGACATACAGCGTAAAATGTTCGTCGTCGCCTACTCTTAGTATATGGGATGAGCGCCCCGACAGGATTGGTAAGAAAGGTAACGCCCGTCTGAAAAGACCGTCAAGGGTAAAACACGTGTATTGGGCTTTATAAGTCGTCTCATTCAACAGGCCACATGACTGTAGGCTCAAATAATAATTACCAATTATGCTGAAATATAACCATGGTCGTAAGAAGAAAACCTCGAAACAAAAGGTATATCTATATGCACATATATATGTATATAAACAGGGGTGTGGAAAAAATTCTGTCAACTTTGTTTTTCGTTTATTCTAGCATTAACATGATATTTTTTGAATTAGTTCTGATAACTTTATTAAGACAGAGCGGTTGTTTGCAGTCTCGTGAAACTCCAGTGAGTCTTGAGAACTTCACTTTCATCGATCTGAAGAAAGCCTTTGATTCAGTGGAAACAGAAGCGGTTATAGAGGGTCTGGATAACCAGGGCGTCCTTACTCGGTACATAATGACCCTTCGTGAGCTTTATAAAGATTTCACGACCAAAATATCTCCATTCTACGACAACATCACCATTGACGTAAGAAGAGGGGTTTGACAAGGCGAACAATTCGCCAAAACTATTCACTGCCACCCTACAGAACGTCATGAGAACATTAGAATGGGACGACATGGGAGTGAAAATTGACGGTCGACAATTAAACCAAGTTCGCTTTGCTGAGGATATCGCTCTTATAACACCAAACATCAGCCAAGCGGAACGAATGTTGACCGATTTCGATAACGCCTGTGGAAAGATTGGTCTTCAACTGAATCTAACGAAAACGATGTTCATGAGGAACGGATGGGTTTTGAATTCCCATTCACGTCAACGGAACGACAATCTCCGAATGCTCCAGTTATGTCTATCTACGTCGTGAAATCAACATGATGGACGACCTAGCTCCACATTTGAGCAGGAGGTAACGATCGGCTAGGGGAACGTTTAAGAGCATCGAAGATGTAGTGAAGAGGACAAAGAAAATCCGACTCCGTGCGCAGCTTTTCGACTCGACGATTATCCCTGCACTAATGTATGCAGCAGAAACCTAGTCGCTTCGTAAGCAGGATGAAAGATTACTTGGCGTTATCGAACGCTCGTCGAAAGTTCATGCTATTAGTATCCCGTATCTCGCAAATGAGAGAAAGGATCCGAAGTTCCGACCTACGTCAACGATCGAAAGTCAGAGACGCCGTTCTACACGCCAGGATATTGAAAATAAGGTGGGCCAGACACGTGATGCGCTTCAACGACAACCGATGGACGAGAGCCGTCACCGACGATTCCTCGGCACATCAAGCGCTCTACAGGAAGACCACCGACCCGTTGGTCCGATTTCTTCACAAAAGCTAAAGAAGAAAGATATGATGCTCAGCGAATCCCTAGAGCGAGGAGGACCCACTGGGCTACTCTTGCACGCGATAGGGAAAAATGGAAGTGTTGCTGGTACCCGCTCATGTCACTCGACGATCAACGGGACGACAGGTGATACAGGTGAACTTTACTGAACTCTTTTTCTACATCAGCCTGGAATGTGTTTTATTTATCTGTTTATTTTCAGTCGTGCTCAATTTATGGATCGTAAAAATCGATGTATCGAAATAATAGAGTTGCACAAGACTGGACTGGAAACTAACAACATTGTTAAAGTCTATTGGTTTTAAACCATCAGGTGTCTACAAAGCCATGAAACGTTTGAAAGGTTTTGGAGTGATTGAGAAGCGTCCTTGCAAAAGTCGTCCAACCACATCATCTACTTCCGAAAACATTCAGAAGACCTGTTGCCAAGTTCAACGAAATCCGAATCGTTTGATGGGCAAAATAGCAAACAAACACGGGGTCACCTAAGCGAGAGTCCAAAACACTGCCAAAAAAGGTGAAACTGCGTAGTAAGATCGCTCGTGTACACTTTTTGGACAAAAATAAAGATGAAAGAAAAGTTTCTTTCAAGGAGCCGACAAATGATTCGCTCATTTGTCGAGCTACTCTATAATCGCCATCATCGAGGTCAACTTTTCAAGAGGAGTCGGGAGAAGTGAGCACTAGCAAAACCAGGAGCTGCAGTCATTTTCCGGTCTCTGTAATGATCTGAGCTGGCATTTGCGCCACCGGAAACACTAGGCTGCTTTTCATCAACGAAAATGCCAAATTCAACGCTACCAGCTATCAGCAGCAAGTTCTCCGGGACATACCAGAGCCTTGGAGTTCTTAGCTCTTAGCACGGACGGATTTACGCCTCAGCAAGACTGGACTCTTGCGCATCCAGCCCGCTCAACGATTGCTATCTGTCAAAAGCTGATTCCAGGCTTTTGGGGCAAGGACATTTGGCCACCAATCTTGCCGGTTTTCGCACCCACGTGGACCGCTAAACTACCGCAAACGAGCTTAAAATGGCTTTGACATGTGCTTGAGATGAAATTTTGGAGCACTGTTGAAAGTATTTGCAAGCGACTTCGTAAATGTATAAAGGCCGAAGGAGGCAAATTTGAGAAATCGTCATAAAGCTTTTAGTTTATTGTTATTATTGTTGCTATAATAAACATTTATATTACTTTAGTTGAATCAAGTCCTTTGTTTGCGCGGTCTTTTTTACAATTGATTTATCTGAAAGAATTGACAAAACTTTCACTGTTACCTGCATATAACTGGTATATATATTTATACATGTTATATGCATGTTTATATATGTATATATGTTATATATATATTTATATGCATGTATATTATATACATATGTTCTACATAAGGATAAAGGATAAAACTCTCGGCGTTGATCAATCCCTGAGGGATGCGCCATGCATTCGACTTCAATTTTTAACTTCGTTTAAGGTGATTGAATGCATATCTGGCCTTTACAATGACTCGCGGAGGCCTCCCGCTGAACCGAGTCAGTGCTGCTTATCCTCCCAGACAAGTCTGAGACCTGTCTGGTACCAATTTACCGACCCCGGAGGGATGGATGGCTTGGGTGAGCCATGAGCGCGAGATCGAACCATTGACCTCGTGTGCGACGCAGGGCACCTCTAACCGCTGCGCCACATGCGCATGTTCTACATATATGTATATATATGTACATATATTATGTATATCTATATATATGGTATATGTATACATATATATATATATATATAACCTTAATCATAGCAAATCTACAGAGGAATTTTTGATTTCTAACATATCCATTCATTAAGAAAGAATAATGAGACTTTACAAAGCTTTTAATCAGAAGATTTGAGATTCTACTGCTCAGCGATCAAAGATTCTAGCAGTGGTGCTTTGTAGTTTCGGTATTAAGGGAAAGTTTAAATTAAATCTTGCGCAAGTGATCTGCTGTAAAAAAAAAACTAATTCGACAGTTTGATGAATAACTGGGAAGGCAGAAGTTGAATTGAGTTTGATGATATGTGAAACTCTGAAATCCGAACGGGAGTTGAACCTGCATTTTGAGTTTTCAGGGGCGCAAGCTCATAACTGCATTAGCGGAGCTTTTGTTCCGCTATCACATTTTTTGCGGTGCAAGGCGTTGACTCTGTTATCAGCCAACCTTTAAGGGGCTTGGTTTGGTAATACATATTGGCACTAATCCCAATTGAGCTGACAGCTATTCGTTATGCGTACTTGGCAAAAATTCTTTAGTTAAAACTGCTTTCATACCTGTGGTATTATGTCGTAATAATACATCCAGTAATGTTGCATTATATGCGATCGATGCTTTGCGTCGCAGGTGTGATAGCAGAGCAACAGCCCCAGTAGTGTAGCGGTCAGCAAGCGCCCCAGAAAAAGGTGAGATTTGGGTTTAACTTCCGCGTCCGCGCGAAGTTTTAAGTAATGTATTCGTGTTGCTTCTAAAAAGGCGGAGAAATTTGTATATTACATATAAACCACTATTCACTTCAAGGTGGCATAGCTTAAGCGATCAATGCGATTAATATATTAATTTTTGCTTTATCAAAATTGCATGAGTCGTACTGGCCGAGAATAAAGCTGTCATCAGGCAATTTTCATCATACTTGTATTCCACATTTTCTTCATGAATGGAAGACAAACTAGGGAAAAATTTTCCAGCAGTCTTCTTCATCATATAGGGTTAGCCTTCTAAAACACCACTCAATCTGCTCATTATGCATTCTCTACGATCTGTCCTTAGGCTAAGTCTTTCCGTTATGATAATAAGTTTCATCAAAGTTTAGAAGTGGAAGTTATCCACTAAAATGTTCAGTCTTCCTATCATGATGACATTTAGAAGATTGATGTCTACGTAGTCTACCAAAATGGCTGCTTAGCACTTTGAGGCTGAGGATGAATCACTGAATGAAACATCACAAGAATGCTGAAATAGAAGCAAAACTTGAAGCCTTCAATGTGTTTCGAACCTGTGATTATCCCCTCCGAGAACCACCCTTCTTCTCTGTAGTTCACCTTGTATCTGCTTGAACTCTGTTTTTATTACTTTGCTTCTTTACTCTCTATTTTCCTTCACTGGGTTTTGCTTCTGCTCTTTTTTAGCACATACCTCACCAGACATCGCGAGATCGGTGCTCACCTGAAGTTTTGAGTTCTACTCATATCTCATCACTTAAGAGATTCTATTTCGCAGCACATCCTGCCACAATAAAGAATAGGCAATAAATAAAAGTGGTTTCACTGCTATGCGGGAGCAGTAGAATACCAATCTCATTCGCTGCACAAGAAGTTTTCATAGGAGTTTTAGTAATTGTTGGAAAGCTTTCATCTCTGGAGAGCCATACGTGGCCCTTTTCTCGAAACACCCTTTTATTTCGCTGTAAAATCCAAAACAAATTCTTGCTTCATACGATCACGCGTTTTTTTCTTATCTCGCTTATATTTCGCTTAATAAAACTCCTTCCTTGGACTGTGAGCACTTTTTCAATAGCACAAGTCTCGAAGAACTCAAAAATGTGTTTGCTTTTTGGGAAAGCTCTTTTGATAGCGCTGTAGGAGAAGAAATATTTGTGTTTTACTTTTCACCTGACAGAGCTCTTTCTTCATACTAATAGCAATCACTCTATAGCGTCAGTTTCAATTATTTTTAACGCTGTGCTTATTTCTGGAAAGACCGTTTCATTGCAGCGTAACAGGGAAAAATAAGATCGGGTTTCACATATTCGGCGAGCTTGTTTACTCGTCAACCCACGGACTGGAGGGCGAAGCGACCGACCGATGTCCTGACACGCAAGACATATGGGATGCATCTTGTTTTCAACTAAAAATTTTTTCTCCGCTTTGAAGAAACTCATTGTAAAACGATTGACTCAGTTATTATGCGATTTCATTACAGCTTCACATGCTTTTCGTGCTTCACGCGGATTATAACGCATAAGAAAGATCAAGGGGCGCTGAGGGTGCAAAGTATAATATCATTTTCAGTGCTAGAGCATTTTCAAAGGGTTTTTCAAAAAACGGTTATGTTCAGCTGTAACCGGAGATTCAAGCTTTTGAATGGCCACTAACGCTAAAATGAAAACTTCTTGTCCAGCAAATGTTGACGGTTTTACACTTGTTTCTGGATATCGAAAAAAAAACCGTAAAAGTCAAAGACTCAAAGACTCAATCAGCCATTCCATTTAGAATGATTGTATAAAGACTTATAACACTAAAGCGAAAATCTGTTGAAAAGTGGGCACAGTCCAACAAATAATTGCTTGCGGATTACAAAATTCTGATATCCAAGGTGTGAAGTATCGCATCTGCGCAGAGATTCAGCGAAGTACGCAAATTAACTTGATGATAATCTAAAAGCGCCCAGTGCATTGCATAACAGAGAAAAATTCCGACTCACCGAAACACCTGAATTTTGGCACAGAATGAAAGCTAATTAGAATACTCTGTAAGGATGCCTGGGATCTCATTAAAAAATCTGAGTTGCATTGCCATTGTCAACTTTTCTTTTAGCAACCTGCTGAATATATTGAACCCCATACGCATGATATGTCAATACATAGCAACTCATCTATATAAAATGGCTCGAATCTTTTGTCTTCTCTTGGATTTATCGTGTTAACACTGCACTAAATTACGTTGCTACCGATGCCTTTCAATCGTTAAGAAAACAGTTTCTCGAAAACGGTTTTTAAACTTTCAAAAGCTCTAGCAGAATAATGATCTAAAGAGAAGTGGAACGCATTGCGCAACTTATCTCACTTATATAATACTTAATTCATTAAAGAACCCTAAAAAGCCAAAAACTTTTGTTGTCGGCGGATGTGACGTGCCTTGATTGAGTTCGTTAAATATGCCTTGGTTCAGTGATGACGATGCTATGTACGGCAAATGCCGTTATGGTTTAAAGATAGGAATAAAACATATAATACCGCTCGGATACTTGCTTGCCCATCAGGAACTGTTAGAAATATTTCCATAGAAGGGTGGGATGATTTGGAATTTTTGAGCGCACGTAGTAATCTTTCAAGTGTTCCTGATTGTGTCGCTTTCCAAGGATCAAATTTTGCCTCACGGTATTTGTGTGCCTGCCGTGATGAGAATTTGTGTATCCATTTCGAATTTCATAAAGTCATATTGTCCTCTATAATTTTGATAAATTAATGTCCAAGTCAACAGATGTTTATGAGTGAGTCGGTTAAATCATTAAGTCTTATTAATTGATCACAAACGTTAAGATCTCAGAGGATTTATGAGATATTTCGGAGATTTAACAACTTTCTTAATCATGCAGCGTTATGAACCGTTACCTACATGCAATATGCATCATATGAAATTCTACAGCTCAGTCGATAAGCACAAAACTATCAGCTTCGTATTTATTATTTTATGCTTTACTTCCTGTTATTTTGATAAGATTGTGTTTCTACAAATTCAGTTCAGTTTATATATCCCAGTTGGGCGATATTTCGAATTTAGAGAACTTCAGTTGATATTCTAATTCTCCTTTCAATCATTTCTACAATAATATGGCTTCAAATCCAACATCAAGTGTTCCATGAGAAGTTCGTCACATTTCGAATAAATTTTTATTCACGTCTTATCTTTTTACTGTTTTTCTATAGTGAAACGCTGCTGAGGGAAAGGAAGAGCGTGTATTGCAATAGTATAGTGCGAGAATTCGCTGTCCCGAAACAGTAGAGTGGAGATTCAAGTTCATGACAAGAAGATGTAACATTCCAAATCTTGCTCGTATCTCAGCATTCTTGAGGTTATACTTCTCATTGTTTACTGCCGTTAAATTAAGCAGTAGATATAGGTTTAGATATAAGTTTCTTGTCGAACATGCTGTTTCTTAACTGTTCAGGTGACTACAATGCTTTGACTTTCAACTGCTACTAATTCATGTTCACGATAGAGTTTTATATAATATGCGACTACAAGAATAAAGAGATACGCACAAAGCAAAACAAAACGAAGTAAAAGCTCGGAAAACTAGCCGGGTTGAGAAGCCGCAAATACTCTTTTAGTGATATCACGTTCTACCCACTGCACCACCAAAGCTTTTACTTTACCATTCTCTTAGCCACGTATAATCTTATTGGATATATCAGCATCAAATGTTTTTCAGGCAATCACTACATCAAATACATCTACCTTAGAGGTCATTTATTCAAATTTCAAGTTACAATTGGCATTCTATTTGACAATCATGTATAATTTATTAGCATGTTAACCTAAACCCAGTCCAAGTCCAACAGAAGTACCGACGCTTCCTCCACCGTAGCCTCGTCCTCCATAACCACCATAGCCTTGTCCGCCATAACCACCATAGCCTTGTCCGCCATAACCACTATAGCCTTGTCCGCCATAACCACTATAGCCTTGTCCGCCATAGCCGCTATAACCAACATTGCTCTGCACACCGAGACCTGCTGAAATTTGATTATTTGTACCTTGTGAGTATGATTAGATGTTGCTAGAGCAGTGTTTTTTCACTTTATTCAGTCTATCTCACCACTAATAAATATGTAATAAGACCTAGCTTTGTAAGGCAACCTAGCACTGCATGGCTTTATTTCTCGCAACACATCCCGTAAATTCGGATCAACTCTTTGATAGCTATGAGAAGGGTTTTTATTGAATTGGTATCAAGGGCAATTTATAGTACTACGAGTCATTTTGTGCGATATAGCAGCACCTTTGCACTCTCTCCATCTGTGATTATTTGGCCAGTTCAAACGCCTTAAAGCACTCCCCACAGTCAACAGTCTTTCTTTCTGGGTGAGCTATAAGCGTTCACAAGACCTTTCCTTATTTGAAAAGTGTAGGTTGGAGCTTTTCGTGGTAAAGTCAGAGAGAATTTCCAACAGAGGAAGCTGCGCTATAGAAACAAAAAGACTACCTAAGGAAAATAACTAGTAGGGAATGATATGAGCAAGAATAAATTCATAGCGATCAAAATTTCATCGCTTCACATGTGATCTGAAATCAACTTTGGCACTGATCGAAGAAGAATCAATGCTTAAGAGACATAACGCAGCTTGATAGCCATCGTTAGATTGATTGACGGCTATACAGTAACAAAATCCTCAAGTTCCAGCATCATCATGTTAAATGACTGCTAAGAGTTTTTTTGTCTTATCATTAATTTAATTAATGCAGGATGACTCGCAAAAGAGATTATGAAATCAAGAAACTCGTACGTACCACGACCGTAACCACCGAATTGTGCACCGACTGCGATGAAATACAAAGTCATCAACACTACTGATTTCAGGCTGTACATAGTCTAAAAATTAACTATCTTCGATAACAAAATTACTTGCGTTAACAAAGCACACATTTTTTTCATAATACGAATCAAGAATTGAACTGAAAATACAGTTCGTTGATTTATTGAACAATAAATGTAGCAGCCCACTTGATGTGATTTAAATAGGTTGCTTATATACGGAATTCATTTATTAGAACAACATTACACAACTGTTCGCTCTTTGCTAAATTATGCTTGTTATTCCCAAAGAGAGCAGTAGTCTTTCCGTCATCGGTAATAGGTATCTTCATACTGTTCAATGATCGCAAGCGATAACAGTGATGGTCGTTGAACTTTAGTCTTCCACCAATCATTAAGGAAGGATACATGCTAGTTGCCTTTGTTGAAATATGATGAGATATGACACTAACAATGGTATGCAAATTATACTTTTGTCACTCACTCACATGGACTATAATTTGATTTATAGCCCTGTGAAATGCGTTCCTCTACCAAACTTCACAGCCAGTGGCAATTATGGCTGAAGGAGTGTGGCACTTGCCCAACAAATCAAGTTTTCCTCCAGCCATTAAAAGATTAATTTAGTTTCGACACACCTTATAGGAAGTTTCGATCATAAGAATAATGCTAATAATTTCTGTGTGCCTGAATAGTCCCGACCCTTGTAGCTTATTCCCTCATACGAGTCTAAATAGCCTCATAAAGGAGGAATGTCCCTAGACAGTGATCTGTGTATACATTTACGGCATTGCTTTGATATACTTACTATATCTATATTCTTAGAAAAGACTACTGAAGACCTCGTGGAAGACTAGTTAAAACACTGTCCATCAACACAAAGTGTGCCAAGATATGTGAGAAAGAGCTAGGGAGTGGGAGAGAGAAGGATAGAGAGGGAGAGAGAGAGAAAGAAGAGAGAGAGAGAGAGAAGGAAAGAGGAAGAGAAACGAAGTCGTGTATTTTCTCATTTCTTTGTTTATCCAGTTCGTGGGCGGATTCCAACAGAGGAAATTATATTAGTATTTTTACACTGAGATCGTTCGTAGTTCTATACGAATTCGTGTTCATAGGAGTAATTATCCGTTTAACAAAGACGGCGTGCCGTAAAAAATGATAGTTGCACTGAACGAAATCGCTGAGAGCTTGTGTGAAGAGATTGTTGCCGTTCTTACAGTCAGACTATTTAGTTCCTCATAATTATTATTTGAACCAGCATGTCATGTGGTCATGTAATGGGCTCTTGTACATCCCGACGCACGTGTTTCGAGCTTACAGTCTCATCAGTCGAGCAGAACCCGTCATCTTTCAATCTTTTCAACCAGCCCTTTGTGGGTGCCCAGTCCCACACTAAAAGGTAGCAAAGGCGAACGATTTACATTGTAAATCAAGTTAAATTATCACAGGACTTACAGTGTTGTACTCTCGAATGCTCATTGGCTGCTACTTTTATGATATTATGCCTTTATATTTATACCTTGTCTCAAACAATAATTATGAGATATATTGAAATTTGAGCGTGGTCTTAAGAAAATGCTCAAAATAAGGATATAATATTATGAAAATACAAGCCAAGGAGCAATCGAGTGTACGACACTATAAATTCGGTGGTAATTTCACTTGATTTACAGTGTAAATCGTTCGTCTTTGCTACCTCTTAGTGTGAGGACTGGGCAACCACAGAGGATTGGTTGAAAAAAATTGAAAGACGACGGGTTCTGCCCGACTGATGAGGCTGTAAGATCGAAACACGTGTATCGGGCTGTACAAGAGCCCATTACCAGACCACATGACATGTTGGCTCAAGTAATGATTGTGAGATATATTGACATTTGAGCGTGGCCTTAATATAACTCTCAGAACAAAAGTATGATATTTAGCTTCTATTGGATCTCCAAAATTTTTCAAAAACGTTGCAGAATGACGAACGCATAACCAGTTGTCATGAATGACTTTATTCTAATTTGTTTGATTTCAAAGGTTCAAAAAAGCATCCATTATGTCATCACTGATGAACACTTTTTTCAGAATGCCAATTTATTTGAGTGTTTTTATCGCCACAGAGGTGATTAAATCCACATTCGATCTGTTCTAGAAGCGCCAAGTAATTAGCGTTAACGATGTCCTGAATTGAGCCTCCAAGTTCGAACGTGTGGGCGGTTTGTGTCTTCCTCGATTAGCGGAATGGATACTAAGGCGGACCAAGTGTGTTTTCAGAGTAACTCTGATTACGGCCCCGCAGTTCTCATTACTAGTGGCAGATATTGATGTTCATCTCGAAAGCGATTTCCATTTCAGCTCAGCAGTTCATTTCGGCTCCATTGTTTATCTTAACAAGATGGCTGTGAATTTTTAGTATGAATACCGCTCCAATTACATCATTTTTTTCGTGGAGCAGCACCACTGGACGGGGTCAATTGATTCTTTTGTATTCAATCCAGTCCTGTACTACCGCGTCAATTCAGTCCTGTACTACGGCGAAGACTAGGAGTAGTCTAAACTGATGTGGATAATCATGGCTTGGAGAAGACGATGACGTCGAAACTTTGGCAACGATGAAGGACACTAGAAATCGCGTGAAGTCATACCTATAAGCCATAGTATCAATCATTCAGACAAATTCAGGCACACTTTCGCCAGAATTTGAGAATTTACTGGGCTTTTCTTTATCTCTTGCAAAATTTCCATATATCATAATCAAAATGTGAAGAGAGCAGCAGCAACTGCTAAATTTGAGACCATTCCTATCCATTCAGACTTCATCATTAGTTTAACAAATGGCCCACAACGAATAATTAAAGCAACGGAGGAAATTATCCAGAATTTCTTTTACAAGCTGTTAAGTTTGTGATTTCATTACGTTAGGACATTCGCTATACCATACGGCGGCACTTCTCTTGAAGCTCGACAGGTGCACCGCCAGCAAAAAATTATACGGTATCCGACTATGAAGGTCAGACTTCACCCTCTGCGAACGCTGTAACAAGTGTCCTTGATGGAACCAAAATGATCTTCAATGGAAGATTATTGTTCTACAGAAAATTCACAAGGAGTCAACAACTTTCGTCTAATCCCTCCATGTAATCTACAAGTTTTTACCTAGACTACTTTTGAATTGGTAGCAAATAAGGAGAACGATAGTGTTGTGAGCAAACAGGTATAAAGTAATCTTACGCATAAAGCCTAATCATCACACCATCGCACCGGCGAAGCTCACTGAAGTATCGTGAGAGTACAGCATGTTAGTTCGCCTTACTTTCCTCCCCTTGAAATGTTTTTGACTTAGTCGGCACTTCAGCGGCGATTTTGCCACCTCGCAACGGCATTAATTATTGTGGCAAATTGAATTATTTGCACCCACTTTTGTGAGTACCATGCCAGAGCTACAATGGGATGACACTTAATTACAAAATTTCATAATTAACAATCAAATGGTGCTTTGTTGCCAGCGAGAGTCTGAGCGGAAAGAACATCTCGTAACGCACCACCTATGTACACGGGGTTGAGAAATGATTATGATTAATAGCCCAGCCCTGGAACTAGTCAAGGCAAAACCTGCGGCATGATGACAAATTGAAATGACAAAGAACGATTAACCCTGTGACTACCGCTTCGAAATTGTTGGTCTTATTGATCAATCTACGCGCTGGCGGAGACTGCCTAAACTAGATGAAAGATCATTCAGTGTTATCGAACACACTATCGCGAAAGTAATGTTTTTCTTATGGTACCAGTGAGAAGAACTGTATGCCGTTGATCAGTGATTAGAAACACTGGCTCTGCGCCGATATCGCAGTTCGAGTGAGTTGAACTGGTAATGAATATCAGCTGTGGACAGGAGCCGTGAGTCTTACAAAACGACAAGCACAAACAAAAAGAGGAAAAGTTGATGGTTAAATTCTTTTCACGAGGACTACAGATGCAAACATAACCCTCTGGGCAATTCCGACTCAAAAGAAGATTGAACGGAAAACTTGTTTGAACGCCTTTTTGACACTCAACGATCGGCTGCATTAAAGTACCGTACGGTAGGCATGTAATGTTAAAGACCGTTTAAGAACTACATTTAAATGGTTGTAGTGAGCACCAATAAGATTTCCGTTTGCCGTCGCACTCGAATTACGGCGATCTATCGAGCAACATTAGCGGACAAAGAGCTCGCTGTACTTTTTCAAGCCTAAATGAGCATCAAAATATAAAAGTTAAACTCTTCGACTTGGAAAACATTGCCGGTAGATGAAAACTTGAGCTGCGTCGCTGTCCAGTCTCAAAAATACAGCCACTCCACAACCCTGTGGAGCAGTAATCCCAAGGTGTTAAAGACTGAACTTCTATGGGCGCATGAAGACTGAACTTCTATGGGCGCATGGAATACTCAGAACAAATTTTATGAACATTTATTATAATCAGTGGATTTGTACTAAGGAATAAATCAAACATGTTGATCACAAATTATTGGTAGTACGCAGAGCTTTGGTTTACAAAGGAGTTGCGTGATGTTTCAGAAAACTGACGCCGTTTATAAGTAAACGGTAACGCTGAGCGTTATCAATATGCACTTTAGTAAGTTCGTGGACAACGTGCGCCATGTGAAATATAATCTGCATCATATCATTTCCGTAGTTCCTTTTCTTCCAGTTTGATAGAGAATTGAGTTGTGAGCAAAAACATGGTCTCATACGGGATTGAATCCGCGTTTCATCCATACCGGGGGCGCGTGCTACTGCCACCGCACCACCGAGGCGCATTTGCGCCACCACTCATTCACCTGACGTAGAGATGTTAATAAATGAGTGATGGCGCGGATGTGCATTTGTGGTGCAGTGGTAGTAGCACGTGTCCCCGCTATGGATGAAACAAAGGTTCGATTCCCGCCTGAAGCCTTGCTTTTTCTCACCACTTAATTCTCTTAGGTATATATGAAATAAAACAACACTGCGAAAAATTGCAGTAAAAATACCACAAACCTCTAGTTTATCGCTGTTCATGTACCAAACTCATTGGTTTCATTCTCTATGTTTTCAAATTTGATTTTTCCTTATGTATTACTAAAACTGCTGTGAAAACTTGATCTGAATTAATTTAACTTCGTGTAGAAGAAGCTTAGAAAATCATAGATGCTTGAAACTACGTGAACCACATATAACTCAGAGAGTTTTGATTCGAAGAGAATGAGAAGAGACGAAAGAAATATTGATGAATGGATCACGAATTTTCACGTCCTCAACATGCATTTGTAATAGCGAGGCAGATACATTGTAGCATATTATTCCAACGCATGTCAGCTTTGAGGCGACGCCAAGTCTCAAATCGGTGGGAAGTTACTGGTTTTTTAGTAGTAGACAATAAAATTTTCTTAAACAACGGATTCGAGAACTTGAAAACATGTGAGGATGATCGACAAGATTCTCTGTCGCTACATGATTATGCGCGATATGTATATTAGATATATACTGCTGTGATTCTCTAAGCTCACATATTGCTGTCATCATTTGATAGTTTTTCCATGATTTATGCTGTGTCCCTCTCGATGATTACGCTTAGATGTGTCGGAATAGTCAGATTACGTAGCAAAGAATTTGCTAGAAGAAGATTTGTTGCAAGCCCTTAAAGAGAATATTTGTCAAGGTATAACTTCACTTATAAGCCGTGAAAATCATCATATACTCGCAAAATATATCTGAAAACTTAGATCCTTAAGCTTAGAAAAGAAAGTTTTTCTGGTTTTTGATTTTTTATGAACATCGAAAGCTTAGCTGCTAATTCAGTTTAAAATCCGAGTACAGGAGCAAGCGTTACGTAGGTAAAAGACATGCTAGACATGCCGCATGCAGGAGAGTCTAGTTGTACAATTTTAGAACGAGACCAGACTCTATTTTTTCGATTCCAAAGGTGACGAGATCCTGTGGAAGAAGAGCTGCAATGCTTTAGCACGGTTTTCAAAATTCTACAGAATCTCTCCATGGACCCTCTCAATGATAGATGTTAGTAAGAGAATCAAAAACATGAAGTGTTGAGATTAAAGCAGTATGTAATGCCTGTGTAAGGAGAAAAGCCAACGACATACATAAAAGATTATTCGGAATGTCTGGAGGAATTTTTGATAAAGTGTTGAATGAGGTGTAAATAAATTCAGGAAATATTGAGCAAATTTTTTATGATTTTACTAATTTTAAAGTATTAGGTTGAGAAGAAAATTCTGAGGCATTTGCAAAAAATTGAAAATTTATGCACAAATTCCAAACAAAAACGCCATTATCCATTCCTCAAAATGAAGGCCATCGTTTTCTACGACTTTCTGCCATCGGTCCCCCAAGTTTTGGATGTGGTCGAAGTACCATTCCTTCGACTGCGAATCAAAGAACTCTTGACATACTTTTTTAACTTCATCGAAAATTATAGAAAAAACTATTAAATGATGACAGCAATATCATAGCAATATAGAATAAGTAGTGGTATACGTACCGCACATAATTCTGTAGCCAGAGAATCTTTTCGAACATCCTCACATGTTTCCTAGTTCTCTAGTTCTTGGTATATCAAAATATTACCGACCGATTCAGATCGGCAATAAAATACGAATTTCGATAATTTTGGTGGACAAGGCGGAGTCTTGCAATAGTGTGAAAATAAAGAGGAATGATATTTAGACCTTCAGTGAGATCACTTAAGAAACTGTAAAACTCCCATGTTATGCATGGGAGCTATCTCATGCTTATTAAAGTGCCCCAGAACATTCTTCACAACTGTAGTAGCATTATGGTGATATAAATATATATCCAAGGATACCGTATTATATGCAAAACTTCCAAATATTGGAGGGAGCTAAATCAACGTTTTACCAATACCGTGGTAGTGGACTACACATAACGGCTTAGAAAGCCACTTTTTGACTACCTGCACAAATGTATTTCACAGATGTTGATTTGTGCTGCAGTTCAGCAGTGAAGGGCTCACTAATTCATTATAGCGCAGCGGAATAATAGTTGCTTAATCGTTGTTAGGCATCTGCTCGACTCTTGAAGGTAGATCTCTTGAGATGTTGAGCAATTGATGGATCTATGATATATAAATGCTACTCTTTAACATTTGGAGAATTGAGGCTGAGAGCCGAAGAACAGAAATTACATTGTTAAAGTAAAGTGATAGAACAGTGGAATTCAGTCGCCAGATGAAACCGAAACGTCGGGGGCCACGGATAAAAGTGCCGGAAACTCACCATTCCCATGAACAAAGTGGAACACAATGATGGGCGGCCTTCCTGTGGCTACTTTTTTTTGCTCGTTATTTGCAAACACGGATACTTTGATTACTAGAATTGTAGCGTAAAGATCAAACCTCGCTAATTATACCTTTTCTGAGGCAAATACAAAGTGCATTTAATTAGTGCTTACATTATGTTAGGTCGTCTGATAAGTTTTTACACTAGAGTAATAAACACAAACTTTGTTGAGCAAAGTAATTGAACGGCTTGAAAACATTATCCAAAAACATGCGCCATCGGCTTGAAGATAGTTCCTCCATCACTTAGGCAACAAATCAATACCTCTTGTTGTAGAAATTGTGACCTTTTTTGGCCAAATTGGTAAACCAGATTTGCCAGTACTACCGCATCATGATCACTCAACAAAGCTTTTATCGCAATTTTCTGCTTTACGAATATGACCTAGAGAATTGAGTGGTGAGCAAAAACATGGCCTCAGGCGGGAATCGAACCCGTGTTTCATCCTTTTCTGGACGCGTGCTCTCACCACTACATCACCGAGGTACATTTGCCCAACCACTTATTCTTCAACATCTCTATGTTAGCTATCAGCCACAAACCTTTGACAGGTTTTGGTCGGATATGCGATTTCGCTTTTTAAATCCCGTTAAGCTGACAGCTATTGTTATATATAATACTTTGAAATTATAGTATTTCTACTGCTTATTTCGCAGTGTTATGATGTTACTTATATAAATTAGATAATGGAGTGGTGACCAAAAACACGGTCTCCCTATATAACAATAGCTGTTACCTTAACGGGATTTATAAAGCGAAATCGCATAGCCGACCAAACCTGTTTAAGGTTGGTGGCTGATAGCTAACATAGAGATGTTGAAGAATGAGTGGTCGGGCAAATGTGCCTCGGTGGTGTAGTGGTGAGAGCACGCGTCCCCGGATAGGGGTAGGATGAAACGCGGGTTCGATTCCCGCCTGAGGCCATGTTCTTGCTCATCACTCAATTCTCTAAGTTATATAAGTAACATCTAACACTGCGAAATAAGCAGTAGAGATACTATAATTTCGAAGTATTACGAGTATGAATTAGGACGCGATGCACAGATCACCTTCGCGCACATCAACTCTAAAAAGCCACAAAGATTCGTGTCGAGATAAACAGCGTTAACGTCGTCCGAATCAATGGTTCTCATCAGGCTAACGAGAAACTCCAACTCCACATCCAGGTCCAAACCGATTCGCACAAAAGGCCATCTCGTCATTTTTTGGGACCGAATCGGGCCGATTCACTAAGACTTACTGCCAGTCGGGGAGACGATAAACGCCAAGCGCTACTATGAGCACCCGGACCGCTGCAATCGGGCCCTGACACGTCGACGTCGCCGCAATCTTGGGCTGCTTCATGACAACGCAAGGCTGCATGTCGGCAAATTGACAAAGAGGAAGTTGACCGAAGTTGTCTGGGAGTTTCTCGATCATTACCCGTACAGTCCCTACTTCTTGCCGCCTGGCCATCACCTCTTTCGGTAGCTGGCGCACTTCCTGAGCAGGAAGAATTTTTTAAGACATCAGTCATCTGCCTCGAGGATTTACAACTTTTTTTGAAACCAAAGGCGACGAGTTTTATGGGCACGGTATCAATTTGTTGCTTGAGAGATGGTAGAAATTGTTCATGTTGATGGCGATTACTTTGAATTTGTGTTGCTGAGCATTTTAAATTCATTCTGGTTGGTAAATTTCGTATTTATTGTTGTAGTGGCAATACTTATGAGAGACCTAATAATTTGTGTAAGCTTTCGTCCTGTTATTGTAATCTCTTTCACAGATATTTTCTCTCGCTTCCATATAAAATCATAAAGGATGGATACGCCATTCCACCGATCTCCTTTTAAAGATCAGATATGTTCGTAGGTGGAGGATCAAATAACACCTGTATAGAGAGCAGAAATTGTGATTTGTTGAAGAAGCTTTCGACTGTCTTCACTAACACATGGGCTGGCCTCTCTGTCGTTACTTGTCAAAATGAGCAAATCACAATCAACGGAAAGTTATTAAAGCCGTGTCATTGTTTAAAATGTAAAATCTCGATGCATCAAGAACTGTAGCTCATTACAGCGCTGTATGATATCCATAAACTCTTCGCTCTACTCATCCTTAACATTATTGACACAGCACTGGACGATCAGTAGCTAAGGTAACAAACACGGTCTCAGAAAAGACGATAGAGCATATCTCATGATTACAAGACTTATTAACCTTCTGGGAACCACATGCTACGTTTCGTAGCGCGCCACGTGACGTCTCATCTAACTCAAGTACTGTGATGGCAACGTCGCACTTCTCTCCAAATTCGCAATGGCCCGGACCGCAATGGAAATAAGGGAAAATTATTGGATAAACTGAGGTTTTGAGGGAGCATTATCATCATGAAATGATAAAATTTTTTGAAAAAGCTTTTGAAAGATAATTTCAGTCTAGAGAACGTGAGATGCATCGCAGCACACACTCATGATAAGACAGTGCACAGCATGTCGTTCAAACGGAATGGCTCGAATCTTTGATATCTGACTGATGTTCTCTTGAATTTCTCGTGTCAACCTTGCACTGAAAACGTAGCTACCGGTGCTTTCAGTCATTGACAAAAAAATTCTCGAAAACGGTTTTTCAAATTCCAGGAGCTTTAGTAAAATAATGATCTAAACAGAAGTGGAACGCATTGCATAAGCTAAATCGCTCTCTACTACCTAAATCACCAGAATTCCCTAAAAGCCAAAATTTCCGATGTTGGTGGTTGTAAACTAGCCCGATTGAGTTCTATGATATGGCTTTAGTTGAATGATGTATGGTAATATATGTGCGGTAAATGTGTTTTCATAAGGAATAAAATATAAAACACTTCTTGGATGACTTGCTTGCCAATCAAGAACTGTTAGAAATATTTCCATAGAAAGGTAGGATGATATAAGATTTTTAAGCGCCCATAGTAATCTTTCAAGTGTTCCTTATTGTGCACCTTCGAAGGATCAAATTTTGCAGCACGGTACTTGTGTACCTGCCGTGATGAGAATTTGCGTATACATTCTGAACGTCATGAACGCCAATTGTCCACTACAATTGTGACTGAGTTTGTACACCGGCACCGATATGCATCATGCATCATATTAAATACTACAGCTGAGTCGATAAGTACAAAACAATCGGCTTAGTATTTTTTGTTTTCTGCTCTTCTTCATGTAAATTTGGCAAATTTATGTTTCCATATATTCAATTCAATTTATATATCCCAGTTACGGAAATTTGATATTCAAACATTTTTCACTTGTTTTCTAAGCCTCTTTTCATTCATATCTACAATAATACAGTTGTAAATTCAACTCACTCAAGTGTTTCGTGTCAAGTTGGTCAAAGTTCAAATAAAATTTTATTCACGTCTTGTCTTTCTATTCTTTTTATACTATGAAATGCGGCCGAGAAGAAGGGGAAACGTGGGTTTTGATAGAATAGTACGGGTATGTGCTGTCTTGAAACGGCATAGTGAAGATTCGAATACATGACAAAAAGAAGTCATACAAGTTAAGATATAAGTGCCTTGACAAACTCATTGTTCTTCAACTTTCTAGATAACTATAATGCTTCAACTTTCAGCCACTACTAATCTCTTTACACGATGGAGTATAATGTGAATTGCGGCAACAAGAAATGATATACGAACAAGGCTTGGAAAAATAGGCGGGTAAGGATTTGGAATTACTCTTTTAGGGATACCACACTCTACCCACTGCACCATCGAAGCCCTTATATTCCTTTCTCTCAGCCAGTTCGGTTGAATCAGCGATCAAACAATCTTCAGATAATCACTAACATCAAGTACGTTTACTTCAAAGGTTATTTGATGCAATTTCTAATTGTAATTGGTGCTCTATCGACAATCGTATGTAATTTACTAGCTCGTTAACCTAAACCCAATCCAAGTCCGGCAGAAGTACCGAGGCCTCCTCCACCATAGTTTTGTCCGCCATAGCCACTATAGCCTTGTCCACCATAGCCACTAGAGCCTTGTCCACCATAACCACTATAACCAGCATTGCTCTGCACACCGAGACCTCCTGGAATTCAAATTATTCGAACCTTGTAGGGATGATTAGATGCTGTTACAGCAGTGTTTTTCCATTTTGTTTAGTCTATCTCACCATTTATGAATATCTGATTAGATCTAGCTCTGTAAGGCAACCTTAAACTGCTTGGACTAATTTCCCACAGCAACATCCTGCAAGTTCAAGTCAACTTTTAATGGCTATGACAAGGGTTTTTATTGAATTGGTACAAAGGGCAATTAATGACAGTTCGAGTCATGTCGTGTGATATAGCAGCACCTTTGCACTCTCCCCATCTGTGATTATTTGGCCAATTAAAAGGCCTCAAACCACTCATCACAGTCAACAATCTGTCTTTCTGGGTGAGTTACAAGTCTTTCAGAAGACCCTTTCTCATTTACAAAATGTAGGTAGGAGCTTTACCGGGTAAAGTCAAGGAGTACTTCTTGTAGAGGAAGCTGCGCTACAGAACAAAAAGACTTTCTAAGGAAATTAACTGGTATTCATGGATATGAGCAAAATTAAGTCATAGCGATGAAAATATATCGCTTTACACGTGATTTGGAATCAACTTTGTCATAGATCCAAGGCGAGTCAATGATTGAGATATATAACACAGCTTGGTAGCCATCGTTAGATTAATTGAATGTTTGACAATAGCAAGCTCCTCAACTTCCAGCAGAATCATATTAATTGACTGCTTACAGTTTTTTGTCTTATCATTAATTTAATGAATGTAGGAAAACTCTCAAAAAAGTTAAGGAATCAGAAAACTCGTGCATACCACGATTGTAACCACCGAATTGTGCACCGACAGTGATGAAACAGAACGCCATCAACGCTATTGCTTTCAGGCTGCACATAATCTAAAAATTAACGCTTTTGGAAAACAAAATTACTTGTGTTAACAAAGTACATATATGCATACATCCATAACATGAAGCAAGAATTGAACTGAAAACACAGTTCTTGATACATTGAACAAAAGATGTAGCAGCCCACTTGATGTGATTTTGAATTGGTTGCTTATAAATAAAATTCATTTTTTGAAAAATACTTTACAGAACTGTTTCTCGCTTTGCCATATTGCTCGTTATTCTCAAAGAGGGCAGTAGTCTTTCCGTCTCGGTGATAGGTATTTTCATGCTGATCAACGATCGCAAGCGATAATAGTGATCGTCGTTGATCTTTAGTCCTCCATAAATCATTAAGGACGGATACATAGTAGTTGCCTAAGTTCAAATGTGGAGATCTGACACTAACATTGGTATGCAATCACACCGTTGCCCTTCACGCGCATGATATATCTGGTTTATAGCCCTGTGAAATGCGTACTCTACCAAACTTTGCAGGCAGTGGCAATTATGATTGGAACTGTAGCACTTTCCCAGCAAATCAAGCTTTCTCCAGATATGAGACGATTAATTTAGTTTCACACAACTTAAAGAAGCTTCGGACATGGAAATAAATCTGCTAAATTCTGTGTGGTTGAATAAGCAGACCCTTGTAGCTTGTTCTTTCAATTACGAGTATAAATAGGTCTATAAAAGAAGAATGCCCTTGGACAATGATCTTTGCATGGATTTACGGCATTGCGTTGTGATTTCCTATATCAATTTCATTAGAGAAAAACCAGCGAAGAATTTGCGGAAGACTAATTAAGACGCTGTCCATCAACGCTGCTCCTGTGAATGTTGAAAAATGCTAAGATACATAAGCAAGAGCTAGAGAGAGGGAGAGGAGAGGGAGAGAGAGAGGGAGGGAGAGAGAGGAAAGGATAGAGAGAAGGACAGAAAGAGAGAGAGAAGGTGAGAAAAAGAGAAAGAGATCGTGCTTTCTCTCATTTCTTTGTTTGTCCAGTTTATGAGTGGATTTTAACAGAGAAAACTGGATGAATAATTTCACATTGAGATCGATCTGAGTACGCACAACCAGTTGTCATAAATACTTTATTTTGATTTGTTCTAGCATCAATGTTACAAGATGAGAAAAAGCATAATGCGACCAATAGCAAACAGTTTCTTGAGAATTCCAGTTTTTTTGACCATGTTTAGGATCACAAAGGCGAGCGAATCCAAATTTGATTTGTAATCTAGCTTCCACAAATGTAATTTGCCCTATCAGTGTCCTGAAGTAAACCTCCAGCCTCGCACGGATGGACGGTTTGTGTCTTCCCGAGTTGGGGCATTGATCCTAAGGCCGACCAAGTGTGTTTCCTAAGGTAATTAGGATTACGGCCTTGGAGTTCTCATTACTAGTGGCACTTCTCAAAACTGCCTTTCATCTCAGTTCAGCAGTTTATCTCGACTTACTTGTATATTTCAACGAGTTGGATTGACATCTTCATTTTGGAACCTGCTCCAATTACATCATCTTTTTCGCGGAGCAGTACTACTGGACGAGGAACAGTCGCTTCTTCTGCATTTAGTTCAATTCTGTACTAGCCGCGAAGACTAAGAGGAGTCTAGACTGATGTGAATATTAGCTCTGGACTATCACGCTGCTTGAAGAAGACGATGACGCCGAAACTTTGGCTACGATGAAGGGGACCAGAATATCTTGGAGGCATACCTATCAGCCATGGTGCCAGCCTATCACACAAATTCAGCTAAACTTTCGTCAGAATTTATGAATTTGCTTTCTTTTGTTATCTCTTGCAAATCTTCTAAGAATTATCATCAAATTGTTGAGAGAGCAGCAGTAAACTGCAAAACTTGAGAACATTTTAATCTATAGAGACTTCGTCATTTGTATGACTTGTGAGCGCAACGAATAAACCAAAGAACTGCAAGAGTTATCCTCAATTGTCTTTAATTTTTTCTAAGCTGCTCGTTAAGTCTGTGATTTTTTTAGTAAAATCGATGTGTCATACGAGTGGCACTTTTTCTGAAGTCCCACAGGTACGCCGTCAGCAAAAAATCATACGGTATCCGAGTGTGACTCCGAGTAAAATCGGAGTAAAACTGACGGTCGTTAATTCAACCATTTCTGCTTTGCTGATGATATCGTCCTCATAACACCAAAAATCAGCCAAGTGGAACGAATGTCGACTGATTTCGACAACGCCTGTAAAATGATCGGTCTTCAACTAAATCTAACGAAAGCGATGTTCATGAGGAACGGATAGGTTTCGAATACCCCATTCACGCTCAACAGAACGACACTCCGAATGCTCCCATTCACATCTATCTAGGTCGTGAAATCAACATGATGAACGACCTAGCTCCAGAGTTGAGCAGGAGGATACGAGCGGCTTGGGGAACGTTATAAGAGCATCGAAGATGTAGTGAAGAGGACAAAGAAGCATCCGACTCCGTGTCCACCTTTTCAACTCGACAGTTATCCCTGCCCTGACGTATGCATCAGAAACCTGGTCGCTGCATAGGAAGGATGAAAGATCTTGGCGTTACTGAACGCGCAGTCGAAAGGTCGATGGTATGAGTATCCCGTGTCTCGCAGATGAGAGAAAGGATGCGAAGTTTCCGACCTACGTCAACGATCGAGGATCACAGGCGCCGTTCTACATGCCTAGGATATCGAAAATAAGTGGGCTGGACACGTGAATGCGCTTCAACGACAGCAGATGGACGAGGGCCGTTACTCACTGTCCTCGAGGAAATTAAGCGCTCTACAGGAAGGCCGCGGACTTGATGGTCCGATTTCTTCACGAAAGGACTGTCAAGAAAGATATGATGCTCAGCGAAGCCACAGAGCAAGGGGACCTCTGGGCTCCTCTTGCACGCAATAAAGAAATTGGAACTGCTGTTGGTACCCGCTCGAGTCACTCGATCATCAACGGGGCGAGTGACACAGGTGATACGAGTGTGTAGATCAGATTCCAACTCTCGCAAACATGTAACAAGTGTCTTTGGTGGATCCAAAGTGAACTTCTTTCAGCTGCTGGGGTGTAAGGTGCTTGAACAGTGATGATACATGGCGGATTACTGTTCTGCACAAGTTGTCACAGAGAATCGACAACTTTCACCTAATCCTTTCAATTAAGCATCTGCTAACTTTTGCCCAAACTGTTTTGGAATTAGGTAGCAAATAAGGAGAACGATAGCGTTGTGAGTAAGCAGGTAGAAAACACTCTTACACATAAAGCCGAGTCGTCGCACCGGCGAAGCTCACTGAAGTAGCGTGAAAGTACAGATGTTACTTCGCCTTACTCTCCTCGCCTTGAGGTTATCCCATTCATCCCGTTATCCCATTGGTTATTCCACTGGGGCTCTGGCGTGGCTATCACAAAAGTCTATATGACTCAGTCGATACTTCAATGACGATCTCGCCTTCCCACAACGGCGAGTAATTGTTTGATAATTATTTGGATAAATTGAATTATTTGCATTCACTTCCCAATGGGATAAACTGAATTATAAATTTCACAGTCAACAATCAAATCGTGCTTTGTCGCTAGCGAGCCATCTAAGCGGAAAGAGCTTGCTCGTAACGCTCAAGCTGTGTAATACTGGCTCAGGAAATCATTATGATTAATAGCTCAACCTGAAACTGGTTATGGCAAAACTTGCGGCATGATGACAATTTGAGAAGAGAGAGAGAGCCATTAACCCTGTAACTACCGCTTTGAAATCGTTGGTCTTATTGATTTAGTCTACACACCGACGGAGGCTTTCAAACTGAATGTAAGATCACTTAGTGTTATGGAATACACTATCACGAATGTAAAGTGAGGAGTTTTTCTCAGGGTACTAGTGAGAAGAACTGTATGCCAATGATCAGTGATCAGAAACTCTGCTTCTACACCAATATCGAAGATCGGATGAGTTGAACGGGTAATAAGTATCAACTGCGGACAGGAGCCGTGAGCCTCACAAGACGGAAAGCACTAACAAAAAGAGGGAAAAATCGATGGTCAAATTCTTTCCACGAAAACTATAGATGCAAGCATAATCCTTTGGACAATTCCGACTTGCAAGAGGAATGAATGAAGAACTTGTTTGAACCTCTTTTGACATTCAACGACGGTGATCAAAGTACAGTACGACATAGATGTAATATTGAAGATCGTTTGACAACTACACTTGAATGGTAGCAGTGAGCACCAATAAAGCTTTCGCTTGTCTTCGAACTTGAATGTACGGCAATCTATCGAGCAACATTAACGGATGAAAAGCGCTAATTCCCTAAGCATAGGTGAGCATCAAAACAGAGATGCTAAACTCTTCTTTTGAGAAGTATTGCAGATAGACTGAACACTGAAACTGCGTCGTTGTCCAGTCTCGTAAACACACTCACTCCGCAACCACAGTGGGGCGATAGTTCTATGATGTTAGAGAATGAAAAGAGAGAAGGGCGCATGGAATGCTCAGAACAAATTTGATGGTCTCTTATTAGCATCAGTGAATTTCTATTAATGAATATATCGAATCTGCTGATCACAAATTATCAATAGTACGCAGAGCTTCGGATTACGAAGAAATCGCGTGGTGTTTTGGAAAACTAACGCCGTTTATAGGTAAACGGTAGCGCTGAGTGTTATCAACATGCACTATAGTAAGCTCGTGGACAACGTGCATCATGTGAAGTATAAGAGCTGGATGAGATAAGTACAGTATTATCTATCTAGCGCCTTTTGGCTCTACTCTGCATCATATCATTTACTTAGTTCTTTTCCTCTAGTTCACATCGGTTCATGTACCATAGTCACTGTTTTTCACTCGCAATGTTGTCAAATTTATGTTTCCTTCCATATGTACTACTAGAAATTGCTCTGAAAACTGAATTTGTTTTTGTGTAGAAGAAACAGCAATGAGATATCCTTCAGAACTAAAAAACGTAGTTGCTTAAGAGTACGTGAACCGCATATAGCTCAGAGAGCATGAAAGAGAAGAGAAAGAGAAGAGACGAAGGCATTTTTGGTGAATGGAGTACGAAGTTTCACGTCCTCAATGTGCATTTGTATTAGTGAGGCAGCAATATTATAGCATATCGTTTCGACGCATGGCTGCTTTGAGACGACGCCTAGTCTCAAATCGGTGCGAATTTACTGGTTTTGAGCAGTAGACAATAATATTTTGACAAATGATGGAATAGAGAGCCTCAAAACATGTGAGAATAATAGAAAATATTCCCTATCACTTCAGGTTTATGCGCGTTATGTATACCTGTATCTATTGAATGTAGGTGTGGTTCTCTAGACTGACATATTGTTGCCATCATTTGATAGTTTTTCTATAATTTACGCTGTCTCCCTCTCGGTAATTACGCTTAGATGTGTCAGAACAGTCAAATTACGTAGCAGCAAATTTGTCAGAAGAAGATTCTCTGCAAGCTCTTAGAGAGATTATTAGTCAAGGTGTAACTTCACTAATGAGTCAGGAAGATCAACACATATTTGCGGAACAGATTCAAAAACTCAGATCCTTAAGGTTAGAAATATTTTGACTGGTTTTTAGACCTTTTTGAACTTCGAAAGCTTAGCTGGTAAATCAATTTATAATCTGAGTATAGGAGCAAGCGTTGCGTGGGATAGACACGCTAGACATGTCGTGTGCACGAGAGTCTAGTTGTACAATCTTAGAAAGAGACCAGACTCTAATCTCTTCAATTCCAAAGCTGACGAGAAATTGTGGAAGAAGAGCTGTAATGCTTAAGCACGTTTCAAAAATTCTACAAAATCTTTCCATGGACCCTCTCAGTGATAGATGTTAGTAAGAGAATTAAATGCAGGAAGTGTTTATACCGAAGCAGTATGTAATGCCCGATTGTGTAAGGAGAAAAGCCAATGACAAATAAAACACTGCTTTAAATTTTTGGAGAAAATTCTGTCAAAAGGTTGAATGCAGTGTGAATTATTTCAGGAAATATTGGGCGGGATTTATCTTATTTATCAGTCTCAAAGTATTAGATTGAAAAGAAAGCTCTGGGCCACTTGTAAGAAACTAAAAATATATGCGCGAATTTTAAACAAAAACGGTGATAACTATTGTTCAGTACAAAGGTTATCGTTTTCTATGACTTTCCATCGGTCCGCCAAGTTTCGCATCTGGGCAGAGAACCATTTTTTCGACGTAAGATCTAAGAACTCTCGACAAGCTTCTTCAAATTCATCGAAAATCATAGAAAAATTATATATGATGACACCAATATGTCAGCTTAGTGAATCATCGCAATATTCCATAGATAGTGTTATACATACCGCGCATGATCCAGGAACGACAAAGAATTTTTTTTCGATCATCTCACATGTTTTCAAGTTCTCTAGTTCTTTGTTTATAAAATATTATCAAACGATCAAAATTACCAATAAAATAAGAACTTCGATAGTATCGTTAGACATAACGGAGGCTTGCAGCAAAATAAAAATAGGGACAAATGATATTCAAGCCTTCAGTGGGAAATTCCACTTATTAAACTACTTCAGAACTTTCTTTCCACTGTAATAGTGTACTTGACTAGATACTTAGATGGTCCGTCTTCACTAATTGTGCGGACCCCGGCACCTACTTCAAATGATATATTGCTGGTCGTGCATATGGTATTCCTTGGTTTCCTGACGTAACCTTGCAAGGGCGTTTTCATGTTTTCACGGTGTCGCTGCCAAGAAATGGATTTCGGCGATGGATCCTCCACCGGGCTTCCTACTAGTTAATTCGGAAATGATATGTCGAAGTCAAAAGCAGAAGTAGAAAATCACCCGACCGCTCACGGATGATGTAGAAGCCGAAATTCGTAGTAGTACTATGGTTCTATAAATGCATATTCAAAGATGCCGTATAAAATGCAAAATTTCTTACTTTTGGAGGGAGCTAAAGCAGCATTCTACGATCACTGTGGTATTGGACTACTTAAAACGAGCACATCAAGCACTTTCCTACTGCGTGCAGAAACGTATTGCACAGATGTCGATTTGTGCTGCGATTCTGCAGTGAACGACTTACTAATTCATTATAATACAACGGAATCACCAGTCACCTGTCGCCTCCCCTCCCGTTGATCGTCGAGTGGATCGAGCGAGTACCAGCAACACTTCCATTTCTGTCTATCGCGTGCAAGAGTAGCTCGTGGATGCTCTTCGTTCTAGGAATTCGCTGAGCATCATATTTTTCTTCTATACCTTTCGCGAAGAATTCGAACCAACGGGTCGGCGGTCTTCCTTTAGAGCGCTTGATGTCCCGAGGAATCCAGTCGGTAACGGCTCTCGCCCATCAGTTGTCGTTGAGCCGCATCACGTGTTCGGCCCACCTTATTTTCGATATCCTGGCGGGTAGAACGGCGTCTCTGAATTTCGATCGTTGACGTAGGTTGCAAATTCGGATCCTTTCTTTTATTTGCGAGATACGGGATACTCCTATCAACCTTTCAACCGCGCGTTCGATAACGGCAAGTGATCCTTCATCCTGCTTACGTAGCGACCAGGTTTCTGCTGCATGCGTTAGGGCAGGGATAATCGTCGAGTCGAAAAGGTGGGCACGGAGTCGGATGTTCTTAGTCTTCTTCACTACATCTTCGATGCCCTTAAACGTTTCCCAACCTTGACGTTCCCCAAGCCGCTCGTTTCGTTCTGCTCAACTCTGGAGCTAAGTCGTTCATCATGTTGATTTCACGACCTAGATAGACGTAACTGGAGCATTCGAGGATTTTCGTTCCGTTGAGCGTGAATGGGTCTTTCAGATCGGTCAACATTCGTTCCGCTTGGCTAATGTTTGGTGTTATGAGAACGATATCGTCAGCAAAGCGAAGATGGTCTAATTGTCTACCGCCAATTTTCACTCCCATATCGTCCCATTCTAATGTTCACATAACGTTTTGTAGGGTGGCTGTGAATAGTTTTGGCGAAATTGTATCGCCTTGTCGAACTCCTCTTCTTACGCCAATGGTGATATTGTTGTAGAATGGAGATATTTTGGTTGTGAAATTTTTATAAAGCTTACGAAGGATCATTATGTGCCGAGTAGGGACGCCCTGGTTATCCAGAACCTCTATAACCGCTTCTGTTTCCACTGAATCAAAGGCCTTCACACAACGGAATAATAGATGCTTAATCGTTACTACGCATCTGCTCGACTCTTGAAGGTGGATCTCTTGAGATGTTGACTAATTGAAGGATCTATGATATATAAACGCTACGTTATTGCATTTGGAGAAATGAGGCTGAGAGCCGAAGAACAGAAATTATGATCTCAAGACCGACTGTCTATTAACCTCGGCATGCTTCAATATATTTCTCGATTTTCTCCTTTCTAGGACATCAACCATACAATGCCTCAAGAATATGTGTCCAGATAAACAACGTTAACGTCGTCCGAATCAATGATTCGCACCAGGCTAACGAGAAACTCCAACTCCACATCCACGTCCAAACCGATTCGCGCAAATGGCCATCTCGTCATCTTCTGGGACCGGACCGGGCCGATTCACTAAGTCTTACTGCCAGTAGAAGAAACGATAAACGCCAAGCGCTACTATGATCACCCGGAGTGCTGCAGTCGCGCCCTGACACGTCGACGTCTCCGCAATCTTAGCCTGCTTCATGACAACGCAAGGCTGCATGTCGCCAAATTGAGGAAGTTGACCGATGTCACTGGGAGTTTTCTGGATCATCCTCCGTACAGTCCCTACTTGTTGCCGTCCTGGCCATCACCTCTTTCAGTACGCTGGCGCACTTTCTGAGCAAGAAGAATTTTTTTAGACATCAATCATCTGCGTCGAAGATTTACAACTTTTTTGAAACCAAGGGCGACGAATTTTATGAGTGCGGTATTGAACTGTTGCTTGAGAGATAGTACAAATCTGTTCAGAGTGATGGCGAATACTTTGAATTTGAGTGTTGCTGCATTTCAGATTCATTTTGGTTGTACATTTTGTATTTCGTTGTAGTGGGGCCAATACTTATGAGAGGACCTAGTAATTTGTGCAAGCTTTCGTCCTGCTATCGTGATCTCTTTCACGCATATATTTCCTTTCGCTTCCATATAAAATCGAAAAAGATGGGCATGCCATTCCACCGGTCTCTTTTTTTAAGATCAAATATGCTATTTCGTCGGTGAAGGATCAAATAACACCTCTATAGAGAGCCAAGACTGTGATCGCTTGAAGAACCTTTCGACTGTCCTAATTAGCATACGGACTCGCCTGTGTGCCGTAGCTTGCCAAAACGAGCAAATCACCATCAGGGAAAGTCAGCAAGGCCGAGTCACTGTTTGCAATGAAAAATCTCGATGACATGAACAACTGTCATTCATTATAGCGCTGTATGTTGTCCATGAACTCTTCACTCTACTCATCCTCATCATCATTGACATCACTGGGCGATCAATAACTATGGTAGCAAACAAGGTCCCACAAAAGGTATACGATAGACCAGATCTCATGATTACAAGATTTATCAACCTTCTGGGGACCACATGCTACGTTTCGTAGCTCGCCACGTGGCGTTTCATCTAACTCATTTATTAGTATAGCGACGTCGCACCTCTCTTCAAATTTGTATTGGCGCGGACAGCAATGGAAATATGGCATTTTATCAGGTAAAATGAGGTTCTCAGGCGCATTATCATATTGACATCATGAAATTTATTGAAAAAGCTTCTTGAAGGGTGATTTTAGTAAAAGAAGCGTCTGTATGTCAAAAAAAATCCTTAACACAGTTAAGAAAGGAAGTATTTTTTGAACCGGTATATGACATATGCTTCTTTTTTCAATGGATTTTCTTGTAGTCACCCGATAGCCTAAAAATGTCGATTCTTAATCTAAGCTTGATTTCTGGTTAAACATTCGTACTACTACGTTTATTAACAAATAAAAGTAGTGTTTAGCAATCGCAGTCCATTTTTCAACTTCACAAGGGAATTTCAGTATTATATAGTGGAAGTTTAGATTAGATTACGATAAATTACTACTGAAGGGATACGTGAAAATTTATTTTCAGGGAAAGGCCGTTCAGCGCTCCTACAAGACTCCACTGATCCTTACGTTTTCGAATGGAATGCAGTCACCTTTTGTGGAATGTGCTCGTGTTTCCATTACCTTTTCACTCAACAGAGCTTTTTCATTGGACTATTAGTAATCATATGATAGCTGCATAACTGGAAATCCTTAGTACTAAACTTGATTTGTGAAGAGACCTCCATAATACATTTTGTTAACGAAAAAGAAAGATAACTTTTTGCTAGAGGGCGCATATGGCAGAGTAATTAGAGGTGTTCTGCTTCGCACACATGGTCAGTGGTTCGATCTCCCTTTTATAGCTCACCGAGCTTTCTATCCTTCCGGAGTCGAAAAATTAGTGCTAAACTTGTCTGAGAGGATAGCGGCACTGGCCTGACTAATCGATAGGTCACCGCGAATTATTGTAAAGGTCAAATATGCATCCAAGCACCTTGAACAAAGCAAAAAATTGTAAACGAACGTATGGAGCATCCTTGAGAGATTGATCAACGTCGAGAGATTTATTTTTCATCCTTTACAATTAGTGGGAAAATAGCCTATGTATCGTACAAATGCACATTTTTCATTACGAAATGTGTGATATACAGTCGCCTTGTGTACAATGTTGACGTGTTTATTTGCCATTTTGACCAAACATATCTTCTCCTAGACTGTTAGTATCAACTGATAGCTTGAGAACTGAAGATAGCGGCAGTCAAATTGTTCTTAGAGCTCGTTTGCTAAATTTTGCTAATGATCGGGAGTAGTCAGTGAAGTGATCTTGCATTGTAATCGAATCAGTTTTGACAAACAGGCATTGTTTTGTATTTGCTTTGGCAAGTTTCCTCCACAGAATAAGCGAGATGAAGTCTCTTGATTCAAAGTCCATCTTTCGCTGCTGACAAAATCCCTTGGAGTGGAGAAAAAAGCCTATGTCATTATGGAGCTGCAGCACTGGGAATATTACGTGCTCCAATCGCAAGGTCGATCGCACCAACTGCTGCGTGAACGGCGGCGCAACACCACGTGCCTATCAGCGGTGGTCCCCAAAGAGTTAGTGTATTGCGTGGGTACATAAGACCACGTGTCCCTTATGTCTCAAGGGAAGTATTCGACTCAGTCGTCTCAGAGGCAATCACGGTGGTCTGAGCAATCAGAACGGCGTTGATCTCTGGATATAGCCATGATGATTTATATAAACTTCATAATTGCTATTCTAAAACAATATTAACATCATCGTAGGTATAGCAACTCAGCAAGGTGGTACTATCGTCCTAAAATTGATAGTGAGGGTTAGCGGTCGACAATAATATCGACTTGCTCTACTTTTTCATATCATTCTCATAACCTTGACCAGTGACTAAGAAAAACGAATGTTAAGTGACCTAGACGAGGCTTGTGAAAAGGTTGGTACTTTACCAGATTTCATGGAGCAATTTCATACACCGCATTCAAGCTCAACGGAGTAAATGTCTCCAAGTGTTTCAGCTGTGTAATTCGCACCAGTTAGTCAAAATGATGAACGACTCCGTTGGTGAGCAAAGTGGGAGAAAACGAGTCCTGAAGAATTTTCAAGAGCTTTGAGAATACAGTGATCGTGAGGATTACTAAGAACATGTGACTCCTATCCACCTTTTCGAATCTACCACCGCTTTTGCTTGACCTAGATTCTGACAATGATAACACTTTCATTATCCATTTGGCTTCCACGTTGATATCTGACCTAGATTCGACGCGGAAAAGGCGGGGCGTGCCATAATGACAATTTAGCAATTTTATAGAGGAATTTGTACTTTTTATCGCTATTGAAGAGCTTCACTTATCAATAAAGGTTCAGTATGATAGAGGAAATTTTAATGATTCTAACGGTACTTTAAACAACTCCATTACGTCTTCCAATAGCCCGTAATGCCCAAATGAAAAACCAGATGCACATAGAAGGGTCATATTTCAAACTGTTGTAGCAATTTTACACTATCTTATTTACATTTGTCCAAACTCAAATCATATATATTTCATTCCTTCTATGAATTGCAAGAACCTTCATTCGTAGCTTAAATGAATAAGATGCCAAATAATGAATTGCATTATCATTTTGCATTACTGAAATCAATATTGCGACACAGGTCTATACGTATACTTTACTCTTTACACTTTATTGATCCGTTATCACAATGTGTTTTTTTCACTGTGCTCATTCCAATACTTTTAGCATTCACATCGTTTTTCGTCTTCTTCTTGAACGTCGTGGAATACTGGTTGAGCTAGTCTTCCTATAGTCCCAAGATAAGCCTGGCTGTGGAGTTCAAGAGAGGTTGTTGTTGACTACCAGAGAGGGTTGGGGGTGAGTCTCCGCTCCAAGCGTCGTGACGAGCGTCACAGCCACTCGGGCACGGTGCCCTTCACCCCCTCCTGTGCGTTTTGACAGCACTAATTCCATAAATAGCCAATAGCCTTCATAGTGATTGAAAATCACATTACAAGGAATAGTTTGGGAGAATGATGTAGCACGTTGCTTACAATGTCAATTGAATGGCTACTAATGTACTCCAAGAGTTGGGATGTGCATAGAATAGCAGAAGAGGCTTCTCGTATCCGTCAAAGATTCATTTATCCAGATAACTCTGATGAGAGCAGCTATTAAATTGTTCAATTTCACCTTCACATGAGGGACCTGATTCGCCTCAATGGCTATCATTCTTTGTTGCCTATAGAAGTATATCATTCTGCATGGTCTCCTTCAACACATGACTCATTTCAAATCACTCATGGTTATTGTATGAGGAGAGGAACCGGAAACTTTCAGGCAGCTGAATCCTAATACCTCGACAATATTTTGAACAGGATGTGTTGTCCAATTCAGAGAATTTGTTGCTCTCACACTGGCTACAAAATAGGCAACGTTTACTTCGGGAGATGCGATTCTACGACGTCATTGTTTGAACTGTAATCATTTGGAAGTTGCTGGTGATGAATATTACAATCTTAAAGTGGAACGTCTATCCCACTTACCAAGGAGATGATGCTCTTTGCTGGTCGGTATCGAGCCGCATTCTCGACTGGTCCTCAAAATCACACTGTGCAGAATTCTACAGAATGTTGACTAGGGTGGCAGGCGTCCAAGATGCTTGAAGCCATGCCACACAAGTTTTGTATGAGGTGTGTAACCTATGTAAGATGCATGAATGTTTAAAATGTATCAACTTTTCAATCAGAAATGTGGTCACAAGCATTTTGACTGCCCCAGGATTTGTGTTTCATGGGTTGGAAATTCAACTTCTCTTTTCGTGTCCTTGCACATAATGTATATAAAGTAATGCGTTCAAAGTATTTTAGAGTAGTGTAGTGTGATTTAGATGAAACAATGCCCGTCGTTTTCACTATTGAACAAATTCTTGAGCTACACTCTAAAGACAAATTGACGTTGACGTAAAAAATTGAAGATCAATAAGGTAGAGGTAAGAATAGATATAACAGATATAATAAAATATATGGAATGAGCGATCAAAATTTGAAAAGCGTTGTTACCCCAAGTATGTACATTTCGCGTTGAAAAGTGAAGATTATTGGGACACGAAGAGGTTTGAAGTACATATACGTTCACAAAGTCACTTAAGTAACATTAAACTCTTTTCAGTAGTTAAGTTTCTGAAAATTAAACTTCACTATGTAATAGCAAAAGTCCACTCTCTTGGAAAAAGAGTATTTCGAACGCAAAACGTTATCCTTCTTGCCAGTAGAACGCGCTGTTAAGATCTATCCAGAGATCATGCTCACCACCAAAGTGTGTATTCCTCAAACTATCAATTGACTACGAAAACATTGATAGAAATTAGTGTTATGTACCGACTGGAAGTGTGTTCTTCTGGGTAGCGATGCGATTCAATTAAATCATGAAAGATTTTTTTAGAAAGTGGTGTTGCTATTACCAAAAAACCCTTTATAAAGGTTTCTTCTATGGTGTTTCATGACTCACTCACGATTGTCTCCTTGAATTCTGAAGATTACTACTCAAGGGAGCTAAGGGGGAGAAGTAGAGGGCGGAACGCGTTAGAGTGAATTCTCTCACGCGCGTCGCGGCATTTGATGTGTCATATATGATACACACAGAACTCGAAAGGTTGCTTTTAGCTGTGAAAAATAAAGGAATGCATTTAGATGAAGAAAATAAGTGTAAAAAATAAGCTTGCCACTTATACTTTATGACTCTGCTTATTACCTCACTTTGTGGTGACAAATTATGAAGAATCTCTGGATGGATAAGATCTCTGGATGATTGGATGTCACTTGAACGGGCATTTATCTACGTTTATCATTTATCAAAAATCGAAATTGCGGTACTCGTCATAAACAAACGTTTCGTATGGCATTTTGTAAGATGTAGTCATCTGTATTTTCAATCAACTGATGAGCTAATATTTATATTTAATGTCTTTCCTGTTCAAATTTTCGAAATTCCTTCCATACATCGGTAGTGTGAGTCAGTATCTTAGACAATGTTATGCATTTTTGTGCTTCTAATGGTTGTAATTAACACTAAGCTATTTCAAGCGTTCATCGCGTGACTTTCTATAATATTTTCTCCAAGAAATATGTGGGCAAAAGTTACTTGTGATGTTTGTGATAGGGAATGAAATTAGCCTGCAAATTTTGTGGATTCAAGTGGAATGGCTGCGTCCCACTGAGTGGTGCACTTATGAATAGAAAGTGACATAAAATCACTTTATCAGGTACCAGCAATTTGCAATTTTACATCTCACTGCGTCATACGACCATGAAGCACTTCAAGGTAGCCCGTTAACACTGAATTTTTCACTTCATTTCTCAGCGGCCACAGATTATTAAGCGAAGCGATGAAATCCACGACTTAGTTGATCTCTTGGTTGGAAGTTTATTCACATCCGGCTTCTAACATTTTTCTATACCTGCATCGTCATATGTTCATGTGTCCACATAATGAAAGTATGTGAAAAAACCAAGTTAGTTCTTAGTAGTTGAGAAGTCGGATTGTTCGGTGCCACTACTACGTCTGAGAGTCCTTCGAAGAATCCGGTTTTAAATTTTGTCCACTTTCTTCAACTAATGAAGGACCCGTCCTTTTAGTTTGTCGAAACTTCATCCATTGCTAAAAAACTCTTTGTAACTTATTTTTCAGTAGAATATGATGGTTTTTAGAACATGAAATGAAACGTCAAACGAAGAGAATTTTGTCATGCTTACTTTCTGGTACTCCTGGTAACGACGTTTTGCTTCCTCACTGTAATGTCGCCTTGGAGCAGCCATATCCTCCATACTCAATAGGTGAACTGAAAACGACTTTCATAGAATTAGAAGAGGATGTTTTGAAATATTGAAATAATACTTTACCATGGCAGCCAACTTTTTCTCGAGTTCACACTGATAAATTTGAAATGAACCGACATTTATAGGTGCGGGTTGTGGGTTTGCTGATGAGAATTTTGTTTTCGTTGAAAAGTTTAGTTTCATTCATCTCAAAATTTTTTATTTATGTCGAAATTTTGCTACACAATCACAGCAGCAGAAGAATTGTAGTGATTCATATACAGGTCCGTGGCTTTTTCACTTTGGTATCCGTATCGGCATGGGAAAAACGCATTCTTATCTTTATATAAAAAAATAAACTAACTCTTTGTTGATAATCAAAGCAAATTTCTACACTGAAGTAATTCAAATGAAATAATGTGGACATCTGCCGCTGGTTAAATCACGCCTACCTTTCTCCGACGAATTCTGCTCCTAAAATCATTTCATTTTATCTTTTAGTAAAAAATGTTAGCCTCGTGTGTGAAATTTACCTGCGGGGGCTCAGGCTTCGGCTCTACCTCGATTTCGACCAAAGGTTGTGGCTCTGGACTAGGTTCAGGTTCACTTTCCGGTGAAGGTTCCCGTTCTGGCTCACGAATCGGCGTGGGATCACGTGGTGGAGTAGGTGTTGACGTTGGAGAGGGGGGCGGTGTTGCTTCCTGAGGACTTGATTGTGGTGTTGGTACTAAATACCACTCTCTTATTTTTTTTATTTCAAAAGCACTCTCATAAATTCTAGCCGGTCACCGTTTCCGGTTAATTTTCTATAAGCATCATTTATGTAGTCGAAGCAAAAATCGTGATAATTTGATTCGAATATCACAAAAAGTAAGATCAGCTACAAATGATGGTGAATTATTGATGATTAGAGTGATTTTATCACCAACTTTGATTACCTCTGTCGCATTAGGACACTTGAAACTTATCTGTAAATATGTTCGCTTACACAACTCATGAGCAGTTTTTTCAAAACCACCTGGTGACGGCGTGCGTAATGTAGGAGGTGTCGGAATTGTTGAATATTCACTAAGTGATGAAGATGTCGGTGACTGTGGAAGTGATGGCAGTGCAGTTATTGATGGTGGTGTCGAATTGCATTTCCATACTTCTGAAACATACTTTACGAAAGCCATACCATGTTTTTGTAATTTCTTGACAAACTCCCAATCAGAAAACCTTCGAGTCGACGGTTAAGAAAGACAGCACAAAAACAAGCTGCTGCATAAACTTGACCAGGTCTAACAAATGTCGATCTTAATCTTCACTGGAAAAGTAGTGTAGGAGACGCATGAATGAATTATGGATTTTTTGCTTCGTTTATGCGATTACATCTACAGTTGCTGTCTCAACAGCCTTACAGGAAAATCCTGAAGATACGAAATTTAAAACTCCAATCGGTTGAACTAATGCTTTTCATTCTACGTTACTTCAAATATGCGACAAGAACTTATTCAGGGCATTACCGCTGTAGCAGATAATTGTCTATAATGCCCTTCGTTTCGAGTGTTTTTTTCAGACCCCGCTATTTGAATATATTTCGTAATTATTATTTGAGCCAACATATAAATTGGTCTGTTAAATGGGCTGACTTATTAAGCCCGATACACGAATTTCAACCTCGGCGGTGTCATCAGTCGGGCAGCTACCTTACGCCTTTAGTCAATCCTCGCGGGGCGCTCAGTCCTCTATACCAAGAGTAGGCGACGACGAAAATTTTACACTGCATGTCAAGCAACATTATCGCTGAATACACGTGTATCAGGCTTTATAAGTCAGCCCATTTAACAGACCACATGACATGTTGGCTCAAGTAATAATTACGAGAGATGTTGAAACTTGAGCGGGGTCTCAAGAAAACACTCGAAACGAAAGGTATGATAGACAAACGATACCAGCCAAGAGCAATTGGGTGTACAACACTGTGTGTTCAGTGATGATTTCGCTCGACATACAGTGTAAAATGTTCGTCGTCGCCTACTCTTACTATAGGGAACTGAGCGCCCCAGGATTGGCTAAAGACGAAGGGTAACTGCCCGACTGATGAGACCGTTAAGATCGAAACACGTGTATCGGGCTCTATAAATTAGTCCATTTAACAGGCCACATGAAAATTATCTATTGCTTGATTATCGTGCATATATATATAAAAGTAAGAATTTCAAGGTTTTTTCTATAGAATAAAGAAGTGGTTTAGATAGTGAGCTAATGAACACGGAACTGTACGCACCCTCTTCAGGTTCGTCCACAAAAGCGGCCCGTTCCAGGGTTGCCGAATCAGGCATAAATGGAGGTGGCTAAAAGGAAACTTGTTTTACCAACGTTAAAATACTAGGTAAAATGACACATAATGTCGCTATATTTGGGATATTTACAAGGTTTTTGAAAATATGTGATCGCTGGGAAATGAATCAACACACGATAGTGCATTCACTGCTGAGAGTTTGAAGAATCGCCGACGTCCCATGACGCGTTGTCTCAATGGGGTTGGCAAATACCAAAAGCATCGCTTTCCATTTTAGTCGTCTAAACGCTATGGAACGGTCTTTTTTGCTCACCATCTAATGATAAGCTTCTAATGAGGGCAGTTATCACTCATTAGGAAACAACGAGAGTAACTAAGCTAAGTAGCCTTCAACGCTTTCGCGGGTACTAGGTTGGTAAAAAATTAGTTGCGATTTAAGCACTGTTGAAAAGTCTTTTTTGGAATTAGGATATATTCTGTGAAAAAAGAGATCATTCTACACGAAACCTCGATGAGCATTTCTGTCGATATATTTCATCGATAATGACATACTAGTTAACATACCTGAAACTATTCAATCCGTAACATTGTTGAAGCATTTACATAGCATCAAGAATTTTTGTCATTTGATATTGTCGAAATTTTGAGTGCTACTGCCTTTATTTTTTATTAATTATTCTTTTTTAGCGACAGAGTAAGAAAAAAGTCAGACTGAAATCTCCTCTTATATTTTTCAAACCATTAGAACTCACTCGCAGTGTTTCTATTTCGCCCTCTTCAACTTTTATAGCTTGGTCGACAAAATGATCGAGATCAAGGTCCTTCATGACGGTAGTTGGTAGATTGAAGTGGTCACCAAGATTTTTTACTAACGCCTTCATTGTGATCCTGAATACAAAAACTCCTAAAGGATTATAGATTATGTTCTCTTCAAATGGAAGAACCGAACGAATAATTAGCAGAGTATGCCAAAAATTGTTGTTGCACTAACAGCTCCAAGAGATCGACTAAGTGTGAAAAAATTTTGCGGCCAAAAATTTCAGCGCGACTATCTCAGGATTCCAGGGTAAACTGACTTTACTAGAACTTAGTGACATCCGTGATGAGGACAAAAAATCCTCAAGCATCACCCGAACCAACACTTGGAAAGTTACGACAATTCTTATGGTAAAAGCGACGAAGTGATTTCTAGCAAGAAGTGCTGGGATCGGCAAACTATCTGTGATGAGTCATAAAAAAACATTGTGTTACAATATCTAACAGCGATTGTTGTAATTATTTGTGTGAGTTGTTTCCACCAATTCTAATGTGCGTCGTGTTCGCTTCAGGTGATATAGCAGAAAAAAGTTGAAAATATCGTTTAAAAATTCAAAGTGGCGATCACGTACTTTTTTCCGCCGAACCAGATCGCCACATTGCCAACATTTTCAATCTTCCGTCCGAAGTAATGCACCCTTTTAAGAGTATCAGCAGCGATTTCAATGGCGATTGTGGTTAGTGCAAGGCCGATGGTGATGTAAACAATGGTCAGCACCATATAAGTCTCACTGAAATCTTTCATCTGAATTCAAGATCTTTTTATTGGACAGGTTCCAATAGTTTGATCATTCTCCGCCTCCTCACGTTCATCGCTTGAATGAAGATTTATCTTATTCACAAATGTCGTATAATACTGGTTAACCACATCCCCTTGCAATCTCGAGGATGGTTAGGCTAGGGCGTTCCAAAGGTCGTCCGTAAGTGATTGCCGGAACTGTTGGAGGGGGTGGGCTGTCAGTGAATATTACTGTATTAAATTTGATAGTTCTGTACTAATAGCAAGGAAAAGCGATTGAGCCAGTCAATAGTTTTTCTCAATTACAAGAATAAAAGACCATGTACGATGGCCAAAAGATCATAATAGAAAGATCTAGGCAGTAGCTACCTTTTTGGCACAATATCACCAAGTCCAATTGAGGTCAACGATACAAAATTGAAATAGACTGCTTTGAAGAAATCCATTTCTGGTTCATATGAGGAAAGCATCAGACCACCTGCAAAGTCTTCAAAATCATTACGTTTAGGTAGAGAAGTAAAACTTTGGAATTCAACTGGAATTGAAGCTTTTTTGGAGGCGTGGACTCTCTTTTTTGTCTACTGTGAAGTTAGACATTAGTCATCGTTAGAAGAATGGTCGTTGGCAGCTAAGCAATGAACTTCCCTTAACATCATCTCGCAGTGACCAGTGTTTGAGTATTTTTTTATTAGTTTCATTACAATTTATAGAAAGAGATGCGCATTCTTGATAAAATTTCATATTGAGAAGGCGGTGTGGGTCACATATTTAACATTCACAAGTTAATCATTACCAGAACTTGATATTACATTTGAAGAAACCTAGTTAATAAACTGCAAACCAATATTCGACCTACAAAGACTGGCAATGAGTTGTGGTAGGTAATAACCTGGCATCACTTTCACACGAGTTTTCGGGAGTCTTGGGAAAAGACTGTGAAATAAACAAATATTCGTTATACCTTCATGCAATTCCATCATGTAAAAACAAAGCAAATAATGGTAAATGGACTGGATGCTGCAAAGGAATCTGATATTATTTGATATTTATTTGTTTTTTTAACTCATTGATTTGTTTGCTCAACAGCTTTCTTTACCTAGTACAGTATAGATGATGAATAAAATGAAAAGCAGAAATGCCTGCGAGTTCTCTTCGCCATCCTCTGAGTCGCTTATGTCGTCAAGCTTTTCCTGAAATCCTTAAGATTAAATTGTGGGAACAGGATGAAGGTTGATAATTACGTACTTTAGCACAGTTTCAGCCGAGTAAGTAAATTTTATCAGTCGATATGGTGAATTCTTGTGGGATAAGCTTAATTCCCAAAATGATATTGGATATGGGGAAGGAGTGCCGTTACAGAAAGAAAACACCAGATATGAGAGTTGTTGATGGGGTGGAGAATCATCGCACAGCGAAAAGAGATCCTTCCAGCAGAGGTCTTTCAAACTAAAGAGGTATGTCTAACACTGTATTCCGTATATCAAGTTAATAGGCTCATAGTACGCAGCGAGTATAGGTGCCCTACAATAACGTGGTTGTTGTACTTGTCTCGGAGTATAGCCTCTCCGACTTTAGATCGTTACGCCACCGGAAGTCCCTGTAAAGGTCAACTATACATTCGATTATTTCTGAAAATTCTTGATGAACGCGAATGCATTGCACGTTTTTCAGGGATTGGCCAATAGAGAGAATTTTGCCTTTTATGCCAAGCCAAGACCTGAATAGTGGAACGAACTAATATCGCCTCAGTAGCAGTTTTGTCGTGAACCCTCTTCTATGGATGATGATTGGTGGAGCCATGTGGTGACTTGGTAAAACTATATTACGTCCATCACGAGAGCCAACGGAAGAAAATCTCGCTAAACTGAATTTACTAGCCATGTCGTAAGCATCCTAGATGTTAACTCTTTTGTGACAATAGATCGCTAAAGCAACTAAATGAGAAGTATACACAACAGTTCATCAGAAGAATGTAGCAAAACTACGCCATAGGCGTTTGCATGATTAAATTCTTAGCAGCTTGCAATCCAGCACTAGCTCTCGCAGCAGAATCACCGCTGAAGGCAATGAATGCCTCATTACGTGTCCGTATGCTTGAAATCCAACGCACATTAAATGATGATGCAGGGATAGGAGCCGCCAGCACTAGGGCTTGACCAGAAAAGATTAGAAAAATCAAATGAAATTTTTTTATTTAACCGCTTCTAACGGTGGTATGATGTTTAAAATATACCCATTGATGTAGAGTGATATGCAAAACTTTCGCGTCAGCAGGGACCAGAACCCACCTCACTCTATGAGGAGCACGTGATCTATCCGTTACGCCACCTGAGCCCATTTTGCACCCCACTCCTTCTATGCGAACGCATCTATCTGTCAGTAACCAACCGTCAACGGCCTGGCCCGGATAGTCGGTCTCGACATTGAATTCAGTCACGCTGACAGATGTTGGGTATCAAAGATCTTATTATAGTATGAATTACGTCACTATAGTAGCAAATTACAAGTATTAAAGATCTTCAATACGCAATATCTGACAGCGTGAGTGAATTCAATGTCGAAACCGACTACATGGACCAGGCCGTTGACGGCTGACGGCTGACAGATAGATGCGCTGTAGTGTAGAAAGAGTGGTGTGCAAAATGGGCGTCAGTAGCGTAACGGATAGAGCACGCACTCCCGGATAGGGTGAGGTGCGCGTTCTAGTCCCGCCTGATGCGAAGGTTTCACATCACTCTACATCAATGAGTATATTTAAAAAATCAATACCAAAGAGTGCCACATATTTTGCAAATTTTGACTGTACCTACCACATGCGATCCATCAAATGAATGTTGTTCGAATTATCTGGAATGACGTAAAAACCAAGCAAAATCGATGTTTAGGAACTATACCAAGTTATAGTACTACCTTCGCAACATCATATTAGCCAGACTTATCCTATGTAGCCAAATTGAACAAAGCAAGTGGAAAGATTGGCCTTCGACTGTTTACGACAAAAACGTCAAAAGTGAAAAGCGGATTTGCTTTTGATGACGCAATAATTGTTGACAGTACGACATCTCCGAATGCTACAGCTTTGTAGGTTACGAAGGCAACACGATGAACGATTCAGCTTTAGCGTTAAACATAGGAAAGCGAATGTCTTGTAGACCTTTCAGAAACATCAAGGATGTAGTTGAGAGAACAAAGAGCACGCGATTCAGTGTCCACCTTTCCTACCCCGCAAATCTTCCTACCCTTATATTAGCGAATGACACCGTGCTCACGGATTCACGGTGAAAAATCACTGAACATTGTCGAATGCGCAGTTAAGGGTTTGACACTAGGATTATTCCGTAGCACGAAAGCAAAAGAAAGAATGTGAAGTTTTCACTTACACCAGCGGCTAAAGATCAGAGACGCATTTGTGCCCGCGAAAATGTCGAAAATCAGGCGGGTATTACGCCTGAACCGCAATCGGTAATGAAGAGCTGACGCTGACTGGATTGAGTAAGATGTCAAGTAATTAGGTGTGAAACCAACAACTCCCATTTCTAGACATCTTTACGAAAATTTGAAAAAAAGATGTTTAGTGAGTAATTAGAGTGAGCAAAACTCATTGACTTAGTGTTACATGCGCTCGGGCAAATGGAGAATTTACTGCCGCCTACTGTACTCGTTTGACGATCATGTGTAAGTTAGATGATGCAGCGAAAATTGCTCCATTGGCAAAAACTTGATGGCTTTCAGTCCTAATTCCAGACTTTTCAACCAAGAAATAATTGATGCCTTTACCTTTCCATCTTCAAGGTCAATGATGTCTTCTTGGCTTTGACTTTTCTCCAACATCTTTCTATGCTTATCAGTGGCCTTTCTGGACGAATGACATCTGGATCTTTTTAACCTTGTTCCTGTTTGCCATTCACCTTGAAGTCGCCTGAAACTTCATACCACTATGTATCGTCATAAAACAATCCGAATTGTTCTTCACAGTGATAGTTTGGCCTTCTCATTGAGCCTAAGAAATTATTGAGCGAGACTATGACTATCAATAATGGATTTACAATTCGAACAACAGCAAATCTTATTTTCCATAGCTTCATGCGACGTATGAAATACTTTCAGTACGCTCGCAACAACTTTTTAAGCAGTATATATTTTCCTAAGCCAAGCCGATGAAGTTTCTTTATTTTCACATCATCCCGTTATTGAATATTACTACAACCAATGGTCTAGTACAAAAGCATCACACGCACCACTTTAAAAAAAAAAGCTTATTAACAAACTTTTTGATTTTTCCCACAATTTTCGAGCACTTGGTCATGAGCTCAGAGAGGAACTTGCCAAGATCGGCGATGACCAACAGCGTGAATGGAATGCCAATAAGACCGTAACCGATCACGAAGAATCGACCCTCAATCGTACGTGGAGCCACGTTACCGTAACCTGAAGAAATATGAAGTACTACAGCAACAATACCTATAAACACGGCGCTCCATATTTTGTGGTTTTGAGAATGAAACCAGAAATGAGATGATCGCAGTGTTTTTCATTTCACTGGCAGTAATTTCTCAAGAAAAGTGATGGATCCTTCACTGATTTTCTTAATGCCCGCCCTTTACAAATGAAATATTGGGAAATAATGCAATAAGTGAAAATAAAGAGATGTATGCGGATAATCTAAATGCTGGATTGATCTTGATTAATAGATTCTCAAGGATTTCTGAAGTATGATATCAGCTAATAGAGATGTACAAAGCTTGCGTCAATTCAATAGGATAACTGTAATGCTATCTCTAGTAGTTCCATGCACACTTTGGTATGGAAAAGTTGGTTGAGCAACTGTAGCATTCGCTTTCACCACAGAAATCCTTAGCATCGCGCAAAAATTCAGGTAGAAAAAGCAGCGAATTTCTCCATTATCAATAAAGAACTGAGGTGATGTTCTCAGAAAGCTATAGCTTGGAAATTTTGGGTTATCAGGAGAAAGTCATTCTTAACTCGTATGCAAGGTATCAATGGGGAAAGTACACAGGTGTTCAGATTGTGATGAAGCTCTCATTCGGATTTGGTGAATTAGAAGCACCAGGATCAAACAGCGATTGAGATATGTCCTAGAAGAAGTGATAAGCAAGGTAGGTAGTCAATTAGGGAAACATGAATACCTACCGATTGTGGTGATTACGGTGAATGCGAACAACAAGGAATCCACAAAAGACCAAATCTCGATCTTCTCATGTTCCTCTACTAAAATAATTTTTTTTGAAAAGCTAAGTTTATGTGATATGTCTTGATGCTACTGTACTGTATTATTGGGATCAAAGAAGTCTGTTGATTGAAACGTTGAAGCATATAGGACTGCTGCCTGAGGCTTTCACTCAAACTTATAGCAACTACGTAGTGATTGTTGTTTCTGCATAGTTCAGTTGATTTTCCATCAATTACTGAATCTTCGTGATAATAAGAGGCTAATCATAAGTACAAGCAGAGACAAATAATAAGCGATGAAAGGAGAACACCGTCGGCCTTGAACAATTTCGATACGCACCATGCTTTCGATTACTTCAACTATCGTGAAAGGTGATTGATTCTATTGCTTCTCTGTCTCGTATACATCTAAAAACTAATATTCTAAACGTCATTACTCAATCTGTTCTGGAAGAATCTGACATCTAATAGCATTTTCTGATTCCTTGCACCGAACATCTACAATGTCTCGCTGTGGCCTAACGGTATATCAAGTCAGTCCCGCTATCCTCTTAGACATGTAGCGGACCGACCTGTCGACACTTTACCAATCAATCCCGGAATAGTGGGAAGTGGTGAGAATGAGAGACGAGACAGAACCAAAAACCACGAGAGTGCTGCACGACTTCTCTATTCACTACGCCATATGCGTGCTCGTGCAGATTTCATTCAAATGAAACGAGATTTAGATGTCTATGCTACTAATAACTAGAAAATGAATGTAGTATTTCAGATCTAACATGGCCAGATGAAGTTTAGATTTTGAAATTCTCCAGGTAAGATAAATCGGAAGCCGACAAGTACATTGAATTGAAACATCACCTATAGCACCTCTTTGCTACCTTTCTTTGATCGATGACCACATAACGGTGTTAAATGCAATTAAGCTAACAGTTGTTTGAGTCAGAAAATCTAACTGGATTTTTGATTTCACTGGTTCTTAACAGTAACATGATGCATAGGTATAGATCAAGAGTAATGAGTGGTAAGCAAAACTCGGCCCCAGACCAGAGTTGAACTCCATTTTTACCTATGACGGAGGAGCGTGTTATCACTACATCACCGAGGCTTCCGCTTTGACCATTCCTTTTTGATATATATATATATATATATATATATATATATTCATATCATCATAACACTGCTAAGTAAGAGTAAACGGTTCTTTCTGATGAAGAGGGAACAAGACCAATCTCATTCGCTAGAGAGAAACTTTTCATAGGAGTTATAGCGTAAATAAGGATGCTGTGCAAAACGAGCGTCGGTGGTGCAACGGTTAGCATACGCTCTCGGAAAGAGTGAGATCTGGGTTCGAATCCCGGCCGACGCTAACGTTTTTGCACAGTGCTCCATATATTGGGTATACTATGAACATCATACCACTGCAAGTGGCAGTCAAAATAGAAAGAATTTAAACTGATTTTCATAGGAGTGTTAGTAACCATTCGAAAGCTGAGAATTCAGGCTATAGCCCTACGTCACCAGTTCTTTAGAACACCCTTTTATAACGGTGTAATATTCAAGATAAAATCATATTTCATAAACCTGCGTGTTCTTTTCTCTTAGCTCGCAAATATTTCGCTGCACAAAACTCCTTCCGCAGAGTACTAGAACGCAAATCATAGTACGAGTAAAAATGTGTTTGCTTTTTGAAAAGCTTTTTTAATCTTTTGATTCCCTTTCGTCTTTTAATCTGCGTTTTAAACCTCGCTGGATAGGGCTCTTTCTTTAGACTATTAGTAATCATCTGATAGCGCATTGTTACCTGATTATAGCGATGCACGTTCTTTTCTAAAAATACGATTTGGCAGAAAAATAAGACTGAGTCTGTATTTTTGGCAACGTTGTTTACTGGCTATTCAAGGTGAGAGTCGTTATAGGGGGCGTGGCAGAGGCGCGGCGAGGCGGGGCAGTCGATATATTGCTATCCAATGAGGAATTTTTCCTTCGCATCAAAAGAAACTCTAGATAAAACGATAACTAAGATAATACAAAAACTTCTCTACACATTGATATGCTTTTCGGCTTCCAGCGAATGATATTTGTGATTGAAATGAAGACAAAAGGCGAGTGTGATACATAATTTTTTTATATGAAAGCTATAATGTCATGAAGGCTGTTTTGAAAAATAGGCGACGTGGAGATGTAGCGTCAAATCTTAGTTTTGGAATGGCTACTAACACTCCTATGAAAAATTACTCTCCAGGAATGAGATCGGCTTTCTATTTGCTCCATTCTAATCAAAAAGAACCAGATTGCATATTTCGAATAGCTTTCAGCTTCATGCCGATATGTGATCATCCGGGCAAATGCTTTGATTGCTTAGGCATGACAGGCCCACGGTGCTAACCCTGCTCCGTCGCCTCTCGCGGCGTACAGTCCGTAGTGCCGGTTAGTGATGCCGACCAACGGGAGAAAGGTTCCTGGATTGATCTCCTTTCATGACGCTTTGTGGGGTGCCTGGTGCTATTTCTTGGTATCTACCAGTATTACAGGTTCTTGTGCGGACGTGAGTATAGTGAAGACAAGCTCAATTGTCTATAAAAATCATCATTTTTTGATACTGTACGTAGATCCTCAGAGCAACAAGAGAACTAAAGCACAAGTTATGCAAAACTGACATCATCCACTTTTACGTAAGTTGTTCTGGAAGGTCATGCACTGAAAAAATATTTTTCAAATTGGACTTCGAAACACGCTTAAATAAATGCCAAAAATTTTCTAAAATGTCCTGTTGCCCATGGATCTACGCTTCGTATTGAAAAGCAATAAAATGCTAGCGACTGAGCGCTTTTTTGCTACAGTAAGTACATTATACAAAAATTTTAATACTAATCGGCACTAGAATTTACATGAAAAAAGTCTGCTATGAAGCGTCATAGTAGGGGACTGAACTAGACCTTCTTGGCAATGGCCTCACTAATCACTCGACACCACGGACAGCTGACCGCGCAGCGAGATGGGGCTAGCGTCGTGGAGCTGTCGTCTCTAGGGTTCTAAGATTGGTTGCTGACACCTACAACAGGATATATCGAAGAAAGAGCAAAGCGGTGACCTCGGTGACGCAGTGGCAGCACGCGCCCTGATAAGAGTCAAGCGTGAAGCGAAGGTTCAGCTTCGGCGTGGGGTCGATTGCTTTGCATATCGCTTGATATTTTTAGATGTGTATTTGGAACATTGCAACACTATTAAGAAGCAGTGAAAACAAAGATAATAGCTTAGAAGACAATGTGTTTTCCTTGCTAGCTATCCTTGAAAGTTAATCTACTCACATCTTTTGGATCTGCAAATACAAATAATTGGCACTGATCAGAGCTGTGAATGTACAGTGAATCAACTTTTCCTGTAGGAACTTGAAAAAAGTGAATGTAAACCAAAATTTTGCTGACCAGTATCGGCACTTTCGTCGCTATTTCGGAACACTAAGTCGTTGGTGGGCATTTCACGGTCAGTGCTTACATAATAACATTTGTCGAGTTCGCTCACTAGAATCTCGTCCAGCTGCTCGATTTTACAGTCTGTCTTTGTAAACCCATGGCGCTGAAATACTGATCGATCGAATGAATTTTCACGGAGGAAACACCTTTTCCCAAATAAGCAAAAAGCTTCTACGCTAAAAATTTGAATTTCAGAGAAAGAAGAGCAATTCAGCTATCGCTTCACGTATTCAATGTCTTCGTAATATTATTTACCCCGTGATAAAAGCATCTGATAATTAATAGTTCAATACAGTTGTTGCCGATTTCACAGAACGCCATCAAGCGTGCCTTTCAGGGGTCTAACATCTGCAAAGTATCTTGTTAATTTATGGTATGTCAGTGGTATTAGTAGTAAAGGTAAGCGGTAGGGTATGTGGTACTGATGAGGCGTACGAGAATTCCGAAATGTACGCAACCCACTAGTATTGACCTCTGGAAGGTTTAAATATTCTATCAGACTGTGCTGGATTTTTAAGCGAAGTCTTAATCAGTCAACTAAAGGCATCATACAGACCCCTTATACGTCTGACTAATTAACTGCTTCAAATATGTGAGTTGTCCTTGAATAGACAATTGATAAAATCTGCAAAGTAGGCTTTTAATTTATCACCTTCCAACAGGACCATATAGATGACTAATTGTCCAGCGATCAGAGTTATGGAAATTGTTGAAGACAGTTCAGTAGACAAAGAAAGAATCGACGATTCGCTTATACATGTATGTTCGGACAATGCCATACTTTCCAAAAGGTATCAATATTTTAGTGTAGCTTCTTACACAGCTTAGTTATGGTCCTTGCCGTTTTTGGCCCCTGTGATTTCTTTGCCGAAAAACAGGACGCTTTGACAGCGTGATTGTTATCTAATGCTTTTTTCAGGAATTATTAGAATTTCCTGAAACTATCAGTTCTTGGGAACAGTCAAGCTTTCGCCTTTCTTGACTCAAGTTGGGAAGTTTTTTTTTTGTTGTACGCATTAACTATTCACTACTCTCAACTACAGCCCCTCCACCCTTCAGAATCACAAAGTGTCTTTATAGTTGATTAGGATTCAAAATACATATCTATGAACTACTCCTGGGCCGATACATGGCACTCGATTTGTCATCAATCACCGTCATAGCGGAAAAATCTGAACGGCACATAATTAGCCTTTCCTAGATCTCAAAACAGTTCCGCAAAGTCAAGTAAGTCCATGTGGTGACGACTTGAAAACGTTCACACACGGTGATACCTCCGCTTCCAAGAGTAAGTCAAATTTAGTCAATTTTTTATTCATCACTTAGTGAAAGAAGATTGTCGATACTGACCATGTAGTCTAGTCAGCTCGCAAACGTTATCGCGTTCGTGGATGAGGGTTGCATAGCAGCGAAACGAATTGAAGAGCTATGGTCTCTGGGATCCTCTCATGTATGTACTACTCGTCCAAGTGTAAATAATCTAATGACAATATCTCATAGCAAAAATCTATTCTTACCTTGATGACGTTGATGGCACATTTCCTACTTCGCACGACTTCAGCTGCTGTCCGTTGTTCTCTCTTTCGCCATTTGCTATACCAAGATTTTTCAATAAGTAAATAATATAATTTTGTGAAGGGAAACCACAATCGTGTAAACACGTGGCTGAAGTAGAAGCGCTGATCGATTTTCCAAAATGAAAGTGACAGAAAATATTAAAAGTGACGGGAATTTACAATGTCGATTGATAAGCAAAAAATAGGAGTGTGTGTGAGGATTTCCAGTGCGACTCACCTATTGGTCGTTCGTTCGATGGCGACACCCACGTAAGCGGTATTGTTGTGTCGACGTCGCCTATTCTGTTCTCTTCCAACTTCTAGTCTTCTTTCAACTCCTGCTGAAATTTTTTTACTGTTTAGTGCAGAAACATTAAAGAACGTTATTTTTTGCGTTCGTATCGTATTCAGATGTAATAATAATGTCATTATAACAACAAAGATCGATGTGCAAAATGGGCGTCAGTAGTGTAACGGATAGAGCACGCATTACCGGAAAGAGTGAGTTCCGCCTGACGCGAAAGTTTTGCACATCACTCTACATCAGTGGGTATATATCAGTAAAAATGTTCTAGTATTTATGCTACTGAAACGATATCGTCACTTGCCTATAACATTTTAACAAGGAAGAACGTTGAAGAGCACAATGAAGTGAAAGATGTTAGAATTTCCTTGGAAAGGGGAAGTAAAGCAAAATGTGATAGAAAATATGGAAGTATCGTGAATATGTTGGGAACATATGATATCACACATCGGAGCGCAATGCTTGTGTACGTAAGTGATTACTAAGGCGCATTCTCAGATAAGGGTCGTGGCAGAATGGTTGTGCTGCGTGTCACGGCGCGGTGCGGAACTGATCCTCACATCTACAGTCTCCAGCAGTAAACAACGATCGTCCTATGGAACGCCACAGTTAGGCTATTCTCGAGTATGCAAGAAACGGCTCAACCAGTATTCTACGACGATGAAAATGAAGACGAAAAACCATCTGAGTGCTAGAAGCACTTGGATCAGCATAGCGAATTCACAAAACACTGTGAGACGGATAAAATGAAGTGCTAAGAAGTGAAAATTCTTCTGAAAAAGCGCGAAAATTCTTTTAAAAAGCAAGCTTTGTTTGAAAGAATATCAACTACTGCTAGTAAATGATAAAAGGACTTCCAAACCGACTTACCGTCACTGTTGAAATCTAGTGACCGGCTTTCATTGACCTCTTGTCGAATTTCAGTGATCGTTCTCGTCTCTAGCTTTCGCATCACCAACGCTCCAAGGACCGCGTATACTCCAACGCTACATATCATCAGCAAATGTAAGAACATTGGTGTCGCCTACAAATATTTCATAGAGGTGATGATCTAAGTCGATTCCGCATATCTCTTTATTCAACCGCTTATTCAAAAACCTTGCTCAAACAAACATTGATAATCTGGTGAGGATATAACACGATTTGAACCATGGTCTAAGTGCTTTACAAGAGCCTGTTCCGTCCTATCGGGACTCATCAGTAGCACCGTACTCGATTCAGCCGATTCCTTGAGGCTATACTCTTCCATGAAGTGATCGGCTGAACCGATGTGGGTGCTACTGATGAGTCTCGATAGGACGAAACAGGCTCCTGTGAGGCACTTAGACCATGACTCAAAACATGTTATATCCTCACCGCCGCATAGCGTTGAAAAGTACTATATGCTCTTTGATCAACTATTTATTACAGACCTCGTTGAAACGTCCATATATAATCGTTGAGAATGCTTTCAGTCGCAATTTTGAAGTTTGGTTGAATCATCCAAAGCAACAGTCTGGCAGACACATGTCCGGCCTCTCTGTCATCATCAGTGCCTCTTTGTTATTATGTAAATACTTTAACATGGCTTGTAATAAACAGTTGATTAGAAAAAATATTATATTATCATATAGCGATCGCAAGGTATCGACTGTCAAACAACTGGTCAGTGACAATTTTAGCTGTTTACAGTTTATCATTGTTCTTTGTTCGTCCTCTATTAATGGGTTTACAAAAAATATTTCGGATTTTTTCATTTTTTGTTAAATACTTCTCATGTATTTGAGTTTTGTTCGTATTATCGTTCTATTTTAGTCTTTGTTTTTACTACCGTTTAAAGCACCGGAATTTCCTGAGAGCAAAAACGATTAGTGATTCTACACGAGTATCGTTTGGGTTCATGCGCTGCTTTGGCATACAGTGATAAAGCATCAGTAATCTTTTTTTTCGCTGTGGAGATAATTCTATCCTGAAACAAATGTAAAAGTGCTACTCATTGAAAATAACTGCAGAAAGCTGCTCTAAACAGCCATAAAAACAAAACTCAAATGCATGAAAACTAATCAACAAAAGCAAAGAAGTTCAAAAAATTCTCTTTCCAACCTAATAAAAGGGGCAAATGGCCAACTAAAACGACACTGATGATGGCGAAGACTCCGAAACACATGTAACCGCCAAACTGTTGCTTTGGATGATTCAACCAAACCCTCGAAAAGACGGCTAATTCATTTTCAAAGATTATATATACAGTGAGTATGGTTTTTATAGTATTTATGAGCTTTGATTACCGATGATCATCGCATAGTCAGCCGCAATGGCAACTCAGTTATCACAAAGACAGAAAACCATGCTGAATTACTAATTAGCCACCTCTGTTTTGTATAAGAGAACCCCGGTAAGTAAGGAAACTTCCTTGATACGCGTTGTGTTCCTAAAGATTTCACTCGATACTCTACAACTTACACTGAAGGAACGAACACTCAAAACATTATGGCTCCAAGGGTGAACTGCCGTAACGTTAGCCGACAAAAAACTCCCAATAGAAATCTTGTAGGCTGAATAATTTAAGGGCCTGTGTTTTGAGGACTTTTCCATAACTTGCTTTATTCGTCTCATTGTTCGGTGAAGTATTTGTTGTTTAATCTGGCACGTTTTAGGAAAACTCAGCTATTGAATGCTATACAAATCAACTTTCATTTGAAACCTCATGTATAACTTTTTTAGCTCATAGCCTTACCTTTTTCAGCAAATCTTGATATCGTTTTTGTTTGAGCATGGCCGCCTTCAGAGAAAACATTAACTTCGTTTCTTTGAAAATCTTATAGCACAACTAAACGTTCACGTAAAAATTGATTGATAAAAAGAAAATATAATCGATTTTCGACACAAAGACGTATGAACTTCAAGAATGTTGCGTTTCATTACTTGAAAAATATGACATTGAGTTGCGATACAAAGATTTGGGAGATAACAACCTCTGTACTATCACTGACAGCTCATTAGTCTAGAACGTAATGGTATTATGTTTGCCATTCGACGAAACTGAAAAAAAAATCAATCCATTTATAGGATGAGGGAGATGGAGGTATGAGCGAGAAACCTAGACATAAAGAATAGAAATGTACCAAATTTCAGAAATAATTTTATAAATTGACTTCCCCCGCAGTAAAATCAAATTCGTGGAAAATGTACGGGGATAGTTGTTACTTTCACCTGTATCACCTGTCGTCCCGTTGATCGTCGAGTGACTCGAGCGGGTACCAGCAACTCTTCCATTTTTCCCTATCGCGTGCAAGAGTAGCCCAGTGGGTCCTCCTTGCTCTAGGAATTCGCTGAGCATCATATCTTTCTTCCATCGCTTTCGTGAAGAAATCGGCACCAACGGGTCAGTGGTCTTCCTTTAGAGCGCTTGACGTCCCGAGGAATCCAGTCGGTAACGGCTCTCGTCCATCGGTTGTCGTTGAAGCGCATCACGTGTCCGGCCCACCTTATTTTCGATATCCTGGCGTGTAGAACGGCGTCTCTGATTTTCGATCGCTGACGTAGGTCGGAAGTTCGGATCCTTTGTCTCATTTGCGAAATACGAGATACTCCTAGCATCGACCTTTCGACTGCGCGTTCGATAACGGCAAGTGATCTTTCATCCTGCTTACGTAGCGACCAGGTTTCTGCTGCATACATTAGGGCAGGGATAATTGTCGAGTCGAAAAGGTGGGCACGGAGTCGGATGTTCTTTGTCCTCTTCACTACATCTTCGATGCTCTTAAACGTTCCCCAAGCTGCTCGTTTCCTCCTGCTCAACTCTGGGGCTAGGTCGTTCATCATGTTGATTTCACGACCTAGATAGATGTAACTGGAGCATTCGGAAATTGTCGTTCCGTTGAGCGTGAATGGGGCATTAGAAACCCATCCGTTCCTCATGAACATTGTTTTCGTTAGATTCAGTTGAAGACCGATCTTTCCACAGGCGTTATCGAAATCAGTCAACATTCGTTCCGCTTGGCTGATGTTTGGTGTTACGAGAACGATATCGTCAGCAAAGCGAAGATGGTTTAATTGTCGACCGTCAATTTTCACTCCCATTTCGTCCCATTCTAATGTTCGCATGACGTTTTGTAGGGTGGCAGTGAATAGTTTTGGCGATATTGTATCGCCTTGTCGAACCCCTCTTCTTACGTCAATGGTGATATTGTTGTAGAATGGAGATATTCTGGTCGTGAAATCTTTATAAAGCTCACGAAGGATCATTATGTACCGAGTAGGGACGCCCTGGTTATCCAGAGCCTCTATAACCGCTTGTGTTTTCACTGAATCAAAGGCTTTTTTCAGATCGATAAAAGTGAGACAGAGTGGTTGTTTGTACTCTCGCGAAACTTCAATGAGTCTTGTGATCGTGTGGATGTGGTCCATGGTACTAAATCCTTTTCTGAACCCTGCTTGTTCGCATGGCTGTCCTTCGTCCAGTGTTCTGTCAATCCTGTTCAGGATGACTCGAGTAAAGAGTTTATAGACAACGGACAGCAAGCAGATTGGGCGATAATTGCCTATGTCGTGAAGGTCTCCCTTTTTGAAAAACAATACGGTCTTGCTGGTTTTCCATTGAATAAGGACCTTGCATTCTGACAGGTAGCGAGTGAAGAGCCGAGCCAGGGTGTTGATGAGAACTGGCGGCAGGTTCTTTAGGTGTTCTGGTCTAATCCTGTCTTGACCCGGTGTTGTTCTGTTTTTCACCGACGATATAGCATGCCGGATTTCGCAAGGAAGGACCGGTGGAACGACATATTCGTCCTCTTTCAATTTATATGACGGTAAGAGAACATGGCTAGCGAAGAGATCCGAGTAGTAGTGGTGGATGATTTTCTCCATAGCCCTTCTGGAAGCTGTAAGTGTCCCGTCAGGGTATCGGAGTGCAATCATCTTGGTCTTATAGTTGGCGAAGCCTCGCTGGGCTTTGCGAATGCTCTTCCCAGCTTCTGCAGCTTCTGCCATAACTGCTGCTCTTCTCTCTTTAAGGTCTTCTTTTATCGCTTCTCTGCATCGTTTCGCAAGTTCGGACGTAAGGTTTCGGTTGCCTGCGGCTCGTGCGATTCCACGTTGACGTATCAGCTCGAGTGTCTGCGGAGACAAGCGTCTTTTCGTGACCTTAGGACTTTCGGCTTTTTTAGCGCCAACGTGAAGATATTCAACGAGTCGATCGTATTCTTCGTCGATGTTGTCGACAACGATATCTTCCCAAGAGCCGACTAATGATTTGAATACATCCCAGTTCATGGTAGTTCTGGGACTTCGTTGTTTGAATTTAGCGGCTTTCTCTCCTCTCCTCGAAAATCGGAACGTTGCGCGAAGGAGGCGATGGTCTGATCCCGTGTAGAACTTGGGAACAACAGCGACGTCGGTCAGGCAAAACCTTCGATTTACTATGATGTGATCTATTTGGTTATGGTACTCTCCATTCGGAGACTCCCACGTCCATCGCTGAGAGAGAGGCTTTTGGAATTGCGAGTTACCATGGATGGTTTGGGTCGTCATGATAAACTCGAATAGCCTCTCACCCTGTTCATTCCATTCTAGTCCGTAGGTCCCTATGTGACGTTCTTCAGACGTTCTTCTAGGTCCAATTTTTGCGTTAAAATCTCCGACAATGACCTTGAAGAATGTATGATCTTCTCTGAAGAATTTTTCGAGGTCCATATAGAACGCTTCGACTTCGTCTTCGTCACAGCTTGATGTTGGTGCGTAAGCAACGAAGATGGTCAAAGCCGGCATAGAACCACATCGTTTCAACCGTAATCGTCCGATGCGGGTTGTTAGTTGTTCGAACGAATCAATGTTCACGGTCAAATTCGATTTGACGAGGACGCCAACGCCACCGACACCTCTGCGATCGCATGTTCCAAGGAACAGTTCTTCTCCGGTGTCATAGACAGCATGAAAAGAATGGCGCCTTCTCGTCTCAGCCAGGCCAATGACGTCGTACCTTATTATTCTTGCTTGAATCAACAGATCTTCTACAGCGGATTGTTGAGCAAGGGTTCTTGCGTTGTAGGTACAGATCGTCATTTTAGTCCGTTTCGATCTTGGCAGCCTAGTTCGGCCCTGAGATTTTAGCAGCCTCTCCGTACTCGTCCTACCTGGCGCTGCCGTACCAGGGGCTCTTTCGGGGTCAGGGGAATGAGGCCCATATTTGTTACTGTTTTTGGCATTTTTGATACCCAACGTGTAGCTTGCCAGGCTCTAAACGTGGGGCTGGGTACTCACGAGTAGCTTGCCAGTCTCTCTCGGAGGGCGGGAGGAGCTTATTTGTTGGAGGCGACTCCTAACCGCCTCCCATGTACTTCCCAGCCGCTTGATTGCAGGCTTTTGGCCGACTTGACTCGTAGAAATAGAGTTTTGTCAAGTCGGCACTGCAGAAGCAGGGAGCTCGTCCCCTGAATCCACCTGCGTCTCTGGGAAGCACACGGTCGCTTTTGGTTCGCGTTTTATTCCCCTATCCACCACCTGGGGACGCGCCACGTGCCCTCGCGACTAACCGGGCGGGATCTCTTAAAGAGGGAGGTCCGTGGAGTTGTTACTTTAGTGATAACAAACTGATTTCCTATGAAAAACTTCCAACTGAATTAACCCATAGTTGTAATCTCCTGCTAAATTATGATAGTCAACATTGTCTTGATTGACATTTCTTACTCACTTTACTTCTCAAAGTGATCTGACGTGAAGAAATTAGAGAGCAGGAGTCCAATAGAAAGTCAAAGATTTTTTTAGAAAAAAACTACAACTACTGCCGGATGATATTAGTATCAAATTCAAGAATCAATAATACTGCTTGCAGATAATACAGTGATGAAGTGACTACTACTTCACTTGAGAAATCTTTCATAAGGCTTTTGTGCATGAAGTGAACTATGCAGTTGAATATTTAGATATTTAGAAACAGTAATTGCAGAGAATTGATAATCAACGATCGTTAGCAGCTAGCGATCATCGCAATACCTCAATCTACATAATAATCTCTCTTATTCCCATTGAAGCGGGCGCTAATACAAATTCGCGCGGAGACGCGACGCCGATGGAGTGCTACGTTTTGGACACGGCCTCTCCAAAGGGTTAAGCAGCAGACGTAGGAGCACGAACGAATAGATTGCAATAAGTAGTGGGATCAGTACAGTAAATTGTAGAACGTGTTGTGTAAAGACCTTGAGAAATACATATACTCGCTTACACTGCAAACATGTTTGTGATTAGAATCCGCAGAAAATTTTTTCGATTAATTTTCAAAAATTTTCAGCTTCTTAACATCGCTAAATATTGATCTAGTTGATTTCCTGGGGAAGTCTAGGATAGCAAAGTTGCAGTACTTTTACGTGAACTGGAAGCATTGAGGCAGACCCATGCATGTCTTATACCAGCTTCCCGAGACCCTGAGAGATAACAAGTTTTGTGGGCCCACACGGTGGAAAAATGTGCCTGAGTACGTTAGCTGTTGCGCGAAATGATCAGTGTCAGGCAGTTCGTCCTATTCTTCATGCTAAAAAAAAACGGCGAGGAGCAGGCGAATCCATGTGCAAAAGTGTGAAGACCATTTCAGAAACAATGTGAGGAAACAATTAAATGTAAGTGATGCTGGCATCAGTAAGATATGTGGTTCCGAGTATATAATCATAAGAATATAGAACAGTGCAATTGTAGTGAATAAAAAGCTATAACAGGGAAAAGAAAACAGTGTGAGGCTTAAAAGTAGACGTCACTGAACAAAAATTGAAAAGTATTCTCAAATCAGATGATCATATAGAGTTTTATGAAATTGACCAGTAACAAACTATGTTATGTATGCCTCTTCATCTCGAAGAACTGAATTTCAGTCTGCACAGCGAATGAGAAAGATTCCAAATATAGAAGAAAACGATTTTATGATTTTCATATTCTCATATGATTTATGATTCCCGTAAGTTGTGAGATGCTCATCTTATTCTCCGATCAAATTGCTTATGACGAAATATTATGTACGTTTTCAATCATCTACTTAATTTTCGTGTGTTTCTTTTGAAAATTGAAAACAAAATGGTGGAATCTAGAAGAAGATTTTGTATAAACCATTGATTGATTTATTTTCGTGTTTTTTTGAAAGAGTAACTAATTCATCGAACTCAAAAAGAAGAATCTCTGTCGGTCATCTAATCTCAACGCTTTCTGATTGGTCTTGTAATTTGTCCTAGTCTAATTTTTCCAAATAGAAAGCTTAATTTATTAGTACTTTACCAGTTCTTCAAAGACCCCGAATCAGAAAGAAACTTTCAATCAAAAAATTAGAATGGTGGCGCTATAGTGAGTAAAACTGACACTGATTGAGAATTTGGCGAAACTTCATTTTGGGTTACACGCAGCGTGCTCCAAGACATTTCGGTAATTTTCAATGAATTAGATTTCATCGCCATAAAGAGGGTGTCCTCGTAAATAACAAAATATGATGGAATAAACGTCTTTGATAGTGATTCTTGTTATAAGACGTCGAAACAATTATAAAACAATGATTTGTTTGTTGAAAACGACACTGCGTATTACAATGCGATGTTAAGCTTTCGAAAATTTGGAGGAACTTTATGCTACTAGTGCACTTCAAGAGTTGAAATTCTTACAGAGCTGTATAAGAGGTTTGTTCTGCTGTCTAAAGAATGAGAACGCTCTACATCTCTACCAACATTCAACTATGAACATTATTCATGGATGCATTCGCCCAACTGTTTCCGATGGGTACCCTCATCCGTTCTACTAAAAAGTTTCACACAAGAGAAGTTAATCTTTGCGACTATTTTAAATCAGCTTATAGCAGAACTTGTGAAGAGATCATGCCTAGGCAAATATTTTGAGTAAAGGGTCTTGTGAAGCTGGATCTGCTGGATTGCTTTCTGGAAACAGTCTGAACGAGGAGGTCGGTGACGAAGCCTGTAATAGCATGGAAAAGAATGCACTCGTCACAAATGCCAGCTTTTGTGGTAGTGACTTGGAGGTGGAGAAAATACGATGATAAGGTGGAAGGATAAGCAATGATATCTCAAGAATTCGCTGTAGACGAGAGCCTTACTCCTTCATGTTCCACGAGTGGGTGTTCAAGGCGACGTAATGCACACGTTCAAAGAAGCAGTTGACTTCTACAAACTGTACATGCCCGATGTATGAGAGTTTATTGTAGAATAGAGAAGAAAAATGACGAGTTAGAAAACACGCTCTCACTCTCACAGGAAAGCGCAGTTTAAATTGGAAATATGTTTATTTCTCAAGGAACTATCTTCCTCATTGAAAATATATTATTAGAATGCATGGGCTTACATCCTTAATTTGTTATCTATAAATGCCGACGAAGTACTCCCATCATGTAAACTTTAACGTACAGTTGCCAGCAATTCCCGCTGTGAAGTTCAAACGATAAAGAGGGATATCTTTTCTTCGTTGGTAGTGTGTAGTGTTCTCCAGTTATCGAATCATTACCAATAATTTAGTGGAAAGGTAGGAAGGTCTAAGCGCTGATTGTAGGCAGTACAATTCTACGCATGGGAAGTCATTCTTGAAGCAACTGAATTCCGCACGATCTCACACAAGCTCAAAAGAACAAGAGAAAGCAAATTGCGCAAGCTCATCTTCGTCGTCATCGCTGCTCTTCGTTTTGAACAGAACTGTCACCATTGATAAAAAGTGGATCTTCTTCAAGAGCCAGCGTCGTCCAGATCAGTGGCTGTCACCAGGTCAGCAAGGTAGCACCGACACCGAGACCAAAGTCGATTTGCGCCAAAAGCAATGCTGATCATTTTCGGGGACCGAGGTGGGCCGATTCATTGGACTTGTTGCAAGGCGATCAGACCATCAATGCTGAGCGATACTGTCAGCAACTGGACCATTGTAATCAAGTATTCCCATGTCACTGTCGTCGCTAAGTCATTTTGCTTCACATGATAATGCAAAGCCACACGTTGCCAATGAAGCAAGAGGAAGATGACCGATTTGGGCTGGGAGCACTTGGATCATCCTCCGTATTCGCCAGACGCCTGTCTCCGTTCCGATTCCCATCTCTTCAGATCATTGGATCACTGGTTGCACAAGAAGAAGCTTCGAGGCATCAATCATTCGCGTCGAAAATTGACTGGTTGGTTTGCATTGAAGAACAATGAGTTTTATGAGCGCCGAATTGATTTGTTGCTGGAGCGTTGGCAGAATTGCATCCAGGCAGACAGAGAATACTTCAACTAATGTTATTTGATACTTTCGATTACTTGTAAAAATTATTTTTGAATTTTTGGATCAGATCGGAAAATAGTTTGAGACCTAGTAAGTGTTGGCTGATAGTTTGTTTTTTTTCGAAGACGTCAGATTTAAACTTCGTCGAGCGAGGTCTTTTGAACGGTGCTCCACCGAAGAAATTTCGACACGAACGACATTCAAGACGAAGATCCTTCAACGAGGACAAATTACTCAGAACAATCGACTTCAATCATCGGTTCTGAAACAGACGGAGACGTCGAAACGTTAGCCGAGTTAATCTAATGTATTAAGCTCGTGGTATTAGTTGAATCAAAGAAAGGAAATATAGTTGATTAGCAATGTAAGACTGAAGGAAAGACATTTCTCAGAATTCTTGGTATTTAAATACTTAAAGAGCAGGACCTCCTTAGGATTGTAGAAGAGACTTTGTTCTATTGCACAATGGATATTGGGTTTTCATTTTATCTATGTTACCAATTAAACTTGTTATAAAGTTTAAGCGACGGACTGGCCACCCCGGATGTTAACGTAATTCTCTTTTCGCTGATGAAGCGCGTTTGACTGGACTTCCAAGAAGACGATCATACTGTTTGGATTGCCGTTTTCAAGTTACGACAGTCAAAGCTCAGTTTAAAGTTCATACACAACGAAAGAGGCCTTTGGTAATTCGTATATAAAAATGAGACACTCCATCCCGAAAGACTCAAGGCAGCCACGACGCTATTCATAAAGTTACATAGAGATAATTAATGGATAATAGTTTAGGAGGTCCGCACTGCTGAATTGAGCTATCTGGATTATCGCAAAATCGCGCATTAATATAGTTTTTCAAGAGGAGCATCATGAATCGCAACATCTGTGACTGCTTTTCGAACCAATCTAAGAAACGAACTTTGCTGCATATGAACCCTTGCCATAATGTTCCACAAATGAGTGGTTGAAAAGATTAAGAGCTCTTTTTCAATTATCACATGACGGGACATCACATCTATCACATTCTATGCTACCGTAACCACTTGCATTCGATTCGTTTCCTCGCAACAAACATCCATGAGTGTCTTCAAATTTTTTTTCGTCTGAGTTGGGTAAGCCTCTACTTGCTAAATTTTTTTTTCTTCGTGAAGAATACTGTTGATCAACGATTCTCCTTAGATTTCCTGTCAGAGTGGAGAAATACAGCACGAAGCTCTACGTTATCCACCTTCTCAAGAATATCGCTGGCGCATCATTTCGTTTTCTCAAAGCGCATAATTATTTCTTTCAATGATTAAGAATTTATTGACCAACTCAGACCTTAAAAGAATGCTCAACTACCTTTTTGAGCTCAAAGATTTATCCGTTTAATAAATAGAACATCTAAATTGTAACGCGGCGGATGTTGTTGACTCTGTGACTGACTAGAATGTCAATATTTTTTAGATATCACGAACATTCACTCTGGAAACATATATCACATATATCTATATTTAGATAGAAGACAAATTCTTCTCATCATAGGTACAAAAAGCTGGCGACAACGAACAAATCATCTGAAGACCCAAAGTTTGCATTAACCGTTGCATAGGGCGATATCAATGATTAACTCGTACGATTCCACTAGATTACGCTGTTAATCGGCAACGATATATGTATCTCAAGCAATTCCTTATTTTACGACCTTTAACAGTGTCATAATCTTGTGATTAGATATGAGAGGATGATGAGTGGTATGCAGAACTTTCGACCCTACACATGTGCTGAACCTGCATTTCACCCATACCGAGAGCGCATGCTAGCGCATTGAGACCACCGATCTGCTCCTCTTTTTCGATATATCTATTGCAATAGCTTTAAGCCCAACTGGATTTTGATGCTGACGCTTGTATATCAAACCGAACACGTCAACTGTTGGTTGTTGACAGATTTGTGGTTTTATATCGACGAAAGAGTATATGGTATATTTGGTAGATCCCTCCTCGCTGTAGGTGAAACGCGAGTTTAATTCCCGTCCAGAGTCGGATGTTTTGCATAGTAGTCAGCATCCTTGGATATTTAATTGCAATCATAGGACTGTTAAAAAGTATTGAAATAAAGATTTTTTGAGATCATCCAGGAAAGGCTTCTAGTATTTGACAAATCACAACAGTTTATAGCGCGTGGAAATATTGGTACAATTCAAATGTGACAAATGAAACGAAATGCGCACAGATGCAAAGTAGCACTTCTAATATTCACCTACTAAATATCATCACCTTTTCTAACATCGTTCCTTTAAAATCAAACCAATCCGATTACTTCTCTATAACACATTTGGGGCTTGCTATCCCTCTGCAGCAAAGGACCTACCAAAATCTCTAGCAAATTTATTATATGTGGCGACTCAGAGAGTATGGGCTTAGTAGATTGCGTTCATGATGATACATCATCCAACAGATGGTAGGAAATTGAAGAAAGAAGCGCATTGTATTCAAATTCTATGTTGATTGATGAAATGTCCAAGTGAAAACCTTTATGATTGAATTTAAATTTAGTCCCCTGTGAATCTAAATTCATGAAATATGTGTCAAATAATGAACCGAAGTATTAACTCTTTTATCCTTATCTGCGACTGACGAAAAAAAAAGATAAAGCGGTTGAAGCTTATCAGTTTCTAAGAATGGCATCGTAACAGTGATTGAGTGAATTTGCGACTTCACAATGACTTATAGTGGTCTACTGATGTATCAATACAGTACTGCTATCATCACGGCCAAATTTAGCAACAATTAGCCGACCTTGACAAGATGAAAGACTTTTGTCAGTTGAGTTGTGAGATGAGACCAGCTAACGATCCACCTATATTGTAAGCGACTTCCAACAACTGCGTTAAATGCGCCTCTAAAGAGCAAAGTGGCATCGTTATTCTGATAATTGAGGATCTGCTTCCACCTATTCATACTATCTCATGCACAAGATTTAGCCAAAAAGTATATTTGTTACTCTCTTCAAAAAAAAAAATCCACACCAGCCATTTTTGCATTGGAACGGCCAATATTTGCATTTCCATCTACTACTATCTACGAATAAATGTTGGAACCGACTTTTATCTAGTGAAGGTGTACCGAGACTTCCTCTTGTAAAGCATATCACTCGCTTTTTCTGAAGCGGATATAAGTTTATTACACTGGTACAAACATCGTTGATTTCAGCATAAGATTTATAGATAGTTTCTATAATAAAATTCATAACCGGAATTCTGTACAGCATTTTTGTTTTCGCCCCATTCTTAACATTTCTCTACAAAATATCTTAGCCGAAGTTGTTCCTGTACAATAATTTGATTATTGTTCCACTTCCTCCTCTTGCACATGATTTCAAGGAATTCAAAGTCTGTTTAAATGATAACCGAAAAGCAAATCAGTTTAATCACATCCCTTTTCGTCACGAATTCATGCCTAGGGAGAAAACAACTCTAAGAAAGCAAAGTATCATCGAAGTATCAATAAGCGAATAGCTATCGAAAACACAGTGAACAAGTACAGTTTTAGTATCTCTATCGGAGATTTAAGTACTTCATAAAGGAAAAGATTTTAAGCGGCTATCAAAAGCTGACACGACCACATGGAACTTCACATTGCATCTTCACCTTAAGAACTATTTGAGAGGTCGTGGAAGAACCTAACATATTCACAATCAGTAATGTTAACTATTTGGAATACTTAGAAATGATTGAAAACTTGATAAATTGGAGCCGTCTGAATTGGACCAATGGCAGCAAGATTTCCACCCACGTGTTTGTTCCACGTTTTTTTGCGATTCATTTCGCGAGCACATTGTTACGCTCGATGTAAAATTGCTCCTATATAAAATTTCACGCCATTACTTCCGTGACGCGACCAGCATAAAGCTCTCAAGCATTGCCAAAGCCGATTATTTCTCAAAAAGTGGTGATAATGCTAACTAGTAAAAAAGCTCTAGCAGACTTAGAGAAAAAATTGAAAGAACCAGCCTATCGACCAATCCCTTTCTTGAAGGTCTGAGAAACGATAAGTTAGAACTACATTTGCAGCGTACAATATGTACATTTATATATATATATATATATATATATCAACAATATACTATGAATTTATATTATATATATATATATACATATATATATATATATATATATATATATATATATGGTTGTACCAAAATTTCTTTCGCACTACTGTTTCACAACGAGTTAGTCCTTTCAAATAAATAAAATTCGACTTAATAGAAGTGTCGAAATGCGAAAGAATTTAGGGAATAAGCCAATCTACATAGTCTGCGAACCTTTTCGAAGAAAAAGTGAGATAGAGAAGGATAAGCTTTCATAAAACTGGGATATCAGATAAGTTCTTCAAGAAATTTAGATTTGTTGAAGAGTTCATTGCGGAATAAAAGAATAGCGTAAACGGATTTCAGTCTCGTGGAGATTCGCATACTCATTGAAATTTTTAAAAAATGTGAAATATTATGTGGAACGCAAAGTATCATTAACATACCTTAGATATTATTAACATACCGTTAAAATTGCCTAAATTTAGTTTGATAAGAACGTGGAAAGATTTTTAGTATGGAGGCTCGTGAAATACTGAATACGTATGAATTCGGAAACCTAGCCAAGTGATTTTTCGAAAACCAGACTTTCATTGAACCTTGATATGAACTTTAATCATTTTGCTAGACTATCATGCGAACATGAAGATGGCACAAAAGTTTTACTCGTCCGAAGCATTGCTCTGCTTTTTCTAGAGCCAATGACAAAAGCCGATTGTTCGCAGCTGTTAATTTTTGAGTCGTAGGCCTTCAAAATCACATAAAACCGATTTTTCTAGAGTGCGGCAGGGTCCGAATAAATCTCATCGCACGACGGGTGTTTTTTACAGGACGGATGTTAATTTTTAGCGCTACTCACTAGATCACTTTACATGGTGATCCTTACATAGCTGAAACAACTAGCTTTACAACTTTTCATCTCAAAAACAACATTTTCATGACAGGTATGTTAATCAGAAGTGCCATTGATTCACTGGGGTCGACGTAGTTTTCGTCATTGATTGATCCCACCAACCCACTTCCTTGATCCTTTAAGGACAACAGTTTGCAATACTTATAAACTCTATGCGCGAAGTAAAAAGCGCTTGTTTACTACGCAATCATGTTATTGCTAGCGATTAGATCTTCTTTATGTAATGCTTTTTTTAGCAGTAGTATGCTGTTATAACTATATATCCAATATATAACTTTTTGGAATTATATATCCAATGATGTTGAGTGTGATACGTAATTATGAAAATCAGCCCGAGGTACAAAGTTCTGCTTATAACACACTTTACTAGATATGTTATTATTGGCATTTGATCAACCATATTGAATTTAATGAATTGTACGAAGGATTTCGCGACATAAATCTCTCATTTTCGATACCATTTCATAAAATACAGTGTGCGGAAGTCATCACTGTGAGTAAAAAAAAATAAAAATCAACGAAATTCCATGCAATGACAGCTCGTCGATGACTCTCACAAATCTTTCGGATTTAACCCATTGAGTCCCCAGTGGCACATATGCGCGCCGCCATTCGCTACGTCGCGCACCGCACAAGACGAGATTTGTGTTTCCTATACTGCAATGAGAATTTTGAAGCAAAGTCTCTTTCACAGCTCAATAGAAGTCGCAACTCTCAATGTCTCTTAATATTATAAAGCTGCTCTGAATTTTTGATGAATGGGCATCATATTGCGGTGCAGTATTTTTAAACAAACAAATGATTGTTTTGTTATTCTTTTGGCATTTTTCGACCGAAGCATAACCTTATCGAAATTTCTTTTATCATTTTCAATCGCTTACTGACAATAAAACTACTTGATGATAAGATTCAAATTTTGGTATAAATCTACCACACAGTCATTGTAACGCGCTTCACTCGCTGCTCAATCTTGTCGCCTGTCGCGTGAATCAATGAGGGACTCAAGGGGTTAATGGACTTCAAAAGGGGGTACTTGATAGAAGCATAGATCAAGCTTTGCTCTAACTTTCTATGCGTATTAGAAGTCTTACTATCCCCCTTTACTGTGCTATCAACATTATATATCGTGGCGACTTCTGTCACTGAGCATACGCACTGATCTTGACGTTCTACACCTTTTCTTAAATTGTTTGAGCGATAGACTTACAACATCAGTAAGCTAAAATCAGCCAGAAATATACACTTTTTCTAAAGAAGTTGTCCATACAACGATGGAAAGGCACTCTTTCTAAGCTTACTCTCGCTACAATGCCACCTCTGTATGAAGAAACTCCCCTCTGTATGAGATAAACATTGTAGAACATGTGTTATCTGTGTTACATTTTCACAATATAGGCAAGAGGAAAGCTCACCAAAAGTCAAAACTATGTTTTTTTTTTGCAAACATTTATTTCCCCTTCAAAAAGCGCTTTGTTAGGAGGCATGGGCGCTCTCTTTTGCCAAAAATACATTTCTACGTGATATGTTATCCTGTAAATACGCCTTTCAAACTTCTCTATAACTCTTACCAATGATCCTGCTATGAAGTTGAAGCGATAGGATTAAGAACTCCGAAAGGAAAAAGTAATATTCTCTCTGTCGCCACAGCACACCATGAATGTTTTGGAGAAAACAAGGCTAATGTTAGAATCGCCGTTTCTCAAGCTATCGAATGACTACTAAAGGTCTAGTGAAAAGCCAGATAAACACGAGAGTGGTACATACAATGCATTCCAAAGGTGAAACGTAATACTAAGCACCAGCGCGCCCCAAAGATGTAGGGCGTCCCCAGAGGGCTCGATAGCTGAATGACCCGTCTTCACATTATCCTTGTGCGTCTCAGCGCTTTCCTTATCATAATCGTTATTCTGCAGTCGCCAATCACAGAGTTATTTAAGCTGGGATGTGGCAATGGCTGCAAGTAACTTGAGGGTTTTTGCTTCTTTCATGTGCACAATGGGTGCTATCCGAGCTTGTCTTTCCCTGGAAAACCACGATAACCGCGTTAGAACATTCTTAGGTTGCACACACCACAAAAAGTTGCCTGATTGGACTGAAAGGAGATTTGCTGCTTTGTTACTTCGACACTTTCAGAATGAGAAGCATTCTTTACAGAGAGCTCTGTGACTAGTCAACCGAATGCTCCTTCACAATGTAACAGATCATAAGCGATGAAGTAATTTTAGATGTATGCCGGTGTGCTATTCTCTTCAGGTTTTTCAAAAATCCAAGCACCTCATGCGAAGTGAAGAAATGAGCGTAGGCGAACTATTCTATTCAACCAATGCGCTCAAATTCATTCAACATTTGTCGGACTAGAGAACATGGAAAGTTTATTTGCATCAGATGCATATAAAAAAGATAAAAAATTTTATGATGTGGAAGTACTAAGTTAGAATATTCAGATTTTATCTCATCAACCTGACTGCCAGGGATGAGAGGGTATCACTGAGTAAATTACTGTTTTCTATATAAAATAGACACGAGCTTGCTAACATCATGGTTTATTTGAAACATTATTGTGTAATAAGTCTGATAATTTTAAGCGATATGTACATCATCTAAAAAGTATTCAAATAAAAGACTCTTTGGGTTACATATATCCAATATCTGTTAGCGTCACTGGGTTCAATGCCGATATATGTCTATCATGCTAAAGTGCTGACGGTTGGTTGTTGACAAATACATGCCTTGTATCGCAGAAGGAGTGGTAGCAGAACAGGATCCTTGATAGCGCAAGAGGTTATCGCATGTCCCGGAGTAAATGTAAAGCTGGTTTGACTCTATCTGAGGTTCAAAGTATTGCATATCGTTCGACTCAATTGGACCTACAGTTATCACATCATAAATGAAAATGCAGCTCAATCAAAGAATTCTTATTGATTACAAATATTAGCTCACATTTAGGTGATTTTATGTCCATCAGGTTTTAGTATCCCGTACCAAAATGATAGGTTCCATCTGCTTTGGTTTATAAAAGCGTTTGGTAGAATATTGTTTGTCAATTCAACTTTTCCAGGCCATGAAGACGGAAACCGCCGAAACATCGGCCAATATAGTCCTAATGAAATCTTGCCGTTGACAGCCTCGTGTCCGCTCATGAGGAAAAGAGTAAATTATTCGACCAAACTAACGCAAATCCATTTTGGTGATGTTTCTGTGTGTCTAATGAAGACCAGCAGTGAATTCATGATGTCAGTGGGATTATTTGGACAAAAATCACTTGCATGTAAACTTATGAACTGTAGATCCTATAAAGTACCTATTGCTGCTTTTTCACTGAAACAAAAAAGAGAATTAAAAAGGTATCTCTGATACGCCCTGCTATGGATAATTATTTATCTGGCCTGCAGATTGCAGAATTCATCGTGATTCTTAGCGGAGTAGGGAAAAAATTTAGGTGAAAGCACAATATTGAAGATAAAGTTATTGTTAAAATCAGCGAAAAAATGTCACTAACTAACAGATAGCTTTAAGTAGAAGAACTCGTGTATGTTTCGACAGGCAATTTAGTTAGGATTGCTAACAGTAAATTATATAATTCTAAATCTTAGATGTATCAAAATTTGAGGTGATGAGAAAATGAATCAAAATAGTGAACTAAAGCTTTCAAAACTCTTAGATTTGTGCTAACAGTAACTTATATGGTTCAAATCTTAGATGTCTCGAAAATCCAGGTAGTGACAGAATGAATCAAAATAAATTGAACTAAAGGTTCTAACACTCTAAGATTTGAAGAAAGTTGGATTCCTATCAACAGCGGAATAGTTGCTTTTCAACAACTGTACCCACGTGTATTCCAGCTCTGCGATAATTCAGTGTGATTTCTGTTCCACATAAATAATAGAATAAAAAAATGAAATGTTTTGCAGGAAATCAGGCCGCCGCACATTGCGGGAAATCTGGCCACTCCAGACGGAAGTGAAATGGATGGCGTTGACAATGTGCTTTAGCGCACTAATGTGTCTCGTAGTAAACTGAGACTGCTGTCCCCGCGTTTATAGACGCGTTAATAACTTTGACACAAAAGTAAAGATATGCATCGGCTTCAATATATGATCTTGTCGGCTGTCTATTGCTGCCAAGTTCAATTGCTATACTTTGTGCACTCAATAAGGAATTGAACGCTCAGAAGGTTTGCGTCGGTCGTAGCCCGTGAAACTTATTATCTACACTTAGTAGTTGAATGACTTTTATGGGAGATTTCTTTATACTGCTTGGGCAGCCGTTGTCACAAGCGAGTGCCACGCAAAACTAGCTATGGTTCCACATGTGTTAATTTGAGCAGATCTTTCAGAATAGAAGTCTATAAGAGCATGTTCAGTAGATTTTAGAATAAGTGCTACATTATATATTTCCTAACTCAATGTATTGATTTCAGTGAATGTAATATCAAAGTGGCACCCATATCCATCAATCAGATTGTAGCCATTTTCCATTTACTGAAAACAAAAAATGCTAGAGGCTGTCAAATCAGTCTGACAATCTAGTGGAAAGATCATTTTGTTCTATCTAGATGAAGGTCATTCACTGATGAAGTACGCCTAAACCTACTGTTTTTTTTTCGAATTACACCTTACGAAAGCCTGCTTTTGAACTGACCAGGTTTTGAGGCGACTCTCGTCTGATTCGTTTTCTAATTGAACGGCTTTTCATTTTCTTCGAATCGAAGATAGCCGTTCCAATCGTTTTGACGTCCACGTCGCACCAGGGTTGTAAGTCTTGTGATTCGCTGCGAGGTACTCGCCTTTGAAATCTCGAAGATAAAGAGAACAACGGCACTACGTTCTCCTCCTACAGTCACTCTGTTGTACTGCAAGGAATATCCATGCTGGAATGGTGAATCTTTGCACATAATTGTTAAAAACGGGAACAACCACACGACCGAAGGACTCTATGGACCATGCAGTACGAGATTGCTTCTCATGTAGTAAATAAGTGCAAATGAAAAAAAAATTAAAGCTGAAATGACATTAATGTTAATAGGAATCTTACATTGATAGTAATTTTTGCGATTTCTTCGTCGATTCCTTCTAAAAATGGCTGCATGCTTAATATTATCTAAGTGAATAATTTCGAAATTATAGTTTGAAGAATTAGTAATTGCGGCACTGTTGAAGTGAGCCGCTTGATATTGGAATTTCATGAACAAATGTGGTCATGTTATATATTATTTAGCTGAGCATTTCTCCCTTGATGTTTTGTTGCTGACGTGTTACGTGCTGCTTGCTCTATATCCATTTTAGAGTTCAGAAAGGCGTTAATTGGTGCAGAATCAATTTTGAAACTCAAATTTGAGATAAGTCCTACTGAAACATAGACAACTCGCAACGTCAACAATACGTTTGGTCTAGAAACTGCTAACGAACGCACATCGTAGTGGTGGTTTACGATATTTTGTAAAGGAGACGAGAGCATTCAAGAAGAGGAACGTAATGACCAGCCATGAGTTCTCATTAGAAGTCATGGAAAAAGCAATCATTGAAGCTGCTCCTCTTGAAACTACACATGAATTTTCGGAAGAACTCGGCACAAACCATTCTAATGTTATGGTCTAATAGCACGGTTTTAAACCGCAATTACTTTTGCATCAATTTATGAATTAGGCATATAGAAGACTTCAGCTTATAATAATCTTTTAATGGAATCAGTTTGCTCGAAGATATTTCATAATTCGACGATATTAATCAATATCGCATAACGCCAATATAATGGAAAATCAAGTGATAGTCTCGTTATCAAGAATTAGATCACAAAAATACATCAGTGCTGTCGTGTTCTTGTCTTCTTTCTCTTTCAAAAACAACGATAAAGAAAGCTTATTGCAAAGTTTATAAAAGAAAAGCATCTTAAAAGCGTCAGTCTAATTTGTAAATCAGAAATCACTCGAATTCAGGAGAACACCATCATTTATGTACGTCCTATCAATTTTTGGTGTTTCAGTTCGGAAGCTTAGGTCACAGTAAAGCAATGGCACATGTAGCTGCCATCAAAAAACCTTGTTGAAAGGTGGTGTATATCAACCCAATTGAAGAACGTCTTTGATCACATGTGGTGATAGATGGGAAACGCTCTGTACTAAATTCTCAGCTAAGTGTGCTGACTTGTCAGCAACATTCCAACTCAAATATAAGTTGTGCCTCGAGGGGGAAGACGCTTGAAGACAAATTTTATGCTCGCATAAAAAAAGAGATATAATGAGAACAGTGGGTGATCGAAGTGGAAGAAAGTAGACGGGTTGCATTGTAGCCAATGTGTTCACTTACGGCGCTTTACTTGGTTGCAGAAGAATTTTTGTCGTTCTTCGTATTCAGTTGATGCCTTGTTCGACGTGTATGTTCTATCGTGTATGACCCCTCAGAGTATTATGGTTTTATGTACTCCTAATTCACAAATAAACCATTCTCGTAAGGTTTCAGAGATTATTGAGGAGAGTATCTAGTTTATTATCACTATTTCTTTGAGAGGAAATCTTTTATACATTGTGTTCGAAGATACTAACATTAACATCTGTAATTCCATTCGGAATAAGCAATCTTAGCTCAGACCTTTTGACTAGAACGTTGCGTGTCACACTGGAATGCATGGTTTGTCTTTAGTACTGGAAGTGTCAAATCTAACAGTTCCTAGGAATACATGTTTTCTAAAATTACATGTATCGTCTCCGGATTTCAGACCACTCGTCCTGCTTTCTTGAGAAAAAATGACAGTCAGCGATGTGAGCACTCCCTTTTCCGAATGACTTCTTCCATTATTTAGACGACTACCCCGAGGTGAGGCGAAATTCAGGGAGATTTTCTACACATCTCCACTATAAATGATCTGTGCTTTTCGTCTACGGAGAACCTCTTCTCGGTGAAGCTTTCAACCACCATGGATTATGGATTTGGAGGAAGTGGCAAAAAGAGCTCATTAGGTACTGAGTACAAAATGTTAATACGTGTCTTATGTATCCAATTACATTGTTATGAGGTCTTTTCAAGCCCTATCACTAATTAGCCTTTTCTCTTCCCCTTACAGATCCTAACTAAGTGAGTTCTGGAGATCTCAACAAGCAGGAACTGCATATTGATCATTACTAAGGAGATATTTTGATTCATACAAAAAATCTCGCATAAGCCTGATAACAACGAGTGGAGTTAGTGAATCTAATCTTTGAGCGTGACTTGAATATCTTAAAACCGCTCATGTTCGATATACTGACAGGCAACCGCGCATCGTTCCTAAGTGCAGGAACCTTTATTCTCTTCTGCTGAAATTTCCCTGATATGTTCATTCATTGATCTATTCTTGTTCGGCTCACTCATTGCGCTGTTAGTGTAACGGTGATCGGTTAACAGATTTTTGAGCCTATGCTATCGCTTACTGATAAGCTCACACGAGACTTTGACGGATATTACTATGGGGAACCTCGGCATGATCGCTTTCTTCATAGCCATCGTCGAATGTCTAGAGCCATTGCTTTTTTGTGTTACAGGTTCTCGCAATAGCATCGAGTTAATAGTCGATGGTGCACCGTAGAATTAGACTAGCGTCCTTAAAAAATGTTCCTTTATGCAAGAAAATTTACGTACATTGCTAACAAAATTTCTTGTCGAAACTTCATCTTCTTCCAAATACTTGACCGGAAGTACGAGTGGTTCCGACACTTTCCAACAAATCCTCCCCTTTCCCATCTGCCCCAAAGAGTACATTAAAATAGGTTTTGTTCTATACTCTATTATGTATTCTAGGGTGATATAACAAGGACTCTTCTATAAGCCTGTTAAGTGATCTCCTCAAATTCTCTGATGGCCAAAACGCTTTGAAAATATGGAAAACTAACATGTTTCATTATGTGAGGTAATTACGGTCGTCGTGTTTTCAGCCGATAGTTTATTGCAGTGATAATAATTAGCCTCCAGCATGGTGACTGCTCTGGTTCGACTTTGTCTCGGTCCTAAACGGCTTGTCGTCACTCCGAGGTCAGAAGACCGGTAACAGACTTCTCAGATCAGCTCGTTCCTTCGGTATTTGAGAGCGCTCTGTCTGGGCCGACATCTATTTTCCAAACGAGAAATCGTCATCTTTTGAAAAAATTTAGCATCTCTCATTATGAGATGACAACTTATAGAGGACGCGTAGTACAAGTTTGCGGTCGATGTTGAATCAAGGGTCGTCTTACTGGTGGCTACGTAAATATGAATGTACCGTTATATGCGTACAAGAAAATGAAGCAATAATATGATAATGGAAAAGGTCGGCCGTGGTCGTGTGGTTCTATTGCTTGTCTCGGCGCGAGCTCATCCCCAGCTCCAACTCACTTCCGCAGTCAACACGAAACACCCCGTGCAACGCCACAGTTAGCTATCTTCGAGATTGCAAACAGACGCGCTCGACCAGTTTTGTATGGCGTTCTTGAAGAAACGAAAATCGAAATGAATGCTAGAAGTACTGGAATGCGCACGGTGAAAAACAAACTGTGAGACAAGTTTCTATCAAAAGAAATAAATATTATAATGGACAATGATAGCCTACCATGTGAAAGCTGTAATGCCTCAATATTGCGATCTGTACAGAATAAATTTAGAAATGAGAAAAGATGCTGACGTTAGAAACCCCAATGTGTAAATTCAGAGATAAATGCGTAAATTTTTCAAAAAGACCACTCGCCTTTTTACTTCTCCCCTTAACCCAATCCATGGTAGTTTGCTCGTCCGCTGGACTTTTCCTTAGCATCCTTTCATTGTTCTCTTTTCTGAAACAAAACAAGCACAGTCAGAAAAAATTCGCAGCTTATTCAGCGCTCTCTAGATCTGTGACCCTAGATTTTACTGGAATGTGACGAATTTAGCACAGTGGTTAGAGGTTTCATACATTATTTACTAGGTGGGTTGATGGTTCGACCTCGCTGCTCCAAGCTTCTAAACTTCTTATCTCATCGCAGAACGCTCGCGGCAGGATAGGAAAAGTTGAGCACAGATGAATAGTGAGAAGGAAGGAACGACGTTTTCACTAAAGGTATTACTTCAAGCGTCTAAGGAAAGCAAGTAAATGCTATTTCAATCTTTGATATTCAACATGGTATAGTAATTGCTTCCATAGTTTGCTTCCAAAATCTAGCACGACTAATACATTTATATCAATTATTCCAAACTAGATAAATTTAGAACTTCCAAATTCACATTAATGATTACGCCTTAATAATGATACTTGATAATTTCACGACCAATTACAATTTGATGATTTACTTCTGTTAGGCTTATAACAATCACTGCAAAGTTGAAAATTTAACTATCAAGCTGATGGTGTTATCATTAAGAAATGTTGCTTCAATATCCATATTTAGAGGAGAACTTGTTGTAGAAAGCCTAATCATCGAAAAAGGCGACAGTGCTCTATGTGCCCGAATTTCTGATTTCCACCACGTCATGCCAACCAAGATACCAATTACTCCGGAGTTGGAAAACTGGTGCCACACATGTTTGGAGCGAATTCCCTCCGACGCACAGAGGTCAACAATGTGAAACTCTTGAACACCTTAACACGACTGCTTCAAATTAGAAAAAAATCGAGTCGACCATATTTGTAAAGAAAAAGGAAGATCCTTTAGCGACAACTAAACTTTTGCGTAAGTCCAGACCGTCATGGATGATATGAGGAAACACATAGTGAATAAAATATGTGCTGGTATCCGAGCAACAAGTACTGTCTGATCATGTGAAACAGAATCAATTCCAAAAAATAAAGAGATGGTCGGAACACATGAAATATGTCCTAGAACACAAGGAACTCAAAACCACAGCAAGATAGGCCGCAAACTTTTTGGTCACTACTGTAATGGACATCTAATTGGATGTAGATTAGAGTTCTATTTATCCACACAAGAGCAAGAAGATATTAACTTAAAGGTTTTAATTAATGCTTTTTCTCAAAAGTTTTCGAAAAACGGTGTAAAAATGACATTGATAAGCGATCTATCTGTTCCCTTGGGAAAAAAATGTTAGTAAAAACGTTAGGACGTTTTCAAGAAAGGAAACGACCTATTCTTGCTCATAAGATTAGGTTCCTTCCTCAGTGAGTAGGAAAACTGACTGAATAACAAAATGTTTCGAACAACAATGAAAAGGATTTTTGGAACTCAATCCCTCCCGCTGTGAGGTGACTATTCAGAGGAAGTGAGTGGCTAAAGGCAACGATTGAAACCAGTTAGAGCATTGTAAATGCTCTTATACTAGAGCTATTTTTGCAAATATCATACTCCTATATTGTGCTACTACTACTACTATAAATACTAGTATATTATATCACTATATTCTGCTACTAAATCATCATTAGCTACCACTAAATTATTGTTATTATTACGCACTGCTACTATAGTATTATCACTAAGAGCTGCCACTATATTATTATCACCTTGCTAAGTGATACTAACAATTAATGCAGACATGCCTTCACTATAAGAGCTAGACAGAAAGCGCTACAAGTTGCCGAATTAGGTTAGTAGTTTGCCGCATTTTCTACGACATAGGCTATCCCTAAACTGAACTTTCAAATAGAACCTGCAAGTCTGATCTTTGTTTGAGCTCAGCTAGTAGACAAAGCCCTACCACCGGTAGTCTTGTAAGTCAACATCAGGTAAAAATCGCAAGCTATGATAAATGAAGGACTTTTCAGGCAGATAGAATAGATATTGCATGTTTTGAAAGGTGAAAGAATTTCGAACAGCCTCTGAATAGGTCACTAAACGATCTATCCAAGGATTAGCGAGGTTGCAGAGCAAAGGTGTTCAAGTATGACTTCCCATAATTGTAGAACCAAAATGACATTCTACGTCTCCTATAAGGCTGCTTATTGTTGTTTTCAGAGATGTGGTGAAGGACAATAATCATATGTTCATCGGATGCACCTTAAGGCATAATTGTCTGAGTCGATTCCCGTACAAAAGAGCTCTTATTCATGAGTTGACAAGCAAGTTAAAACCTTCATGTGAACAACATATTGAAGTTATATATTGATATATGTATATAAATAAATAAGAGAGCACACAAATGTGTACATATATATATATATATATATATATATATATATATATATATATATATATAAAGATGAGCAACAGCCGAGTGGTTAGTGGTATCAGGCGGCAATGTCCTGGTTCGACCCCCTGCCCAGTACTCTCCACCTTAATCGACGAGGCCCTCACGAAACGGCCTAGTTCGTGCTTATCCGAAATTGCGGAGAGATCTGTTCGAACAGCTATATACATTATTAATAAATAAAAAGAATTTTCCAAGCAACATTCAAACCACGTGAGATGTTCGAAAACCTTCTGTAAGTTGGATGGGACGAAACGAAAATTGTGTCAACCTGCCGCATGGATAATGAAATAAAAGTTAATGTGGCTATATGAAATATTTTGTAATCGATCTATCATCACATTTCACTATGCGGACTGCAGCACTTCTAATACTCGTTCCTATCTTCGCATGCTTCCTCGACAAAGGTGTTTATTAACGTAGCGTGTATTTGTTTGCTGGTTGAGAAGTTTGCCTTCTTTATAAATGTCGTAAAATGCTCGTTGAGTCGATTTTCTTGCAATATTGAGATTAACTAAGCTAGGGCAATCACACATGATTGCAAAGAATGTTGGGGTTAACATCGTGCTAGTACCATCCTTCCCAGTAACCTCCTGATGCTACTATAGACCCTCGTGGCAGAGCACCTCTAACCAATGGGCCAACAGGAGCATGTGGCGCAGTGGTGAGAGGTGCTCCACAACACAAACGTGATCGGTGGTTCGCACGCTTGCTCAAGGCTCGCCAGGCCTCCCACTCCTTCACGGTCGGTAAATTGGTCCAGATTCGCCTGGGAGAATAGCAGTACTGACTTGGTACATCGACAGTCCAACGCGAGTCATTGTAAAGGCGCGATATGCATTCAGTCACCTCCAGCGATGTTTGAATAACTCGAACGCATGGCGCATACTGCAGAAATTGATCAACGTCGAGGGCTTTATATATATATATATATATATATATATATATATATATATATATATATATATATATATACAGAATGCGGAAATGTGATATTCATGCATTTTGTTAAATTTAATTATCACTGATATGAATTTTTTTATTAATGCTGCGATTCTACTGAATTCATTGTTCAGTTTTGGTCTAGGATCTGTTTTATTTGATTATCTCTTTTCAGGTGCACTCAAATTAAGTAGCTTGAAAATCAACGCGTCGTATTAGTTGAGATGATAGGACAGGAATGGAAACGACCAGCATTGTCAAAATTAGCTGCTTTCGAATTGGTACTAGTCAGCAGAGTTGTAAATCGTTTCAAAGGCTGGAATGATTGAGGACCGTCCTCGAAAAGATTGTACAACCACCGCTTCTACTTTGGAAAGCATTCAATACATCCGTTGCCACATTCAACGAAATCAGAAGCGTTTGATGAGTAAAATGGCTCGGAAAGCTCGTGATCAGCCAGTGGACTGTTCGAAACGCTGCCAACATTAAGCTAAAGCTACACAGTGATAAAATCGCTCGTCTTCACTTTTCTGAACATTAGAGATAAAAGAAAAACGGTTTTCAAAGGCTAACCGATTGTTTGCTTGATAGCTGTCAATCCTTTGAGGAAAGTGCCTCATACAGATGAGAAGATATTCATGGTTGAATCACTCCAGAATCGCCAAAATCGATGTCAACTTTTCGAGGAGAGTCAACAAAAGTTTGCAGCATCAACTATCATGGGCCTTAGTCATTTTTCGGCCTCTGTGATGGTCTAGGATGGCGTTCACGACACCGGCAAGACACCGCAGGTCTCCATCCATGGAAACGTCAAAATGAACGTTATCAGTCATCTGCAGCAACTTTTAGGGTGAGTAGTGTGCTCTACACGGTTCAATTCGGTTATCCGGGAACAAACGAATTTATCACCTCATTCGCTGTACAAGAAATTTTCATAAGAGTGTTAATAACCATTTGAAAGCTCAAGTCTTTGGCTAGCTCTCTACGTAGCCAATTTTGAAATAGTCTTTTCTACGCTGTAGTAAAGGCGCTCAGCGTTGAACAAACCCTGAGGAATGAGCCATGCATTAGTCTTCAATCTTTAACTTCGTTTGAAGTGATTAAATGCATATCTGGCCTTTGCAATGACTCGCGCCAGCTTCCGCTGAACCGAGTCAGTGCTGTTTATCTTCCCAAGCAAGTCTGAGACTAGTCTGGTACCGATTTATCAACCTGAAGGGATGGATGGCTTGGTGAGCCATGACCGCGAGATCGAACCGTTGACCTCGTGTGCAACGAAGCACACCTCTAGCCACTATGCTACATGCGCTCCTTACTGTAGTGTCCAGAATTTGTTTATGTTTCACACCCACAGTGAGCCGCCTTCATTTTTGTCACGTGTGTGAATCGCTGGAAACGTGAAAAACATACGAAATACGGAGAACATCTCGTAGTATCTAAGTCAATCGCATTATCTGAATGCTAGATAACCTTTTTTGATCCACGCATGTCATGTGCTCTATTAAAATGGGCTGACTTATAGAGCCCTATACACGTGTTCGATCTTGACAGCCTCGTCATTCGGTAAGTACCTTTCATCTTTTGCCAAACCTCTGTAGGTGCTACAGTCCCCATACTAACAGTCAGCGACGACAAATATTTTACACTCTAGGTCCGGTGAAATTATCACCGACACACAGTGCTGTACACTCAAGTGCTCTTGACTAACATCATTAACATATCATACCATTCTTTTCGAGTGTTTTCTTAAAACCACAGCTCAAATTTTCATATGCCAGATAATCATTTTTGAGCCACGCAGAGGACTGGCATAACACGAAAAGGTACCGCTCGACTGGCGAGACGGTCAAAGTCGCAAAATGTGTGTCGGGCTCTATAAGTCAGCCCAATTTCAACAGACCACATGGCATGCGCGGATCAAAATTATCTGACTTATTAAAATTTGAGCTGTGTCCTTAGAAAACACTCGAAAATTTATTTGTAATTTTTTTTGAAAGCGGCGAAAAAAATATCAGTTGAATAACAAGTTACATTAAACATGTCTAACACTTTAGGCCATCAATCGATCGCTCCGCTCCCACGCGTAGATCAGCCGGCGATTAAGCTCGCCGAATATGAAGTACTCGACCATATTTTCCTAGCTACACTGCAGTGAAACAATCTTTCCCAGATAATAAGCACAGCGTTCGAATCATTGGAACTTACGTTACCGAATGGTTGTTAATAGTAGAGAAAGAGCTCTGTGCTGCCAGATGGAAAGCACAAATCAAAAAGTTAGGAGAGACCAAAGACTGAAGAGCTTTTTCGAAAATTAAATACATTTTTGAGCTCTTCTAAGCTTTTGCTACACAGTGAGTACACTTTAAGGAAGGAGTCATGTCTAGCGAAATATAAGTGAGGTAGGAAAAAAAGCGTGATTGTGTGAAAAATGATTTTACATCTAATTTTACAACGTTATGAAATGGTATTTTGAAAACCTACCACCTTCCAGGCTTTTGGGGCAATGGTATGTGGTCGCCACATCCACCAAATCTCGACCCAGTGAATTACTCCTCGTGGTCCACACTGGGGAAAAGGTCCCTGATACTCGTTCACTAACGTATACGCGCTCAAAAGGCTTTGACACGCGCTTGGGACGAAATTACGGAGGAAATGTATGCGAATATTGTTCAAAATTTTCGCAAGCGATTTCGTAATTGTAAGGCAAAGTAGGTAATTTTGAGAATTTATCATAAACTGTTTTGTTTATTGTTATAAATGTTGATCTACTAGTTGTGATTACTCCTCAGATTGAATGAATTCATTTATTTATGCAGTATTTTTTACTGTTGAAATATCTGAAAAGAACATTAGAACTTTTCTCGAATCTACACACATATATATATAATATATATTATGTGATTACGAGCACACAGAATTTCAAGCGGATAAAAAACATGGAGTTACGTCCATGGAACCCACGGTGAGTAAATTGATACAGCATTGCAAGCAGACTTCTAAACTCCATATGATACGAGCCAAGTAATTTAAATATTTTGAGAATCTGCACGAAGGTTGAGGCAACGATAATGATTGAATTCGAGTGGAATAATATAGAAGGTTCAAATTCAAAGAGGGAACTGCACCGAAAAAATCATTTCTTAATAGTAAACATTGTTTACTGAGTTACTCAAGTAAACTGACATATGGTTGCTTCCTAGTAGTGTATAGGTAGAACGAAGTTGATGGTCTATGCTACTGAGAAGCAAAAAATTCCGTTGTCCCATAGTCTATATTAGACCATTGCTTTATACGGTTTTTTTTTCCTGTTTCATAGCGAGTTGTTGCCAAAAGGCTGCGGTATGTTGGCGAACGTACTAGTAACACTGGGATTTAGCCGTAGCACCATCGCTCTTCATTAATGGAATAGACTATCGCTAAGTGATGTCTCGATGGACGACATCTCATGCATTGACTGACCGTGACCACTCAGCAGATTATGCTTCCGGTTTTTCTGAGATTGATAATTTATGTTGTTTTGATGACTGTTCGACACTGTCATACATTCAATACCAACGTCTACGGCGAACAACTCCGAAAGTTGGCATCAGTAGTGCGAAAAAAGCGTCCTACTTGGCCTGCACAATATAAAGTGGACTAGCCACATATTAGTGAAACTGGGCTGACAGCGGTACCACGTTTACCGATAGCCCTGATATTGGTCTACTGAAAAATTATCTATTCCGCGCCTTGCAGAGCATCTGCACGATAAGAAATTCAAGGACTGCAACCCTCAAGGGCAACACCTCAAAAGTGACCTAACGGATTTTCTCTGATTGCCAGCCTCATTGTTTCTATGGGGAAAACATCTAATCTTTACCCAGAAAATGGTTTCACATAATTGATCATGATGACGACTATATTTTTGATCGATTTTTTCCCAAAATATTTGCGATAACAAAAGTGACTGATGTCAAAGAAGTCATGGGACACCCCAATATGCAGACGGGTACAGCTAAACTCAGGTAAGTGGCCGAAAGAGTTTGACTGTTAACGAACAAGTTTGATAGCAGCTAGTTTTTTTCTACTTTGTTGCCACATTTCATGGTTAAAGGAACTGCTCCTTCCATCTGAAGAACGGAGAGTATTTTTGACTGATAGGCACAGATAAATTACTACTATCAATACTTTCTGTTTCACGTTTTTATCCTAGCCTAGCAGGTGCCCCTGAGGTCAAGAAGTGGTGAAGAACAATAGTTCACCATTTTATAATGCAATTAGAGGAAAAAATTGTTTGACATTTGTCTATAGCCGAATTAAGATAAAAGTTTAGCAAACCCCACGTAGTGGTGACGCCCAGCTGTGGTCTGACTCAGCTCGATCCTGATTAAGGTGGTGGAGCCATAACATCAATTGAATAGTCTTTCCACTATTTTCGTGTCAACTTACCTATCCAAATGATGGAGGCTAAGCTCGCACCGCATTAAAGTAACATAAGTTGCTAGTTACAATGCCACGGTGAAAAGAAGACTGCTTAAAAATGGCATCTTTTCCGAAAATTTGTTATTTCTCTCCGTTGTGTAAAGGCAGGTAACGCGATAGCTACGAGAGAATAAAAATATCTTTAATTTCCGTTCAAGTTGCTCGTTGTATACGGGATTGCAGACAATTGAAATAACAAGGAAAAAATTGTAGAACTTTTTTTTTAGAAATTTAGAATATTTTTAGGATAATAATTTTGAAAAATTTTTATTTCCAGAATAAAAATATAAGATAGAAATTTTTAGAATATTAGAATATTATGAAAATTGGCTTTACTGCAGTCTAAAGTGTTCTTTCTTGTTTATGATAAAGCGCAGTGCAAAAGTATTTGAGCGAGGCGTAGTTAAGTTGAACTCGGTTGCTTTCCATAAGTGGATGATTTCAAGTAGAGGAAGAACTACTTTCTAAACGAAAACTATAGAGCGTAGATTTGCAGCTTTACGCACAGTCACATTTATATAAGATTCACCTCTACAGGCAACTGAATCACTCATGCAAAGCTTAGGCTATAGAAGCGAGAGCCATTTACCTGCTTTTGACAAAACACTCATATCGATTGAAAAGCTGTTTCGAACTTACCTTTTGTTGCGCAGTTTTAGTGTCATCGTTACGATTTGAAGGATGAGAGAGAGAGAGAGAGATTAAGGGCTAACTGGCGACTTGTGTTATTCGGTCTGAGCTCCACCCATACGTTCGATTCTATTTCAATTCACTGTGTCGTATGCTTCACCACTGGTGGCTTCGGGTTACTTACGCATCATTAAAGCTTCAACAGGTGCTATACGAACAGAATGACCCCAAGCTAAGGGTCATAATAGATAGATTATAAATTGTTGGCGCGAACTAATTCTGATTTATATCTCCGAAGTGAGAAGGCAGGCCAAGTAATGAATGACCTTACAAGCTAGTTTTTTTTATGACGTCGCTTAATTCCATTTACACAATAACGCCTCATTTCATGTGTTCTTGTTTATAATCGAACATCATCATCACAACATCATGGTTATTAACTCTTCACGCGGCGCTATACGAGAACAATGACCCACTCAAGCTGTGTGACTATAAGAGATGCTCTAGAAATCAACGTTGTAAACTGATTTTCGTTTCATTTTTCTAAATAAGGAAGCTGACTAAGTAATAACCCTTCCAGAGTCTAGCCTTATAGCGTCGTAACTTCATCCACAAACAAATCTCTAATTCGCCCTTCTCTCTTGGTTATCAGCTGGTTGTTTGTTTCAAAAATCTGATTATCAGTAAAGCCGTCCTTTGTGGTTTCTGTGGAGCAGGATTGCTTAGAGGATTCTCATTATTCGGTTGAGATGACCAGGATTTCGTCGAGGCTCATTTCGAAGAAGTGTGAATGTTGAATTAATGATGATCCTACGTGCTCTTGACATACTGTAAAAAAATAACTAATTCTTGCCGTGCATGGTTTTCCATTCAGGCATGATGAACGAGACACTTAGGATTTATAAGTTTCATTTTTCATAAAAGCTTTATTTTTTCTATCTGCCGTACTTGTTAGTGGCTCATTTTTACAAAAATATTAGCTTCATTTGATGACTTTGGCGTTTTATAGATTTACAAGGCAGAACTGTGATTTATCTGATCCATAGGGGTTTAATCATCGTTGCATAGTCATCGTAGCTCAAAAAGGGGTTGGTACTTTTACCAAAGACGTAAATGAAATTGACTTTTAACGACAATTTTTTCAAGATGAATCGTCATAATTTCTGTAGAAATCTACACATTTCGCGATTATAGCGTCTCACATCAATTATAACGAGAAGATAGTTGCTTTTTTCTGAGTTCTCTTTGTTCAAGGCAACGACAACATTTTAATGAAGAATATTGTCCTACAAGCGGGCCCTTCCAGAGCGGAATTGTTATGGAACTCTTAATAAAAGACATCATCCAAGCATTCAGGCAACTAACTATTGATTTTCACTGTGTATTTGACATCGTAGATTAGGATACGATGCAGCACTATTCCAATATGAATTGTTGAAGGTTAAAGCATTTGTGTTGATCAATCCCGCTTAAATACGCGGTACTCTCAGCTTCATAAACCATCATGAAGCTGAAGAATACCTGAAGAAAAATCTGGCTTATACATCAAATGGTGGTGGCCTGCGATGGATCAAGTCAGTGTTTGATTTCATCAAATAAGTTTGCACCAGTCCCCCGAACAACAATAGATGGGGGAACGGGACTTATACCGGGACTCGGGGTCGAATCAACGGCCTTCTGTGCAGTGAAGTGCATCTCTAACTGATTTGTTGCATGGTCCACCTTCACCTGTTATGAATTCCAATTATGAATTACAGTGAAAAAATATAAGAGCTTTTGTTTTACACAATGGAGATCACACACGAACAATAGAGGTGATGACGTATGACGAATCATAACTTGTGAAATCTTACATGAGCGAAATGATTACATAACTGAATTGAAATTGCCGGTCATCCTTTACTTCTCAAATGAGGCATATGGACATAACAAGGATTCCCAAATATCTGATGTTGTGAGAAGGAATCTACGAGAAAAAGGATGCCGAATCATGCTGCTTCGATGTACGCTTCTGATGTTCACTATATATCTTGCGAAACAAAATCACTTAATGTTCTTGACTTATCGTATTTGATACACTATGGGGGAGTTCTTATTAAAGCCAATGTTACACAGATTCAATAAATTTAGCTGGACATGAAATGCAGAATATTAATTGATAAGTATTTCCTACACTATATTCAATTAACCATAATTTATTCTACACTGTTGAAAAATGTAGGACTTTTCGCCACGGTTCTTCAAACATTTTGTGGCAAGTAATTATTGCATGGGCTGTTATTTTACAACACCGTTTTTCTCTTGCAACTACTTGTTCCAAGAGATCATAATATTTCTGACTAATTGTCAGCTGTAAATAGAAATCAGGAATAACAGACGAAGATAGAGTGAATGAGAAAATTTTATGTTGTCAGAAGTGAAGTACTAAGAAAAGGCCAATCAGTGCAAACATAGTTTTTTATCCTCTTCCTCTTAGCTCTTAGTGCAGAATAAGGATTTATCGGTTTTTTCAACTCGCCCTCATTCTTCCTATTAGACTTTTTACCATTATTAATGTAGTCTAAGAGAGGGTTCAACAATGATTAATCTCTTAAAGACGCTTTATTCACCCATCATCATTGTGTGCCCTAAGAGGTGATTGAGTGCGCCTTATTGATAAAGCATAAAAACTCTCGTCGTTAATCAATCTCTCAGAAAAGTGTCATTCTATCGAGTCCATTAAGCTTTCTTGAGATGAGTGAATGCATATTTGCTCTACGGAATGAATGCGAAAGCTTGCCAATGTGTTTTTTTTTGCATTTAACCTGCTATATAGTGTAGTATTAATTTTCCAACAGCGGTAAGATGGAAAACATGGTGAAATTGGGGAATGAGTTCCAAAAAGTGGTCTATCCAAAGCGCATCATCACTCTAAGCGAAAATCTAATTTCAATGTTTTCGTTTTAATTCCACTTTTCGCCAGTAAAATCAGTGGTTATTTAAGGGCGCTACCGTGTCTTTCTAGACAAATTGTTAATCTCTCAATTGCTTCCCTCTCCGGAATTCGAGCCATGAACAATAAAGAAGGAAAACTACGGTTCGTCGTGCCATCCAAAAAGTAAGAATTCTGCCTCGTTAGAGTATGGAAACTTGTGTAATGTAGGAAGAAATACACAAATTTTTGTGTTCATCTGAACTGACAAAGTTTACCATGAGTTGAGAATATTGGCTTTGATTCAAGAACAACCAATATATTTGAGTGGAATCCATTGCATTCAATGCATGTTGCGACTTGTGTGCTGATCGATATGCTATGCGCGTCTCTATTCCTAATAATATTTAGAATAATTACGTTGAAATTTAGCCTGAACCCCTTTCCCCTCTTATAGTCTGTGGTCTGTGATTAAATAGTGCTCTTAATGAAGACTGAGGAAGGCATTATCACTACTACTTCAAAATTTCATAGGTGAAAGGAAGGCTACGATCAAACATCCATCTGATGAGATGATACGCTACAACGCAGCAATCTGTCAGCAATTAACCGTCAACGATTTGTCCTTGCAGACCATATCGGCATTGATCCTAGCTACGCTGATAGACACTGTATCCTTTGAAGTTGAAGGATCGACAGGAGTTCTTTCTGTTCAATAGCTTTTTAGAGGTGGAATGATGCTACAAAGATACCCAATGATGAAGTGTGATGCGCAAAATTTTGACGTCAAGCGAAGTCAAAGAATTACTCTCTTCTTTCCTTTGTTGAATACAATTACACATAAACTTGTCCGGCTGTTCACTCCGCACACCCCTTGTCTCTATCAAGTTGCTATGCATAGCGTGTGGTCAACCCTATCAATGTCATTCAAGCAGACAATTTTGACAACTTTATCCGTATGCTCCACTAAACGTGAAGAAATCTTGTATTCTTGTGAACAATTTATCAGCGGCCAGTAAGCGGAATATCATGTGGGGTGGGCAATGTACTAGACTTCACAAAACATCGCATTGGTTCTGAAGGCATATATAACCTTTACAGCAACTTTGATGACCTTCCAATCTAGTAATTCACTGTCTTCATCTTCTTAGACGAGTCTGTTACCAACATGCAGGCACTGAGCATTTTTAGAGTTCCAGTGGAGAAATGAACTAGGCGTATATTATAGAGCACCTCTGACAACTTCGTTATGTGCTCGAGTTCATTGCACAGAACAGTAAAAATATCACTTAAGGTGTCTCATTTAACATATAAAGTGAACAAAGAAGAGATGATAATGAAATATAAGGCAATGAAGTTTCTTAGTAAACCGAACTAACAGATGCCATCATGTTTAGTCTCATTGGAATAAGCAAAATTTTTCCAGGGAAAGAGTTTCATTTCTTTATTTCCCTTGTTCAATTAACGTTAATGAAAACTCCAGAATTTATGATGGCAAAGACACAAAGGAATGGAACGTTAAAGGAATAAAAGGAGCATGTAATTCAATTTTCGCAATCATTCAATTTTTTTTAAATTTAATATTCAATTTTGAAACCACACATACATTGCCATTGATGAAAGATAGTCATTTGAATAGAAAAAGCATTTTAACACTAAGACTGTGCTAAAGATATGCAATACAGGCCGAAGCAAAATCAGTTCATTTCCTGATGTAAACAACAAAAATGCGAAGCTTTTTTGTTTCTTCGTTTTCGCTTTGTAGTCTTTGAAATCGCCCTACAAAAACACGCTATGTTATTTAAGACTCACATCCGATTTACCCACCCAATTTATTATTGGGACATACGAATAAAAGGAGATTGAGTTGTGATCTTCCACAGGGAATTCTTGAGAGAGTCAGAACCACGACAATGGTTTAATTATTCAGATTTCAAAATGCCTGAAATCACTTTTTGAGCCAGAGCAACTTGGGCTATTTTTTGAAACAGACTTTGTCTTAAACCTCTGCATTAACAATCCTTGAAATTTCTTTTCTGATTTAGCTATTACCTTGAGGCTGATAGATAAAGTGACAACCGACTTGAATCATCGGCTCTAAAGGAGAAGAACGTCGAAACGTTAGGCGAACAAAATTTAATTATCAACCTCGTGGCACTAGATGAATAAAAAAAACTATTACTGATGAGCAATGCCGTGGTGAAGGGAAGTCCTTTTCCGAATACTCACCGTTCTTCCAGTCGACTATGTTTAGACCTCGCATAGAATCTCAACATACAGTTTGACAAAGTGTTTCTAAGCTTTTCAGAAGTGTAGTTAGGCATACCGGTGTTACACATATGTTTCGGCGTTCTCGCACGCCTCATGAATATCACATGCCCTACGGCTTATCCCAACTACTAATAGCAGTGGTGCCGAAAATGTATCACTCTAGACGAAATAAAAGGAACATTTGATGCTGCTGTCAAGAGTGATGTATTGGCGATGGATTACGGATGTTACTGAAATATCGAACAATACGCTTTAATCGACTGCGTTGAGAACTCGCTTAGAATTTCAATAAATAGTTTGATAGAATGTAAGCCATAACCAATCAAGCACTATAGACAGCAACACTAGATGGTCCTTTCACTTCGTATAGAGTGCTACATTTTTGCCGCTGGTGCTATTAGTGGTGGGGGTGAGCCGTAAATCATGTGGTAACTGATGATGCTTGCGAGAACGTCGAAACATACGTATACCACTATAGATACCATACATGATCTTTAAAAGGCCTCAAACTTCCTGTCATACTTATCGTTCTGTTCTTCTGAAGTCTTCCAGTTATTAATAGGAGACCAGCCGTGGAGGCTTACAATGGGGTGGGAATATGCCTGGCTGTGCTTGAAAGAGTGCGTTCACTGGGTGTGTTTTGAAAGAAGCTTCAAATGTTCAAAAGGAGCTGTTCACTCTGCGAACCAGAATTAAATTATCACACATTTTTGCTAATGTGCGAAAGTACTTGATTGAGTATAATGCAAGTCAATTTGGCTTTTCCAAGCATTGAAGAAGGCAAAACCGAGCGAACATCAGCCAACATTGCATTGTAAAGTGAACAATGAACTTTACTATCAGCAATATCGTGTCTGTTCATCAAGGTAAGACTGAATTATCAAAAATCCAAATGGACATCATTACGAACTTTTTTGGGGCGCACTTTTGTTGAATTATTATTAATAAACAGTTCGACACGAAAAAAAAAATTAATAATGATAAGTTGATATATAGCATTTAGTCCGTTCATTTCTGGGTAATTACAAACTTTTTGGGTGCTCTTTTCTTATCACAGCACAGCCTACTGTATCCTTAATTGCTTCAACGTAGGACTTTATCAGAACAAGGTTGACTAATTAAAGACAATGTCAGGCCATCAAAATATGTTTGACGGCAGGACAGAATTTTTTACCGTTCGTTCAGTGCTTATATTTTAGTGATTAGGTCAAGGTTTTTTCGCCAGGGATCCAAAAACAGAAAGGACTGCGTTATCTGGATATATATTATTGATATTGCTCTAATAAATAATTCATCAGCAAAAAAAAGAGGAATGGATGGGATGAAGTTTTTGCTGTCTGCAGGCCAGGAAGGTTGTCATTACAGTGTCGTTGGATAAAAAACAGAGGCAGTTATGCAATTACGCAATGAGTACTGTTATATAGCCACGTTGGCCGTTTACAGTGACCTTGTGTCACTTCATTATTATTTGAGGCAACATGTAATGTGGTCTGTTAAATGAGCTGACTTAAAGGGCTCAATACACGTGTTTTGTCCTTGACGATTTCATCAATCGGGCAGTATTCTTCGTCTTTAGCCAATCCTCTCGAAGCGCTCAGTCCACTGTATCAAGAGTGGACGACGAAAAGACGAAGGATACCGCACGACTGATGAGACCGTCAAGGTAGAAACACGTGCATCGGGCCCTATAAGTCATCCCATTCAGCAGACCACATGATATGTTTGGCTCAAATAATAATAACGAGATATGTTGAAATTTGAGTGTGGCCTTAAGAAAACACTCGAAACGAAAGGTATGACTTTGTGTCAATTTCGTCTTGAGATAAATGCTATTATGATCGCCAACTTTGGCTGTTAACAAAGTTTTCTTATAGCTTTGTGCTATATGAAAATAGAGAAAATTTACCTTGATTAGCTGACGCGAGGTTGGTACATTAGTCGTAGAAGTTCGGTTGACGTTTCGGCGACCCGCCTTCTTCAGAGCCTGGGCGTATGTAGTACTAGTCTATTTGAATGAATCGGATGGTCTTATTTATATGCTGCCTAGGTCAAGTTAGAAGATCAAACGAAGAAAGGCGCGAGATCTCGTGTGATGGTGACGCACTCGTCCTTCCGGTTCATTTCGGGATTTTGGGCGTTTATCCAAAATTCCTCAAGAGTCTTGCACATGGATGTTTTTGATTCCTGCGCTAGAATTGTGACAGTCACATCAAAATCGTTGTTGCTGTGTTTTTTTGCCCTATGTAAACCTAAGGTTTCGTTTTATCTATTTTAGATTTACTATCTAGATGTTCTTTTATGCGGATGAAAAGTGGTCTACCCGTTTCGCCTATATATTCTTCCCCGCATGTTTTACATGTTAGTAAATAAATTGTGCCCGATCTCATACAATCCCCCTCTTTTCCGTTAGGGCAGATCATACAGTTTTGGTGTTGCATAATCGATCATAAGTCTATTGCGGATCAGCTGATGGCGTAGGGTGGGAGGTGGGATTTCAATAACTACCACGGAATTTTCAAGACCGCATCTTTTTAGGCACCTTTTAACTGCGCTACTAATTTCGTTTGATATAAATGGCAGTTTGAAGAGAACTCTATTCAGGTGCGGAGTATTGTTCTTTCGGGACCTAATTCCACTTTTTGAATATTCCCAAGTAGCAAATGTTTTGTCGTCGGAAATGGCAATTTTTTTGTGTCCATGTTTCACGATTCGTTCCGTTCCTCTTCTCCTGTGCACACATTTTTAGCCGCTCGAAACATGTTTTCTAATTAGCGATTTTTTCATATATGAAGGATGATAGGAAAGGTGATTGACCAAAATGTTTTTATTACTCGGTTTTCGATACCATTTTGTACTATAGGCACTATCCAAAAGCTTTACTTGGATGTTTAAGAATGGAAGTCAGCTCCCGTTTGGACTCTCTCCGCGTAAATTTGAAATGCTCTGATGTCCCGTTCAAGACTTCGAAACACTTGTCTATTTCCTCTTGTGTGGAACAGACAACGAAACATCGTCTATATATCGGCAGTAGAGCAATGGGCGGTGAACGAGGACTGGAGCTTCCACCTTATACATAAAAATGATGGCAAGACTAGGTGTTGGACTTTGACCCATGGCTAACCCCCTGAGTTGTGTTAAGTATTTTCTCGACCACCGAAAGATTAAACAACTAAGGCATTGTTTTTAGGAGGGCCATTAATTGTTGGATTTTGTTAATGTTTTTTATTTGTTAATGAGCTTTGTGTTTATTTGTTCTTATCATAATGGAATCATTGTATTAGAAAACGAATTCAGTCTAACAGTATGTTTTAAGCCTCTCAGGGGTCTCAGTTGGCATTTTGTGTGGCACACGTACGTTTTCGAAGTTAGCCGCACTCCTCATCAATATCACATGTCTTTCAGGTCACCCCTACAGCTAATAGTAATGTCGCCGAAGATTTGTCACTCTAAACAAAGTGAAAGAATCACTTTATGTTGCGGTCTAGAGTGACTGATTGTCGATAGCTTACGACTGTTACGGAAACATATATAACAATACCTTCCTGCTCACAGATTTAGTATAGCTTGATAGAATTTTTACGCCATTCAGAGGTCTGGTAAGGCATTTCGCCAAAGATGTGACACTATAGACGAAGTAAACCAATCGCTTGATGTTGGGGTTTAGAGTGGCTGATTGCCCACTGGGCGCCGCTGCTACTAGTTGTGCTTGCCGAAAGCCATGTGTTACTAACAAGGTGCGAGAAACGCCGAAAACGACGTATACCACTCGAAATGCCAAACCAGAACTCTGATAGGATTGCATCATCCTATCAAAGTACTTTGAAATTTTATGAGATACCTCAACTTAGTCGACTTAAAGGAAACGAAGTATTTGAAAAACGATAGAGAACAGTGGAATGTAAAAAACATCGGATTCTCCCCAATTTAACAAAATCGCTTTTGATGTCTATTTCACTATTATCATGATGAGCAGCTTTGAAAATTAATGCGCTACGATCGTGATGAACAGCTTTGAAAAAACAAATGCATTCCCCCTAATTTGAAAAATCTGCAAATTGATGAACTTAGAGGGGATTTCGGGCATGAGAACATTCCACATATATGGAGGACGTGGGTAAACAGGCGGCCTCGTGACAACCATACCAACGTATTCTTCGGCCATCAATATAGGCCATAATATGAGATACTGTGATTTGTTATCGTTTCTCAATAGATCATGTAGGACAGAGAATTTTCGAGGGCTTTTATGACACATCTTCACCGAATACGACGGAATTTCCACCACAGCTTCATTACATCTATGGAAAATTATGACCTTTTTTTATCACTGCGATATTCATGGTACGGTCCGTAATAAATGCATAGGCGATAGATAGTAATTACGGACTATTTTGGAGAATATATCTCGCTAACAATTGGCAACACTTTGGTTTTTGAGACACAGTTTACTGTGTAATTGTAATAGTTGAGATTTTGAACCCAATGCACGAAAAACGCAACGCCTTCTTCCATGGCTTCATAAGTACACATGAAACAAGACAGACACTGAAAATATTATCAAAGTATAAGCTAAGCTCTCGAACCCGTAGTATAAAGGTGGCTTTTAGGTTTTTCGTGCGATAAAGCTTCATGATAGAGGATGTTCGGTGCATACGTCAAATATTGAAAACAACTGCTCGAAGATGGTAATGCGCTTACCCTCTAGGGGATACTTGGAACGCTCTACAAAATAAAACTTACAAATTTTTATGTACTAAGAATTCTCCGCTAAGAGGGCGTCGAAAAATCAAAGAAGCCGATAAATAAATGTTGTATGAACAGAGCGAATGGAAACGAGATAGTTAATAGTCTTATTTAATGACCAGTCTATTTTCAGTTCATATTCTTATTTTTCTTCGTTAACTCTCTCTTGCCTTCATGTAGTTCATTTATTGCATTCATCATCGTGCCATTATACTCGTGTCTCTTCTCTGTTATCCATGTTAGTATAAATGAATATTTAACTTTATATTTCAGTATAGACGTTGTTGCTAACTATTGTATATTCCCAACAAATATCTTGTTTACTTTCTGAAACGCAGCCGTTTTGAAACGCCTTATATCTATAGGAAAACATTTTCGGTATATTTTTTGATTTTCACTCAATATTCTGCTCATTATTATCCGTTGACACCACGTCACAATTCTCACTATTATGAGTTGACACCACGTCACAACAATCATCGCATTGTGTAAAGTAATGCAGAAACCGAAGCGGTGAGTTTTTGTGGGCATGAACATCGTGAACTTGGAATTCTATCTCGAACGGTAATACGGCAGTCAGAAGACTAGAAAAAAGATATGGTGCTCAATGTAGCATCACGACAGAGAGAACTGATCGGCCTACTCCAGCATGAGATAGGGGAAAGTAGAAGTTTTATTGGCGCCTGCTCGAGTCACTCGGCAATCAACGAGACGGCAGATACCGTAACACCTAATTGGGATTGACTCTGAACTGTTGCGCCTGGACGTAGAGCACAATCTACGAAGATAACTTTATTCAATAAAGTGTTATGACAAAGAAGCAGAAGAAAGGGACGAAAGATGGCGGGTTACAGACGTTGGAAGGACTCTTGATAAGGGTGTGGATAGAACTCTTAATAGTACTGTAAAGACTTCGACTACAGGGTTTCTGGCAGGGCTTGTATACGGCGATAAAGGCTAGGAATGCTGTCTGATAGAATGCTATTTCTCTATGACATTCAGATTCCCAAGCCATAAGATGTACAGATAAGTGCTGCTGAGGAAATGACATTCAAATATAGTGTCTACCGAAGCACTATTTCAGCTTAAAAATGTCGTATTCTTACAATTATAGAAATGTACAACCACAAAAATTTCTTATTCTGTACAATCACCTGCCTAAGTAATATTTTCAGTGAGCAAGTTGTCAAAAGGTTCTGAAGTTTAATTGCATTGCTAACATGGATAGAGCGATGAAGCGCTCAGCTCGAGTTTCGCTTGGAATATGGAGAACAGTATTTTTTGTAGGCGACTTGAACTCTCTACGCAGGAACAGTCAGAATATGGCATGACAGCGCTCATACAGAAAGCATGGGGCATTTGGACACAGATTATGCGGTAAGTACATCTGTGGGATATTTACCTGTGCTCGGAAAAAAATGTGGTCTAACATGTTCTCTTTTGATTCACTGCCCGTCATTTGTTCAAAGGCCCACTTAACTTCATTCAAGCGAAAGCGATTTTTTAGGCGATGGATATGTGTGCTTTTTATTGCATAATTACGGCATTGCAACTTGAAGTTTTGTCTAATAAATTCTTATATTATCTATTCTTAAATCAACCTATTCTCTGTACCAGTATCTAGGATGAGACGAAATGATCTCAGTACTTGTTATAAACCTAAAATAAATCATGCAGAAAGCTAAATATCCTCGTCCATTGTAGAGAGGCTGGTGATTGCTTAAGATGACCACCTACATTGGTTTCTCTGGACTCCACTAAAAGATGCTGCCATACCTCAGGCAGGTAAGTAGAAATACTGCCGATTCTTATAAAAGTGGGATATGAAAGCTCAGGTCAGCATCAGATCATCAGCGAGTAACATTAATTTCAAAATCTTCAGTCAGCGTGAAGATGTCATTGAAATCAAAAAAGTTAAAAAATCTTCAATTCATAATTAAAATATTTTCTTTTCTACGATATCTCGCCTAATGTTGTTTGTCGCAGAGAGCGTGATAGCAGAAACGGAGTCCCGGTAGTGTACTTGGTCAACACGCGTCTTTGAAATATGTAATGCCGGTTCGACTCCCCTCTGAGGTTCAAAGTTATGTATATCACTCAACAATCTGAAATATTAGTTGCTTTTCCAAGTAGGCAAGGTGCTAGTTCAAAATCTTTCCTAACACTACTTTGCAATCACCTGGAGGCGCTTTAGCTTGACTATATTCAAGATTGCAAAATTTGACTTGGCCAATACTGCTACATGCATGAAGAAGATAAAATTTTAAATAACAGTTGAAATAAAAACGTGCAATATTTGAGATTTGTGGCGGTTGAATGCGAGAAAAATGAGTCGAATGCATGAATTCTGAAGTCTGCACAGCAGAATGTGGTAATGACGTGTAGAAGACGTATAGCAATAGATAATGCTATGTCGTTAATATTCATCTATGAAGACTGAGCATTTCGTAGAAAATTGATTTTATGCGAGAGTTTAGCCGCGTTTCATGCTTCCTGAGGGCAGCCTTTGTAGGGTAGTGGTAGCGTGCGCTTCCACTAAGGGTGAAGCGCGGGTTTGACTTTCGCGTGGAGTCTATTTTTTCTGTATCTTTCACTGTTCTTCGTTGCATATTTCAACCTCATGACACTGCTGGAAGCAGTAAAATGATAGAATTATATCGCAACAAATCAAAAGTTCGACTTTTCTAGAAACCCTGGCATAATCTATTTATATATGAAAATTGAGAAAACTTATCTTGAATTAGCTGACGCGAGGTTGGTACAGTAGTCGTAGCAATGCGGCTGACGATTCGGCGACCCGCCCTCTTCAGAGCCTGGGCGTATGTAGTATTAGTCTATTTGAATGATTCGGATGGTCTGATTAAATAGGCTGCCTAGGCCAGGTTAGAAGGTCAAGTGAAGAAAGGGCGCGAGATCTCGTGTGATGGTGACGCACTCGTCTCCTTCCGCTTCATTTCGGGGTTTTGGGCGTTTATCCAAAATGCCTCAAGAGTCTTGCGCGTGGATGTTTTTGATTCCTGCGCTAGAATTGTGACAGTCTCATCAAAATCGTTGTTGTTGTGTTTTTGTGCCCTATGTGAAGCCTAAAGGTTGATTTTATCTATTTTAGATTTACATCTAGATGTTCTTTTATGCGGATGAAAGTGGTCTACCCGTTTCGCCTGTATATTCTTCCCCGCATGTTCTACATGTTAGTAAGTAAATTGTGCTCATCTCATACAATCCCCCTCTTTTCCTTTAGGGCAGATCATACTAGTTTTGGTGTTGCACAATCAATCATAAAGTCTATTGCGGATCAGCTGCTGGCGCAGGGTGGGAGGTGGGATTTCAATGACTACCACGGAATTTACAAGAGCGCATCTTTTAGGAACTTTTTGACCGCGCTATGATTTCGTTTGATATAAATGGCAGTTTGAAGAGAAATTCTCAGGTGCGGAGTATAGTTCTTTTGGTTTTGGCACCTAATTCCACTTTTTAAATATTCCCGATTGGCAAATGTTTTGTAGCCGTTGAGAATGGCAATTTTTCGTCCCAAGTTTAACGATTCGTTCCCTTTCCTCTTCTCCTGTGCACAACTTTTTTATCCGTTCGAAGAATGTTTTTAATTAGAGGTTTTCTTTCATAAGTGAAAGTTGAGAGGGAAGGTGATTGACCAGAATGTTCTTGTTATTTGGTTTTCAATACATTTTGAACTATAGTCACTATCCAAAGCTTTACTTGGATGTTTAAGAATGAAGGCCAACTCCCGTTTGGACTCTCTAGCGTAAATTTGATATGTTTTGACTGCCCGTTTAAGACTTTAGAACACTTGTCCATTTCGAAACAATCGCCTATATACCGGCAGTAGAGCAATGGGCTGTGAACGAGAACTGGAGCTTCCACCTCATACATAAAAGCGATGGCAAGACGAGGTGCTAAACGTTGACCCATGGCTAACCCCCTGACTTGTGAGAAGCATATTCCCAACGACCGAAAGAGTGAACAACTGAGACACTGTTTTTGGAGGGTCATTAGTTGTTGAATTGTGAAGCCATAAATATTTATTTTTTGTTCATTTTCAGTCAAAAGTTCAGAAATGGCTTGCATTGCAGAGTCATTTGATAGGTTTGTATAGAGTGAGGTAACATCAAATGACTCCATTACGTGCGGGTTGTTTGGTTGCTCGCAACGTAGGTGATCTAGGAACATTTGGGTACTGGGTAGATGGGTTGGTATGAATTTGAGCACCTGAGTAAAAATATGGTTCAGAAACCACGTTATTCTATCCGTTGGTCCGCCTATACAACTGATGATAAGGTCTTATTTTGTATGTTGATGGATCGGTTGACACTCGTATCATCTAAAATGAATACGAGGATAAAAGGATAAAGTCTCTCGGACGTTGATTCAAGCCCTGAGGGATGCGCCGTTGTTCATTCGACTTCTAATTTTTTAACATTCGGTTTTGAGGGGATTGAATGCATATGCCGGACCTTTACCGTGACTCGCGTGGCGC
>JAHQIW010004955.1:0-58028 GCA_019055375.1 Parelaphostrongylus tenuis
TCAATTTTCTAAGTTCGTCTGAGTGACCTAATGCCATATCTGGCCTTTACTGTGACTCATGGTGGCCTCCCGCTGAACCGAGTCAGTGCCTGCTTATCCTCCCAAGATTGAGACCAGTTTGGTATCAATTCAAGGATCCCAGAGGGATGAATATCTTGGTGGGCCATGAGCGCGAGACCGAACCCATTGACCTCGAGTGCGACACAGAGCACCTCTAACGACTGCGCCGCATGCGCTCTTAGTATTGAGATAGCAATTGAGATATTGCACATAGAAAGCAAAAAAGAGCACTAAAAAGATATGATCCATTGAATCGGGCAGCAGAATGAATAAGTGATATAAGTCACGTTTCATAGTTTCTAAAGGAAGGTCGAACATTTCGTTCAATATACTAGCCACAAATGTTACGTCTTACTGGGAACATGATCTCAGTCACACAAACATATGCGCAAGTAATACTTGCATCTTTTTTTTTCTCAAAAAGACGTTCTTAAGACACTAATTAAAGTTTCCACAATACTGATTTCCTCCAGATCACGCGTTCCACGTTATTGAATTTTGATCTTGGTTTTTCTTCGTGATATTTCCTCCTTACTTTCCCTTCTGGAAAACTTGGCGATAGAAAGATTGTCTTGAGAGGACCCACTGCGGCTAGCGTTCTCGTGCTCCACGGGCAAGTCAAACTGATTTTAGGGCGTACACCTATACATCGCGTTCCAAAGCGAGTCTTCCCTCACGTTAGCGCATACGTGTTGAAAATATTGTGCAGCCGTCGCCGCATTATTTCTGTGTTAAATAATGATGGGTCAAAAACTTCTCTCTTTTTTGCTGAGATATTTTGTACAATGATAAATGCGCGCCTTTCCCCCACTTTTCTTAGCTACATACCAGAAATATCTCAATATAGTCACTAAGAGTCATATAAGTGCTACGCTGTTTCGGCAATGTAGTTATCCCATGGAAACAGTTTTTGCTAACAAAAACATTTATCGATGCTCCTCTATGACAATGTGTCGTCATCGGTGCTACAAAGTGTTCTCAATGTCACAAATTTTGATATCCAAGTACCTACCACACTGACCATGATATCCAACAGGAAATTAATAAATTAAAAGAATAAGAACCAAATGCTCTTTTTGTAGGTGGAACAAAAAGAATTATTCACAAACCCTTATCAAAATGACAAGGCAAGCAGAAAGCAAACTATAATATTATGCTTCTTACTAAAACACTCTGAAACAAACTTTATAAAAATCGAACACTTTATGGAATGCGGGAAGAGTGTGCAAGTGATCATCAAAAGTCTGACAAAAAAACTGTGCACAGCAGAATAGCCCTCTCAAAAATTTATGTATCTCTGGAGATATATATCGCCCCCGAATGGGATAATGACTAGATTTAGTTGCAGATATCAGATAACGAAGGTGTCGAAGAAGCAATCGCCGAGAAAAAAGAATAACCACCTCTATGCCTGCCTTGCTGACTCTAGATTCCTTCATGCCTCACCGATTGCTTGAAAACCTGAGTGTTTCGTGGACATATCAAAGGTCTGTCGAATGAAGAACAATGAGGATAATTATAAAAGTAATCCTTATAACCAAATTGAAAAAGAAAGCTCAAAATTTTATCTTTTCTAGATGATCAGAAGCGATAGAAACTGTTCTGCGAAACGGCACAGAAACTTAGAGAAAAGCTTTTCGGTAGACAGAGATTTTCCATTGCACTCTTAGTAGTCATTCGGAAGCTTAAATTTCGTTAAACTACTGCAGCTAATTGGTTATTGCAAACCCTTTTCACAGCGTTGTATCATACAAAATAGCTTCAAATTGTGCTTCATGCGCGCAGCATTCTTTTGCTTCTACTACGCTTATATTTTGCTGGACAAACTCTTTATTTAGATTATCAACAACTGTTTGATAGCTTAATCTGGAAAGATTCAAAAATTTGTTAGCTTCAACGCTGCAGCAAAGGCAAAAACTTGTATCTCATACTCCCCTAATTCACGCAAGAACTCTTTCATTAGATTGTAAGTGGCCATTCGACAGCGTACGTTGTGGCGATTCCGATGCTGTGCTTATTTTTTAAGAAGACAATCTAACTGCAGGGTAGCGTAGCTCAAGATGTTCGCTCGTCTGTTGATCGATAAGCGATCAACCGATCGTGCGAGCGTGTTGCACATGTGAAGTGTGATGCGTCGACAAAAAATCTGAATAAGACAAACGATTTAGTGCTTGAAGATTTTCTCCAAACGTATGCATGCTTTTCCAGTTTGGCTTTAGAATGCTTTGACTTAGGCTCAGGATTAGTAGCAGATTTGTTAGACAAAAAATGAAACTAAAAACATAGGTTCTCGAACGAGAAAATGAAATTCCCTTCACAATTTCAATACAAAAGGCCTAGGCATCCTTCGAATGCGGAGGGAAAATTCTCAAATGAATGACGAATATCCTTACAACGACTCGCAATGCGTGTGATACACCACTTCAATTTCTTTCGCTACAGCGCTCCAGAGAAGCTTTTCCAAAAGACCGAGCACACTTTTGAATTTTCTAAGATCTACTCTATTTAATGATCTATGATAAATTAGAAGACAGCGTTATGCAGTGAAATATAAGGGCGCTATTAATGAAAGCAAAAAGTAGGGAACAGTAGATTTTCAATTCATCAAAGTGTGCGCTATTTGGCGGTTGATAGTGGTTCAAGAGAAAAGCATCGTGCAGCGAAGTATGAGAGTGATATTAATGAAAGCGAACAGCGCGTGTAAAACATAAATTTATTTTGAAGGATACAACGCTATATTTTAGCATTTTCAAATCAAAAGGGTACAGCAGTTCCTCGAGAATAAAGCTTTCGCGTGATGGCTGATACTCTAGCAATTATTTTTTGTCCACTGAAATATTCTTCTCACATTCCAACGGATAACAGGAAAACACATAAGTTGTTATTATCAATTTCGTTTATTTCACGAAACCTGCACCATATTTTTTACCGTGTGTATTTAATAGTTCCAGCAATCGATTCGTCTTCTCGCTTTTTCTTTGTTCAGCTTTCACTCACCAAGACTCTACGGCATTGGAGAGCTCACTCTAATTCCAGAGACTCTGTTGAGGGATCACTAACACTGTTACACTACAACAAAAGACTACGTAAACTTTTCCAATTTCTTCGTAGTCGGGCATCTTATCCAAAGTAACTAGAAGCAAATCATGGATGGAAAATCCCTCCAGTGAAACAAATATTATGTGGGCTTTCGAAATTCGTTTCCATTGTTTTAAAAAGGAGAAAGTTATCAAATCTCGGGTCGTCAAATGATGAGCATGCGATTTATACTAGTATCATTTGCTCCAACACTTTTTATTTGTAATTATACCTTTATTTCAAGTGCTTTATTTAGACCATGCTCAAATTTCAATAGATCCTTTCATTATTACTTGAGCCAACTTGGCATGTGGTCTAGTAAGGGCTCTTGTACAGCCCGATACACGTGTTTCGTCCTTACTGACTCGTCAGTCGGGCAGAACCCGTCGTCTTTCGCTATTTTTGAAGTCAGCTCTTCCGGGAGCTCTGCTCCCTTACAGAGAGTTATCGAAGACGAACGTTTCACACTCTATGTCAAGCGTTTGCACGCGATTGCACGCTGGCTAGTATTTTTATCATATTATACCTTTCCTTCGATGCTTTATTAAGACCACGCTCAAATTTCAATTAATTCTTTCATTATTATTAGAGCCAACTTGTCATATGGTCTGGTAAGGGATCTTGTACATCCCAATACACGTGTTTCGTCCTTACAGACTCGTCAGCCGGGCAGAATCCGTCGTCTTTCGATCTTTCTATAGTCAGTTCTCTTGGGCGCCTTACACTTTTTATAAAGAGTCATCGAGAATTTGAACGTGGTCTAAACAAAGCATTCGAAATAAAGGTATAATTATGATAAAAGTACCAGCCAATGAGCAGTCAAGTGCACAGCACTCGGGGTTAGGTGAAGGTTTCATTTGACATAGAGTGTAAAGCGTACGTCGTCGATGACTCTGTATAAGGAGTGTAGGGCTCCCGAGAGAGCTGACTATAAAAAGATCGAAAGACGACAGGTTTTGCCCGTCTGATGAGTCTGTAAGGACGAAACACGTGTATCGGGCTGTACAAGAGCCCTTAGGAGACCACATGACAAGTTGGCTCAAATAATAATAATGAAAGGAACTTTTTATTCGATAAAGTACCACTATTCGTCTTGAATAAAAGACCCGTAAATTATTCCAGAGAAAAGCAAGACTGTGACGGTAATGACTCTGCAGTTTTATCGCTCGTGTCCGCCCCAAAATCTTTGTGATCATTCGAGTTCAAGGCATAACAATATCGTGTCCTTAGCTCTGCTCGTATGCCAATCTTCTTCTGATTGAAAGAACGACTATACTACATCTTGTAGAAAGTGATTTCCGTATTTTCACATAGTGCTCCGTCGTGAAATAAACATGCAGGAATAAAATATGGAGCGTTACAGTTCTGAGCAGAGCTTTAGCCCAATTGTGTTCAATGCCTGAAACCTCAAAATACAACAGTCCCTTCATCGGATGACTACTAATAGCACCGAATATAGAAAAGATTGGTCACTCGTGCTATGTTTACAACAACGCGGCTTTTATCGCAGTTTTGACGACGTATCGTCTCGAACTCGTGTACGAACATTATTTATATCTAGCAATTATGATACAGCAGTAACGATATATCGATAATAAGATCTCAATGAAAATAACCTAAAGATACCAAAATGTTCAGTATGTAGAAATGACTGAAGTGAACCAGAGGGTACAGATGTGGTAGACAAATGGGTACAATGTTCTTGTCAATAGCCGAGAAGGCAAGATGCACTTATTACAAAGCCAGAAAGCAACAATATCAGAAAAAGTACAAATCTTACTTGTTTTGCTGGAGATGGTTACAACTTCAACAACATTGAATTCCAAGGCAATAATGTCAGACGTAACAATAATGAAGTTTTCTATGACGGAAATCTTAATGCAACAGTTGAAGTTTATTTGACGAACTAAAGCGAAGAGTAAAAATAGTTACAATAGCAGAATAAATTAATGTTAGATATTGTCAATGGTAAGGTCTTAGTTTTTAGCAGTAAAAGCAGCAGGTGAGAGACCGGTGGTCATCGTAAGATGAAGACATCCATGAAAAAGACAGAATTCACATTTTTCTTTGAATTATATTACGGTGGAATTATGGAATCAAAGTGCCAAACTGGAGTGCATGCTATTGTTTGCTGTTTCAATACAGTCGTAACACTACATAGAACAGAAACACAAATTTTTTGGCCAGTTTTTGTTGTACAATGTGGTAATGCTCACCTTGAGACACTTAGAGGCCGTCATTATCTGTGGCGACGTGATGTGGAAATATATTGTCCACTTTCATCGTTAAGTTGTCGTTTTGCCATCTCTTGACAGTCCACTGAAAAGCTTTCAGTGTGAGCATAATCTATTCACAGCATATCCGAATAAAATAAGGATAACAAGTTGCTAATTAAGTAGCCCTCTTTATCTGTCAAGAGCAAAATCTCGCACCGATCCCCTTTTCCCTCCATGACGTGTAAGTCTATCTGGATATCGTTGTGTTACACTTAGTGCTGTCGTTGACTTACTGCTGCTGCACTAACGTTTTAGCAACCATGCACCTATGCTTTTCAGTGTTATCATAAGGTATTCGCATAAGTTTTGTTGTTAGAGCATGAACATCAAATTTGATAATCACAAGTAATTGGAATTGCTAAACAACACGATTGGGAATCTGCGCCATCAGTCTGAACACATATCTACCCTCTCCAAATTAATACCGCACTCATAAAACTCGCCATCCACGGATTCGAAAAAGTTGTCAATCCTCGGCGCATATGATTATTGTCTCCTTTTTCCTCTTGCCCAGGAAGTGCTTTGCCGACAGAGTGAGGTAATAGTTAGACAGCTCCAAACCGCGATTGCGCGGCGGATGATCCAACAACTTCCAGCCCAGCTTGGTCAACGCGCTGGAAATTTGTTGAGCGGCTATGATGCGGTGTGTGTGCACAAATCTGGCACGAAGAGAAAGCTTGAATTCTCCTTCGCAAAATGCTGTCTATTTGTTGCCAGAGAGTTAAGAAACACATAATACGGCTGATGGTTGTATTTCTTTTTACAGTATAATCAAAAAATCATTTGAAAAATAAATTACAACCTTCAAGTTTACGAAATTAAGCTGCCAAATGGGAAAATAGCTAGAATACTTCTTTGGAGGTACATATTTCTGACCAACAGTTTGCATAATGTCAATGTTCCAAGTTTTTTACTCAAACACGGTTGTCCCTCCAAACCCAAAATTTTCTTCGCTATCCAGGAGTTCTTGATATTATCACACATACGTCAAATCTAAATAAATGGAAGCAAACGAATGGCTGATTTAATATTAGCTATAGTGAAAGTTATCGATGAACTGGCATAGGATGCATCATGCATCACCATTTTTTGACAAATTGTTTATTGGTTTTTAATTTCTACTCACCATAATAATTCTTCCGTCTTGCATGAAACTAGGGAGGATCAAAACAGAAGATTTTTATTGGAATATCTTTTACGCAATTCAGTACAATTGACTGATTGCTAAACTCAGAATAATCGCTTAGCAAATCATTGTTTTCTCGTTATACAAGACATGTATATCTGAGCCAAAGCATATGAGCGAGTAGAGAAAATCTTGTTCTGTGAAAATTATACAGGAATTCCCAAAATCTCTGCAAATGTGCGAAATATTCTTTAACAAACATAGAAAATCGCGCGATTCGCTGTGCGAGCATGAATTTCTATGGCGGTCGCTTAGGGGTCGAAATCATTCGCTTCCTTATATACGTTACGCTGTGGGAATCAATCTACAATCACTTCGCCTGGCTTACTTGGTGTTATCAGGGCGGTGTAATGAGCAAAGCAAAAGTGGTTTAAATGTCAACTACTGGTTTTCATTGGCGTGCACTTTTATCCCAAGCTGGCATTATGTTACAGAGAATATCACCTGTATCACCTGTCGTCCCAATGATCCTCGAGTGACTCGAGTGGGTACCAGCAACTCTTCCATTTTTCCCTGTCGCGTTTAAGAGTAGCCCAGTGGGTCGTTCTCGCTCTAGGGATTCGTCCCGAGTCCCGAGACAAGTCTAGCTGGGATTTCCTCAAGAAACTAACGCATTAGAGCAGTCGCCGGCACTTCTAAAACAAAGGGTTGTTATCTTCTTGCGACTATTAGTTATAGACAGCGATCATTCCTGTACAGTTTACTCTCAGCTGCGTTTTCTGGGTAAGTAAGCCGGGCTCCTCAGGTTGGTTGGCCCTGCTGGTAAGTTTAAGCCCCCTCCGCAGTAATTCGAAGTCCAACACCCAAAAACACCTCTCAGCCACGATAAGGTGGTGAGCCATTTTAGAGGCGGTGCTGAATAACCGTTACAGTGCCATGGACACATTTCTCTGCGACCCTAACAGTCGGCACGCCGCGTCTAACAATGGTGCCCATCCCCCAGTGGCACACATTGTTAGACGCTACACTCTGGGAGTTAGAGACGAAGGAGGTTGGGTCTATTGTAACAAGTTTTGTTCTGAAAAATATTGTAGTAGGTACTTTAAATCGGTGAGTATCTGCTTTCAATATGTCGGAATGAATCTGCTTGTAGCGAAAAGAAAAAAGTAGATGAAGCAAGTCGTGTTGAGAGCGACGAAGCAAACCGAGTGGTTCAGCGGAGATGTTGCCGAAGAAAGGCATCTACAGTCGCTTTGTGAACAGCTTCAAGAGCACTTTGAATTCACTGGCAAACACTGTGGGCAGCGCGATCGAAACAGGCGCAGATCAGCTTCTTACTTAGCTATTTGGTCACCTAGGAGCGTACGTGGCCCAGTGATCAGAAGTGCTCTGCGTCACACACGAGGTCGATGGCTCGAAATCCGTCCTCCGGGATCGGTAATGGTATCAGACTGGATGTAGATCTGAAACAACACTGACTTGACATAGCGGTAGGCCACCGCGCGTCATTGTAAACACCAGACGTGGGACTAATCATTCAAACGTCGCTGCAAATGGAGACGAATGCATGGCGCATTTCTCGGGATTGATCGACGCCGATAGCTTAATCCCCTACTCTTCATAGTGAAAGGTCGATGAAAAAGCCATATCTTTACGCTGTAGATTTTCAATGCGGTCATCTTATGTCCGTATATAGTACGGTGATCTATGCCTTGATCGAGCGCTAACAGGACTGTAGTCGTTTCGACGCTATCAGTCTCTTCCACACAGCCAGTAAAGGTTAAAAAAGGGCACACGATATTTTTAACGAATTAGATGACCCGTAACACTATTTGGATGTGGTCTGCGCAACGGAGTCCCTTGCGGAATCGTTCTTGCTGAACTGGCTGTTCCTAATCTGGTTTTGTCTGTGAACTACAGAAAACTCCATGATATATGCCCCGACGTTTGAAACAGTAAATTGCATAAGCTCGAGTGCTAATTACTATCTCTTGCAAAGCGTGCCTTGACGAGTGTATCGGGAAAACGGGAAAACTGCTCTGTGTCCGTATAAAAAAACATCTTTATCGGTAAACGAAAAACTACATCAGGCACCTTGCTAGGCGCGTTCAAGGCACAGACACATAACGGACGGAATTTTGAAATAGAGGTAGCCGTTCTTACACAGGAACATATGACCTCAGCGTACAAAGCTCCCAAATAGTTGGATCTAAACCAAATATCCGGAAAGGCTGAGTACCGAGGAATATATTTGAGGGTTTTTAACTGAAGAAGTACGCAAAGCACCTATTTCAGCAAGGCGCGTGAATATTAAGCGCTGTATTACAGATCAGTAACAAATCCCATGTCAATCAAGCAAACAGAACGAAGTTAGTAAAAGTGAATCTGTTGGGTAAACGGCTTAAGATAAATGTACTTAGAAATCAAATTAATGATATCGACTGCTGAAGTATGGATTGTCCGCTGAAAAACAGAAATTTATCAGCTGACAGTCAGTATCATCAACCATCGCCCTGTATATTAGAGAATCGCTGTGTGGAGTTTCCTTCTGAGCGGTGCTCCACCAAGAAAGATTCCAAATGAACGAAGCGAAGACGACCACTATCACGAAAACGAACGACACTGGAGATCCACTCAAATTATCCGCCTTACAGAAGGAACGTTTCGAAACGTTAACTGGGTTAATTTAATTTCAAAACCTCATGCCATCGAATCAATCAATTCAAAATATGTGATAGTTTTGCATTTGGTTTCGCCTTGCTCCAACCGCAGTGAGGGGCATTTTGAAGTTTTTTAAAAATATACTGTGAATGCGGTGCTACAACATAGCGGTGATTACGCGTTCTATCTGCAGATCGATCACGCTGACAACCGCGTAGAATCTTGACGCGATGCGATTTTCTGTCTGCCAACCGCAGCACTCAAGGGCCAACAACCTCGTGTTTGCCCATCATGAAATGTGTGGTTCCTTGATTACATACGCAAGTTACAAGGTCGGTTTGTGTTTACTTGTTCTGAGCATATGAACGTCTAGCTTACTATACCTAATTTTTGAGACATGTTAGATTTGAAATTATGTGCTCAGTAGTAAAACACAGGATACATTACTACAGATAAAACGAGCACCGATATTGAGCTATGGTAGTGTTATGACTCTGGGCACTTCAAGGTAGAGACGAAGGTCTTCATAAGATCTAAGATGATCTATGATATTCGGTTTTATATTTGCTAGCAAAAGCCGAAATTTTTTCGCTCAAGCAAAGTAAAATCTAAGCGGCATTTCTTATTACTTCTTTTCGCCACAATTTATTTGAACAGTAGAGATTTGTGCTTTTGCCTTTTTTTAAATTAAATTGTTTCTCAAAGGGTTGGCCTAAAAAAGGGGCAATATAAGTGAGGCGGTGTTAAGGGTATCACCTGTGCCACCTGTCGTCCAGTGATCTTCGAGTACTCAGGCGCACACCAACAGTACTTCCATTTTCTCTAACACGTGCAATAAAAGCCTGTGAGGGTCCCTAGCTCTAGAAGTTCGTTGAGCAATACAACAATCTTCTAGGTTTCTCGTGAAGGAATCTGGACATCAAATTGATAGCTTCTTTCTGTGGATCGCTTGACAACCGGTTATGACCAACGCAGACCAGTTGTCGTTGAAAGCAGATTATGGGGTGGATTACTTGATAGCCCGGCGTGTAGAACGGCGCCTTTGATCCTTGATTGTTGACGTAGATCAAACTTCAGATTCTTCCTCTCACCTGTGAGAAACGAGATACTCTTAGCTTCAACTTTTCGATAACGTGCTCAGCAACGCCGATTGATCTTCAGTCATACATACAAAGCGACTAGGTTTCTCCTGCGTACGTTAGGGCAAGGGTAATCGCTGAGTGAAAAAGGTGAGCGCGAAGTCAGATATTCTTCGTCATCTTTATTATGTCCTCAATTCTCTTAAGCACTCCTTAAGCCGTTTACTTCCCCTGCTCAATTTTGGAGCTAGGTCGCTAATCACGTTGGCTTCGTGGCTTAGGTAGACGTGACTGGAGCATTTGGAGACATTCGTTTCGTTGAACGTGAATGGGATATTAACAATCGATCTGTTCCTCACGAAAATCATTTTTGTCGAAATTAGACGGAGATCAATCCTTCCACAGGAGCTGTAGAAACTCGCCAATTTTCGTTTCGCTTGGCCGATGCTTGATGTTATAAAGAAGAAATCATCAGCGAAGCAAAGATAGTTCAATTTTCGGCTATCAGTTTTCGATCCTATATCGTCACATTTTGATGTTGACAAAACTTATTGAAAGGTGGCAGTGAGTATAATTTTTGGCGAGATTGTGTCGCTTTGTTGAACATCTCTTCTTACTTCAATAGTAATGTCGCTATAAGCTGACGATATTTTGATTGTGAAGTTTTTGTTTTTATCACAAAGGACCGTTATGCCTCGTGCACGAACGCGTAGCTGCCTAAAGCCTCTATTACTGGTTTTGTATTCACTGAAGCAAAGGCTTTTTCAAATCAACGAATATGAGACGGAGCGGATCTTTGTACTCTCGTGAAACTTCATTTAGTCTTGTGATCGTGTGGGTGTAGTCTATGATACTAAGTTTTTGCCGAAAGGCTGCATGTCCGCATGAATATCCTACGCCTCCTGTTCTGTCAGTCCTGTCCAGGATGAATCGAGTTCAAAATTTAGAGACGACGGACAGCAAGCAGCTTGGGCGATAAATACATAGTCGTAAAGGTTCACCTTTTTGAATAACAACACGGTTCTGATGATTTTCCATTGACTAGGAAAAGTGCATTCTGGTAGGCAAGGAGTGTGGAGCCGAGCCAGGATGCTGATGAGAACAGAAGGCAGGCACTTTAGATGTACTGGTTTTATTCAGTCTGGACCAGTTGTTTTCCATTGTTCACCTACCATATAACCTGCCGAATTTCGCAAGGGAGAACTGGTATATAGCAAATTCATTCTCTCTCAAGTTATATGGGGATAAGAGGACATGGCTATTGAAGAGATTCGAGTAGTAATCTCGCACTGTTATCTTCTTTGCCTCTCTAGAAGCTGTAAGTGTCCATTTGGATGTCGTATTTCAAGAATCTTGGTTTCTAATTGACGTAGCTTCGATGCACCATGCAAATATAGCTATCGTCTATGAATTATTCTTTCGACTCTTTTTTCAGCTCTTTACAAGTTGAGACTTTAAGATTCAATTGCCTGTAGCTCATGATATTCTTGCTCAACATATCAGCTCGAGTGTTTACGAAGACAGGCTGTCCAAGAGGCTGTTGTGGACTGACTTTTATTTAATTGGGAGGAGTCTTTAATCTACTTGAAATAGCAGCAGTAATGCAGGCTCCGAATAAACATCGCTTTTCTACTCAATACATAAAACTCTACATGTACTACACCAAGATTTTTCCATCAAAATATTATTATGCTTTAGCATTATTACTATCGACGTTAAAGGAAAGATTCGGTAGAGCAACTTCTCCACTATCCAGAACATCATGTGAATCATATATTGGGACAGCATGGGAGCGAAAATCGTAGTTTACAATTGCCGTGTTTCTGTATCTCTCACCTCAGCCAGATGCAGTGAAGGCTGACTGATTTTGATGCCGTTTGTGGAAAAATTGGTTTCTGGCTGATAATCACACAATTGTTCATAGTGACCGCATTTGTTTTAAGGTCTTTGTTAATTAAACGGAATGAACACATACGATTGCTTTTGACGCGTTTCTCTAGAACAGGAAGTTGGCACATCGAGCGACTCACCTTCACGTTTGATCGGGAGGAAAAAGAAGGCCCGAACAGCGACTAAGACCATCGAGGAAGTTGTTAAGAAAACAAGGAGCATTCGACCGCGCGCTCATTCTTCGACTCCTGATACTATGAGCTACGATGCGATTACGTAGTAAAGTTATATGTAGTAGGTTGCCCCATAATTCCCTTCGCACTCGTTTCATCCAGCTTTTTATCTCGACGTGATCATCACTGGGGATGAGCCCTGTGTCTACTACGAAACAACAGGCGCCACACTTACTGATTGTCTCGCGACGGACACACTTGCTCGTTCGAAGCCCAGGTCCCACGCATAAGAGCCATGCTCCAGGGCGATGGGATTGGCGGGAAATGTTGATGTCGGATCTGTTTAACCACAAAAACGCAAACTCTGCACTCGATTCATCCTGGACAGGACTGACAGAACAGGAGGCGTAGGATATTCATGCGGACATGCAGCCTTTCGGCAAAAACTTAGTATCATAGACTACACCCACACGATCACAAGACTAAATGAAGTTTCACGAGAGTACAAAGATCCGCTCCGTCTCATATTCGTTGATTTGAAAAAGCCTTTGCTTCAGTGAATACAAAACCAGTAATAGAGGCTTTAGGCAGCTACGCGTTCGTGCACGAGGCATAACGGTCCTTTGTGATAAAAACAAAAACTTCACAATCAAAATATCGTCAGCTTATAGCGACATTACTATTGAAGTAAGAAGAGATGTTCAACAAAGCGACACAATCTCGCCAAAAATTATACTCACTGCCACCTTTCAATAAGTTTTGTCAACATCAAAATGTGACGATATAGGATCGAAAACTGATAGCCGAAAATTGAACTATCTTTGCTTCGCTGATGATTTCTTCTTTATAACATCAAGCATCGGCCAAGCGAAACGAAAATTGGCGAGTTTCTACAGCTCCTGTGGAAGGATTGATCTCCGTCTAATTTCGACAAAAATGATTTTCGTGAGGAACAGATCGATTGTTAATATCCCATTCACGTTCAACGAAACGAATGTCTCCAAATGCTCCAGTCACGTCTACCTAAGCCACGAAGCCAACGTGATTAGCGACCTAGCTCCAAAATTGAGCAGGGGAAGTAAACGGCTTAAGGAGTGCTTAAGAGAATTGAGGACATAATAAAGATGACGAAGAATATCTGACTTCGCGCTCACCTTTTTCACTCAGCGATTACCCTTGCCCTAACGTACGCAGGAGAAACCTAGTCGCTTTGTATGTATGACTGAAGATCAATCGGCGTTGCTGAGCACGTTATCGAAAAGTTGAAGCTAAGAGTATCTCGTTTCTCACAGGTGAGAGGAAGAATCTGAAGTTTGATCTACGTCAACAATCAAGGATCAAAGGCGCCGTTCTACACGCCGGGCTATCAAGTAATCCACCCCATAATCTGCTTTCAACGACAACTGGTCTGCGTTGGTCATAACCGGTTGTCAAGCGATCCACAGAAAGAAGCTATCAATTTGATGTCCAGATTCCTTCACGAGAAACCTAGAAGATTGTTGTATTGCTCAACGAACTTCTAGAGCTAGGGACCCTCACAGGCTTTTATTGCACGTGTTAGAGAAAATGGAAGTACTGTTGGTGTGCGCCTGAGTACTCGAAGATCACTGGACGACAGGTGGCACAGGTGATACCCTTAACACCGCCTCACTTATATTGCCCCTTTTTTAGGCCAACCCTTTGAGAAACAATTTAATTTAAAAAAAGGCAAAAGCACAAATCTCTACTGTTCAAATAAATTGTGGCGAAAAGAAGTAATAAGAAATGCCGCTTAGATTTTACTTTGCTTGAGCGAAAAAAATTTCGGCTTTTGCTAGCAAATATAAAACCGAATATCATAGATCATCTTAGATCTTATGAAGACCTTCGTCTCTACCTTGAAGTGCCCAGAGTCATAACACTACCATAGCTCAATATCGGTGCTCGTTTTATCTGTAGTAATGTATCCTGTGTTTTACTACTGAGCACATAATTTCAAATCTAACATGTCTCAAAAATTAGGTATAGTAAGCTAGACGTTCATATGCTCAGAACAAGTAAACACAAACCGACCTTGTAACTTGCGTATGTAATCAAGGAACCACACATTTCATGATGGGCAAACACGAGGTTGTTGGCCCTTGAGTGCTGCGGTTGGCAGACAGAAAATCGCATCGCGTCAAGATTCTACGCGGTTGTCAGCGTGATCGATCTGCAGATAGAACGCGTAATCACCGCTATGTTGTAGCACCGCATTCACAGTATATTTTTAAAAAACTTCAAAATGCCCCTCACTGCGGTTGGAGCAAGGCGAAACCAAATGCAAAACTATCACATATTTTGAATTGATTGATTCGATGGCATGAGGTTTTGAAATTAAATTAACCCAGTTAACGTTTCGAAACGTTCCTTCTGTAAGGCGGATAATTTGAGTGGATCTCCAGTGTCGTTCGTTTTCGTGATAGTGGTCGTCTTCGCTTCGTTCATTTGGAATCTTTCTTGGTGGAGCACCGCTCAGAAGGAAACTCCACACAGCGATTCTCTAATATACAGGGCGATGGTTGATGATACTGACTGTCAGCTAATAAATTTCTGTTTTTCAGCGGACAATCCATACTTCAGCAGTCGATATCATTAATTTGATTTCTAAGTACATTTATCTTAAGCCGTTTACCCAACAGATTCACTTTTACTAACTTCGTTCTGTTTGCTTGATTGACATGGGATTTGTTACTGATCTGTAATACAGCGCTTAATATTCACGCGCCTTGCTGAAATAGGTGCTTTGCGTACTTCTTCAGTTAAAAACCCTCAAATATATTCCTCGGTACTCAGCCTTTCCGGATATTTGGTTTAGATCCAACTATTTGGGAGCTTTGTACGCTGAGGTCATATGTTCCTGTGTAAGAACGGCTACCTCTATTTCAAAATTCCGTCCGTTATGTGTCTGTGCCTTGAACGCGCCTAGCAAGGTGCCTGATGTAGTTTTTCGTTTACCGATAAAGATGTTTTTTTATACGGACACAGAGCAGTTTTCCCGTTTTCCCGATACACTCGTCAAGGCACGCTTTGCAAGAGATAGTAATTAGCACTCGAGCTTATGCAATTTACTGTTTCAAACGTCGGGGCATATATCATGGAGTTTTCTGTAGTTCACAGACAAAACCAGATTAGGAACAGCCAGTTCAGCAAGAACGATTCCGCAAGGGACTCCGTTGCGCAGACCACATCCAAATAGTGTTACGGGTCATCTAATTCGTTAAAAATATCGTGTGCCCTTTTTTAACCTTTACTGGCTGTGTGGAAGAGACTGATAGCGTCGAAACGACTACAGTCCTGTTAGCGCTCGATCAAGGCATAGATCACCGTACTATATACGGACATAAGATGACCGCATTGAAAATCTACAGCGTAAAGATATGGCTTTTTCATCGACCTTTCACTATGAAGAGTAGGGGATTAAGCTATCGGCGTCGATCAATCCCGAGAAATGCGCCATGCATTCGTCTCCATTTGCAGCGACGTTTGAATGATTAGTCCCACGTCTGGTGTTTACAATGACGCGCGGTGGCCTACCGCTATGTCAAGTCAGTGTTGTTTCAGATCTACATCCAGTCTGATACCATTACCGATCCCGGAGGACGGATTTCGAGCCATCGACCTCGTGTGTGACGCAGAGCACTTCTGATCACTGGGCCACGTACGCTCCTAGGTGACCAAATAGCTAAGTAAGAAGCTGATCTGCGCCTGTTTCGATCGCGCTGCCCACAGTGTTTGCCAGTGAATTCAAAGTGCTCTTGAAGCTGTTCACAAAGCGACTGTAGATGCCTTTCTTCGGCAACATCTCCGCTGAACCACTCGGTTTGCTTCGTCGCTCTCAACACGACTTGCTTCATCTACTTTTTTCTTTTCGCTACAAGCAGATTCATTCCGACATATTGAAAGCAGATACTCACCGATTTAAAGTACCTACTACAATATTTTTCAGAACAAAACTTGTTACAATAGACCCAACCTCCTTCGTCTCTAACTCCCAGAGTGTAGCGTCTAACAATGTGTGCCACTGGGGGATGGGCACCATTGTTAGACGCGGCGTGCCGACTGTTAGGGTCGCAGAGAAATGTGTCCATGGCACTGTAACGGTTATTCAGCACCGCCTCTAAAATGGCTCACCACCTTATCGTGGCTGAGAGGTGTTTTTGGGTGTTGGACTTCGAATTACTGCGGAGGGGGCTTAAACTTACCAGCAGGGCCAACCAACCTGAGGAGCCCGGCTTACTTACCCAGAAAGCGCAGCTGAGAGTAAACTGTACAGGAATGATCGCTGTCTATAACTAATAGTCGCAAGAAGATAACAACCCTTTGTTTTAGAGGTGCCGGCGACTGCTCTAATGCGTTAGTTTCTTGAGGAAATCCCAGCTAGACTTGTCTCGGGACTCCATGGAACAAAACAGCACATGCTCATGTGCTTCGGTTCGCGTGAAGACGTACCGTCCAAGTATCCACAAATCCAGGTAATTTACATCGGGATTACTTTGGCCCTCTACTTTCACCGTCTTTCTAAGCCAAAAGATAGTTCCACCTGAATGCTAACTAAAAAATTAAACGATTATGTCGCCCTAATATTTCCATCACCGTCGTTCAGCGGTATATATCTCTCTATGTAGGATCTATCCACATTTTCAGTAGTGAATGGCATTGAGGCAATGTTGCTCGTTCAAAATAAATAAGGAGTTCGACTCTAGCTCTGAAGGCGAGGCTTCAAAAAACACTTCATCTAACTTATTGAAACCAGTTTCATTTGCGATCGGCTGGCTCTTTTTGTTCTAAAATCTGCAAATTCCCTTGATGAAGACGTGCAACTGCTCTAGCACTGTTATTTGAAGATTCTTGTACGACTCCGTCACTCCAACATTGAGCGACGTTCAGGAAAGAACAATAGCACTCCTCACGCGCAACTAAAGACAAAGATCCTACTTCAAATACGAAGACCTTGATGAAGACCACAAGAAAAGAATTGAATGCACGTAACAAATTTACTGGTGGCTCTATGACCACTCATAACTGACAATGACAAGAATCTAGGCATCACAAACACAAAGTTCTAAAGTAATCCTCAATGACAAAATAGAAGACCCGTACCTGTGCACTGCGATTTTCACCTTATGCAGATCTATATCTCCTAATTATCTGCGAAAGAAATCGTTTGCAAAAGGGGAACAAGCTACATTGCATAGAACTAGGTGCTCATTGGGTTGGATAGACAAACAGTTGACGGAAAGTTCTCAAAACTGAATCAGTGACGAAAGAGAACTTGCTCAATCAGCTCAGTGACGAAGGCTGCATGCCTGCAGATAAAAAGGAGTCACAAGATGATAATGAAAAGCACTATCAAATCTTTTCGTTACGGCGTAGTTTCTTTTCACTCACAACTGGACCCATACCACTAACATGTTCGCAACAAAAAGCAATGCGTCTTCGGGCAGAAGCTACTGATGGACAAATTACATAAATCCGTAATTGAAATATAATTAGACATTTTCTTACAGTGTGACTGCTCAAAGTTGATCGCTGTGATATCCATGAATGTTTAGCGATGTAAAAGACTTTGAGCCTCGACGGAATCTCAGATCCGCCTTTTAATCCACCGAAGGACCTCATGAACATTATTATCTACCTCGTGACAGGTGAATTTTTCGCTTGTGCGTTTTCGAAATAGCAAAACGCGGTTTCAAAGTAGCCAAAATCACTTGTTTTGCTCCCCAGAATTTAGTTGTTTATAGATATAATCTTGTCTGTTTGCCAAATTGATTTGAATGAGTCTAAACTATTCTCTGTTTTGTCATTTTGAACTGATTTTCAGTAATAGAACTCAATGTTAATGAGCACGAAGAGGAAGAAGCGGATTTGTTAATGATCTATACATTGTTTTCCCTCTCCTACTACACAGCACCAACAATTAATCACTGTGGCAAAATATTGCCACCTATATGTTTACAAGGTAGGTAAACTCTCAGCCCAACTATGCTTTCAGTGTTAGCATTGGGTATTTTTATAAGTTTTGGTACAAGGGAAATAAGCACCATTATTGACGAGAATTAGATGAAATTGCTGAACAACACTATTCAAAGTATGCTCTATCCACCCGATCTCATTTCTGCCATCTCTCAGACAACCATCAACAGCGTGTTCATTGAACTCGTCATCCTTGGATTCGAAGAAGTTGTGAATCTTCAAAGCAAATGATTGATGTCTTAAGACCTCTTTTCGCCCAGGAAGCGCTTCCCTGACGAAAGACTCTATAGTCAGACGGTGTCAAGTCAGGACTTTACTGCAAATGGTCCAGCCGCATCTAGCCCTGTCTGGTGAGTTCCCTTTGTGTTAGTTTGGCGACATGCTGCCTTGCATTGCCTCAAAGCAGTATGAGATTGTGTTGGTGCTGTCGGAGCGAAGCGCAGCAAAGAACTGAAGCACTGTTCGCTTGGAAACAATTCCTTGAGCCTTTGCGCAGTTCTCGAAAGCGCCCGGTGCACTGCGTCTCACTTCGTACTCGTAAAGCAGCAAACTGCGTTAAATGTTTTGTAAGGCGGCCATGATGCGGCAGACGGCGGACAAATTTGGTACTAAGAGAAAGGTGAGAAAATCCTGCACAAAGCAGTATCGAGTTTTTTATCTTCAGTACCTTCAAGATCGGCTCCGCTATAAAGCTAGACTAGAAGCACCCAACGTGCACGAACAACAGGAAAATGTAGGGACATTGTCAACACCACCTTTTCCTCGAGCGTTCTTTAGGCAGCAAGGCCCTAATAATAAAGTGGATATTAATTTTGGTCTATTTTTGGACGAAACTCTCAGAATCCTGAATCATTATCGCGCGAAAAGGTTTAGCTCCAACCTAACATCAATACAGAAACACGGTATACGGCATACAGGAGCTCATAAAATCCAAAACCATTCGACTATCACTTAGTGATAAGGAAGTAGAGTTTGTGGTGATTCCCCGTCAGTTGGATGTTGAGATAACAAAGAGACACTTAGAGAACACTACACTCTATCGTCCATCATCCAATAAGGAATTTGAAAAACAGTATCGAAAACTGAATAAAGGATGGGGAAAAATAGCAAGTTTGGCTGGTTCAAAATCTGCCGTTATCTCTCAACTAAAACTTAGTCCACCATCATGCCCCGTCTTGACATACTTACTAAGACTCATAAGTTGGTATGCACTGATGATCTTGCGTCTACTGATCCATCAAAATTCAAAGTTAGATCCATCATCAGTTGTGTAGACGGGCCAACGGATAGAATACGTGGTTTTCAAACTTAATACTAGTCCAACTACTAAAACACGTCCCAGCAAATCTTACCAATACCCAAATGTTCTTGGATCGTTTACGTAACGCGTCTCCCAACAACGCGTACGTAATGGAATAGTTCGACGTAACCGCTCTTTATACAAACGTGTCGAATGAGTCCGCAATGCAAGCAATATGCGAGCTTCCAACGAAGCACGAAAGAACTACAAACATGTATGGCTTTTCCATTCGACAGGTCATGGCTCTCTTACAAAAGTGTCTAAGGTGCCCATTCTTTAGATGGTCTGGGAATTATTTTGTGCAGATCAGAGGGCTGACAATGAAGCAACGACTAGTTCCAACCTTTGCTATCGCTTTTATCTCTAAAGTAGATGCCCCAGTAATCGATCTCCTGCCGTTACTCTATTGTAGGTATATAGATGATTGTTTTGTTGTCAGCTCAACGCAAGAGGAGATGGACAAATGTTTTGAGTTGTTAGATAGCCAGTCAGAGTACATAACGTTCACCCGTGAGAAACCTAAGGCAAATTGGCTTCCATTTTTGAACGTTCAAGTTGACCTCTCCAAAAACTCCTGCAACACAAAATGGTATCGCAAGCCAAGCAACAAAAACATCCTGGTTTACTACCTATCTGCTCATTCCTCGCACACAAAATGCGCATTTATAGAAAAAACATGTTTTGAACAGCTGCTAATGTGTGCACAGGAAAAGAAGATTAGGTAGAGTCCTCGAGTTTGGCCCGAAAAATAGCCGTCTCTAATGGCTACAACACGATAGGAGCTTCTCAGGTTGAAATTAGATTAAATTCGGGTCCCCTATACGGAAGGTCTAGCGAGGATAAAGTTCCCTTTATCCTGCCTTTTATTTCCAACAAAGTGAGTGCAGCCATCAAACGCTGCTTAAAAAGAGCAGGTTCAAATAATTCGGTAGCAGTTGTCGAGATACCACCAAAAACACTAAAACGCCAATTAGTCCGCAACCGACTGTATGATCGCCTCTGGGAAACCAACGATTGCAAAGTTTGCCCAAACGGCAGAGACGGCGACTGCATGAGGTCGGATACAATTTACCTAATCTCTTGCGAAGCATGCGGGGATGAATATATTGGTGAAACGGGTAAAGCACTCTGCATCCGCGTAAAAGAGCACCTAGCTGGGAAACGTAACTCTGACCCAACAACCCCACTAGGCACGCATAAGGAACAGAAGCATAAAGGAGCAGATTTTGACGTTAAATTCACGGTCCTAACACAGGAATCAAAAACATCTACGCGTAAAATTTTGGAAGCCTTCTGGACACACAGCAAAGGCTCAAAAATGAACCGCAAATAGGAATGCCTCGTAATAACGTGTGACCTCGCACCATACCTCAGGCTAATATTCCCGACCTGACCAGGCACAGTCTCACTTAAGCAGAGACTCCAAGTACCAGGTCTTCAGTGATTGATTGAAAGACCTAAAACATCAAAGGGGTGAGTGTTTTTGAAATGAAGTTTTTCCTATGCGACCCAAAAACTTATTTTTTCTGCTTAGGCTATGAAGGCCTTTCATTTGATAATTTGCGAATCATTTTGACCTTTCCAGGCTCTGAAGATGGCGAATCTTGCCGAAACGTAAGCCACCACGACTGTTGTAATATTCATGCTGCATTATCAACTGTGTTGTTATATGCTTCGCTGATATTCAATAAATAATATCATCAACACCTGGGAGATGCTAAATAGAAGAAGATACTTATTTAGGCAAGTTAAAAATGCAACAGTGCCTCATGAATTTGCAGTCATTGTTCGCTCTAAATTCACATAAAGAATTTCACATTTATGCTGTAGTAGCAAGGCTTATCGAGTAAGGAGAAAAACTGAGAAATATCTGATAAACTAATACCTGTTCGTCGGCTACAGCCCCACTAGTTGAGGACTAAAAACTCCTGTCCTCACACAGATGTTGGATCCACTTGCTATCTTAGACCCCGCCGTTTAACTGGAAGAAAACCAAAGTAGATGTTAGTGGCGAATCCATAGAATTATTTATTATGGTGAATTAAGTAGCAGTCATGAAAATCTGTCCACGATCAAAGATTTTACAGCGTAGTCGAAATTAGCTGAATTACGATGTTCAGGTATTTTCTTTGCGCTTCTCAAGCTATCAAAACGATTTCGAAATTATGAAGACATATGAAAATGCACTTACATCTGTGAAGGGAACAGTGTGAGAATTGTCACACGGAATCCTTAGGGGAGGTTGTCCGGCCCTCGGATCTGGGCCTAATTCACGCGTGACGCCTGATGCGAAGCGCTAACCACAATAAACCATTTAGCTACCTTGTGTAGACTCATGAACAGGACGTAGTAAATGAAAGCATTCATTTTGGCAAGTCTTTTAGCTTTTTGACTTCTGCAGGCCCTACCTCTGCTTGTCTAACTAGCAAGCGTGGAGTGTCTGTCCCACCTCCCTGCTACTCTTTCCCCCGGCGCAAGAGCGGCTCCACCTCTTCTCCGCGGTTTCAATCCTCAGAGTAAAACTCACTGCCTGTCTCGCTCTTCTCTGCTACTTGGTGCCCCGTACATCGGGAAAAATATTGTTGGTTCTATCCCATATCACATCACTTGAGTGTAGTTTTTTGATGTTGTCTTTGTGATGTCGATTAGTAATGATGGTTCTTATATGATATAATTATTAAAACAAAAACGCTTAGTTGTGTAACTTCTTTAGTTGCTGTTGATAATTCTTCTGAAGCCAGTGGTAAACAGGAAACATGCTTTGAACTTAGCGATGAATCTTCAGAATTTGCGCTAAGTATTTTGTGTTATTCTATCAGCCGAATTCTCGACTCCTTTCTGCTTTGTTTGTTGTCGATGGTTCCATATCTTATCTCAACTTTCTGCTCGGCCATTAATACCATATGGAGTAAAAGTCACATTCTAACGACCACATCAGGAATGGTTATGAGGAAGGTGAAGAGGCAAAGGACAATAAGTCATCTTGCTGCTTAAACTACTAGTGGGTGTTCAATTTTTCCTCTCTAATGGACTCAGAGAATCTTTTTTTCTAGTAACTTATTTAGGTAATACATTTTCCACGCAGTCACAAACGTCGTTTAGGTCCAGGAGAAATCCGTTTCGACCTCTACAAATAATCATAGTAATGCTCAATGGGCACAATGAACAATATGAACTATGCCAAATAATCCATGTGTTCACCACTGAAGGCTAACCGTTAATATGATGTTGAGCGATTCTGATGTTTCAAGTGTTTTGAATTATTTCTTGTTTTTATATCAGGGCATTCGTTGAACTCTCTCTCGTCACAGTTTCGCCTCTAGTCTAAATTTCGTCGCGTTGTCAAACTGTCTTTCATCAATTCCTTGCAAACTCTTGCCTACCCAGAAACAGGGCAATCATCTAATTTTGCAATATGTCTCAACAGCATTATTTACGACTTAGTGTTAGCATGACCAAATGTGCTTTTTATGTCGCTTATATTTGCTTTTGCTATTGAGGATCCGGCCTAGGAGTCCGTAATGCATTGCATGATTTGCCCGAACGAAAGAGGATATTGCACAGATTGTGAACCCGTTCTCTTGTAGAGTGTTTAGAGACGAATACGTTGGAGAAACGGATAGATCAATTTAAGTTCATAGTATCATTTGCATTGAGTACTTGAAGAGAAGCAAAACCTGCTATTAGATATGTGTAAAACATAGACGCATGCTGAGTAAAATTTTGTGTTAGAAGTCTCCCTATGTGAGCAGCAATAAAGCATGTGCGTATAAGACTCTTCAGTTATTTGGAATGATTTATGAACATCCACAGATCAAAGCACGAAGAAGTGTCATGTGATCATATACGAGTGACCAATAGCTTAGGATGATTCTTGACTTGGGCCAGACGCATTCATAACGTAAGTAAGACCCTGCGACTGGCCTTCAGCATCAACTCTGGGATTCACAACGAACAAAACATGAGAGTTTTCGAAAGAAAATGTTTCTCTCTTCAATCGAATTTAGGTTTAGCTTTCGCAGTCCTTTCTCTTGCTTCCTATTTTGAAGATCTATAATTGTTTGGCTGCGTAGATCGTGTGTGAAAATGACCTCTCTAAGATTTTGAACAGAAGTCTGGACTTTAGCCAGTATTGAATCAAAATTTCTATCGATATCACGACTTCTCATAAGTTTTGAAAGCACAGCAGTAAGCACTAAATTTGTTAATCAGAAGTAGCTAAAATTGCCTAACAAGACTATTCAAAGTATGCGTCATCAGACTGAATACATTTCTGCCATGTCTCAGGCAACAAATCAGTACCGCGTTCATATAGATCGTCATCCTTGGATTCAACGAAAGTTGTCAATTCTTGGCGCAAATGATGGATGTTTCAAAACTTCTTCTTGCTCAGGAAGTGTTCCATCGACTGGACGAAGTGGTACTCATGCGGCGACAAGTCAGGATTATACGTCGGACGATCCAGCAATTCCCAGCCTAGTTCGGTCAACTTCCTTTTTGTCAATTTGGCAACATGCAGCTTTGTGTTGTCTTGAAGCATTATGAGATTGCTGCAAATCCATCAGCACCTCCTACAATTTTGTTTATTGCCTTCAAAATGTGCTGATTGCAGCTTGACCGCAGCCAGAATTGTCGGCCAAACCCTCGGTAGTTAAAGTCAGATCCTCTTCAGCTAATTCGATTGCGGGCTCTCGATCAACTTTGTATCGTCTGAAGCACAGTTGGTCGTCAAGTTGGCGCTGCTGACGCGAAACTCGGCAAAGAACTGAAAAACTGCCTGCCTTGGCACAAATCCTTGAGCCTTTGCACGGTTGATGCTTGAAGGAGGTCCGTGCACCGCATCCCACTTCAAACTCATTAAGCAGCAAACTGCGATAAAGGCTTCGTTGAACAGCCATGATGCGATAAGTATGCGCAGATTTGGTTTCAGTAAAAAATTCAAAACATTCTGCACAAATCGGTATTGATCTGTCGCCTGAGAGATAGCAGAAAGGTGTTCAGGCTGATGGCGTGTACTTCAAATAGTGTTAATAAGCAATATTGATTATTTCTGTTTGAGAAATTTGGTGTGTGCTGTTTCAGTGCAAAAACTTATGAGAAGACCTGAAAATTTTGTGTATGCTCATAAGGAAACATTGTCTTGTTAACAATGATACAAAGTGGGTTCCGTTAATAAGAGAACCTTAGGAGTTCTCGAATGATAGTAACCTAAAAAAACGAAAGTTCAGACACCACAAGCGACCACACTTCCGTCATAGTGTATACTGGAAACAGTCTACTTATCATCCATGAGAGGATTGGATTTGCACACAAGATCTTAACGAAATCTGTCATCGAACGAAGGGGTAGCGACAATCTATAAGTGGCTACAACACTGTTAATGTAGATGCTCTTTCACATTGATAGAACGCTCAGGAGTCGATCAGGGACGATCTATTTCTCATCGAAGGACTCCGAAATGCGACTACGCCTTAGTCCTTGAACTAAGAACTGCGCACGAATCTCTACCATGTTGAGAAATTTGCTTGGAAAAATTAAATTGTTCTAATGTGATTTACTCATTTGATAAACTTAAGAAGCGACCATTGCCGAGTGAGGTTATTCACTCAACTCTATGCCCTCTATAAGCTTTTTCTTGGTGGAACCATGAAGAGTTTCTTTGCAAGGACGAGCGCGTGGATGAATCAACTCTAATAATCTTAGCCACGAAGAAAAAGAAATCGTCGGAACATAAGGCGGCTAAAAATTTTCTACAATTTTCTACAAGCTACATAACCTCAAAAATTATCAATCACCAGCGTTGAGATAATATAACTTGAACAAAAATTTTACCTAATTCATTTCATGAATGATTCACATTTATCACCTGTCTTCCAATAATCGTCGTGTGACTCGAGCGCGCGTCACTAAAATTTCCATTCTTCCCAATCGCAAAAGAAAATAATCCAAGTGGCTCTTGCCTGCTTTTAAGATTTGTTGAGTATCATATTGCTCTTTCAGAGTTTTTGGATTAAGTTGATCAAATAATACTAGAAATGCAAGCTCTTGGATGTAAATTTCCAATAAAAGCGTCGCCTTGCCAATGAAATATTTGTTATAAGCTACAACGAGTTGTGATGCACAAGGTCAAAGATATGAGAAAGGCTCATAAAATAAACTGAAATCTCATTCGGTAGATTCCTGTTAATGTGTGATGGATTAAATATAGTGAAACAGACCTCAGAGGTTATTTTTACTAGAAAAGACATAGTTGCTCTATTTTAAGCCACGTCTCTAAGTGAAAAGTTAAGTATCTACGAGAAAGCTATATTTAGAAACTTTGTCGAACATTTCTGCAATATTTTATTGTTACTTGTCCACAATTAAGTCAGTTTTATCCCTTTCCTATCAGTTTTCACTCATTTTATTGCATAAAGTGCATAATATTCATCATACTGCCTGAAAATCGGATAACAATAAATAGTTTCTGATTTTCTTCCTTTCAGCCAAACACGAGGTTTTACAATAAACTTTATTTTACAGCTGACGTTTCGGCAGTTCGCCTTCTTCAGAATATGGAAAGCTCAAATTGTCCGCAATCCAATAAGCCAAACACCTTTATTACTCATTTAGAAAAAATCACCAGGCCCAGATTTCAATCGTAGCAGGCACAAAATCAACTCCCAACATACTCACCGCTTTTTATATGTATTCCACTGAATGATTCAAGTGGAGACTACCGGAAGAAGATCACATAGATAGCAATGCACCTTATCCATCAAAACAACAGTCTTATATACTGACACATATCACCAGTGATAACGAGGCATTCCTCGCTGCGTTTTACAATTGGATTGGTGGTGTTAATCTAAAATGCTTCAGAAATCTTTCGCTCTAATGTTTTCTGTCCTTGCGAAAGGTGGTAACTTCTATGTCAAAGTCTACTCCGTTATGCCTCTTGCCCAATGTGTGCCTAACGGGGTATTTCGTTTAATATGACGGCTGTCAGCTAGGTGTTCTTCTATGCGGGCATAGAGCGGCCTAACCGTTTCGCCAATATATTTATTGCTAGGCGCTTTACAAGAGATTAGGTAGACTGTACCTACGCTCAAGCAATAACCGTCTCTGTCAATAGGACGTATTTTACAGTCTTTCCTTATACACAGACTGTCATATAAGCGGTTGCAAACTAACTGGCGTCTTAGAGAGCATTCGGTTGTAATCCAGAAATAGCCACCGATTTCTCTAAACTTGCTCTATTCGAACAGTGTTTTATAGCTGTACTAATCTCATTTGAAAAGAACGGGAAGATGAGCGGGACTTACACTTCATTCAAGTTTTCGTTCGGAGGCGTACTCTTTCTTCTGAACCTAAGCCAAGGGCTACAAATTCGTATTCATTAGGCGTGACTATTTCCCGAGCCAGTTTCACAGTTTCTACTCTTTGCTCCTCCCCAATACATACCTTGGCTGGTTTTCGAAACACGTTTTATCTAATAACGCCTTTTTCGTATGTGAGGGACGAGATGAGAAATAGTGAACCAGGACATTCTTACTACTTGGCTTTCGATACCACTTTGTTATGTAGCCGCTCTCGCTTAAGCTTATTTGCATGTTGAAGAGAGGGAGCCAATCATCTTTTGTATCTCGCGGGTAAATTTTATATTTTCTGATTGTTCATTCAACAATTTAAAGCAATTATCTAGCTCCTCCTGAGTGGAACAGATAACCAAGCAATCATCTATATACCTAAAATAGAGTAACGGCCGGAGATCCGTCACTGGTGCTTCCACTTTCGATATAAAGGCAATCACCAGGCTAGATGCCAGTCACTGCCCCATTTCCAGCCCTCTCATTTGAGCATAATATATAGCATATTACATAGGACTATTGCTTCGATGGGTAAGGTGCCTTACAAGCCTATGTGATCTCTTTCCGATGATCTCCACTTAAATCATTTAGTGGAACACATACAGAAAGCGATGAGTATGTTGAGAGTTGATTTTGTGCTTGATGAGACTAGAATTTAGGTTTGGTGATTTTTATGAAGGAGTAATGGAGATGTTCGACTGATTGGATTGCGGACAAATTGACTTTCCCAGGCTCTGAAGAAGGCGAACTGCCGAAAAGTCAGTTGTCAATTAAAGATCGATGTAACACCTCGTGTTTGGCTCACAGAACAAAATCAGAAATCATATTTTGAGCTATAAACAATTCGCAGAAATCATCAAATCGGAGAATTAAAAGTATAGAATTATGCCCTGGAATACAGCTGGCCGGACCACTTCTGCAGTTATCCAGCAGGAGACCATAACCATATTTGCGCCGTCTTATTGAGATTCTTTTCACAAATCAAAACGTCAGGGGCGTGCAGGGAGCCCTCATTGGGGATAGGCAACTAAAAAATTCATAGAACAGAGTAAACAAGTCCTTTGCTCCAATGGCAAGGGTTGACACAATGATTAATATCTATAGTAATGTATAACTAAATAATAGGATTAAATATTCCCGAGCGATTGAAGAAAATCTGTTTCTAAATTCTATGTAGTCCTAACATTTGAATCACTTTGATCTGAAAATTATTGGAAGTTATCGATGAGTTAGTATCGCATGCGAATTTTTCTCCGATCGATAAATAAAGTCTGTCGATTGCTTTTTGATGATCACCTTTTGGGGGCAAGTATTCGTTGTTTGAAAATCTGACATATTTTTGTGTTACGATTTTGTGTTATATTCGTGATCATTTTTGACCAATTACTCGTTATATTTTCGTTTTTAGCAGCTGTGATAACTTTGTGTATAATTACAATGAGATATACAATAACTGACAAATTTACTCTTAATACTGTTCGTACAACATGTTACAAGTGAGTGAGCGCCAAAGTCAGTACGTTTGCGTAGAAATAGCGTCTTTTTCACACATAAGAGGTAGAAAATCGCGATGTATCAGAGTAAAACAAAAATATCTAGGTGTTTACCAAGGCGGAAAAATTTCGACTGGATACGAAAATCGCGCCGCTTTGCTGTTCGCGTTGCACGTAGCGATTTGTGTTGCGATTCCGGACAGGTTGAGGATTGGGTGGGATATGGTGTGATATGGTGTGCCAGTGATTCGAGGATATTCTACTGGAAACAGAAGGACAGCATCGAACAAACTACACTGTGTCGTGTTAGGGAAATAGGCTATTTTTTTCCGATCGACCTCAGTACGAGACGCCGTCACTGTGGTCATCTCGCCGCCGAGTTCACGACGGCGCGAGACTAGTGCCGCGAGCCAGCTGCCGCCAATGTGTTGAAATATGCTAATATTGCAATATAGGTGATTTCGCAGCAACTAAATCTAAGAAAAAATAGATGAAAAAACGGTGAATATAAGAGATTTATATTTTCCCTATATTAACGATCTGTATTGAGAACATCTTTTCACACACTGAGTTCAATCATTAATCGCCTAATTGCGTATATTAGCCGAGTAAAGAAGCATTCATGGGCATAAAGAATTTTGAAATCTTTGGCAATGTTCCAGTGAAAACATCTACAGCGCCGGTAAATCACCAGGAGACTCTCGTTTCAGTGTGTAAAATTTCTTTTAAATTCACGTGGCAAGCAAAATAATCATTCAACGCCATCCGAAATTATCTGCATTTGTCTTTGTTGTCCACTTTTGTCTTAAATGTTTTTCATAACATTTCATGTATGTCTCGTTTAGCTGGAGTCGAAGATGAAAACAGAGATGAACGCCCGAAAACATCGATACCTAATCAATTCACACTGGTGGGAAGATCAGAGTGGAAATAAAGGATGGGTAGAACACAGAGTGTTACACAGTTTGGAGCACCATTAGACGCTACGCTAAGTTCAGAAGTCAGTCGCAGCAATCAACTCCTATTGTATAATAGAATTGCACTTAGTTGTGAAACTTATCTCACTCGGGGTAGCGTGCATAAATCTCCATGGACGCGAGCCAGCGCACCTGAAATAAGGCCAGGCCTAGTGAATATCTGCGGCAACGAACGCTCCTTCGTTCATAACTTGGAATGGCTTCCTGAAAACACTTTGTTCTTGAGAGCTTTTATTGGTTTTCAATTTTTACTCGAAACGGCTACTTCTAGGATTTGAATAAGATGTGATGAAAGCAGAACTAAAATGTAAAGACGTATTTTTGTATGTTCAAGAGAAACATTTTTACTAACACTGAAGAGTTTCTTGCGCTGTGCAATCGCGCTCTAATCGCCATCATTCGTAGTTACGAACGGCCTCTTAGAGCTCGCTGCTCTTTTGAGTGTTTGTCTGACACCTTTGCGGCACTGACAAGCGTGACTTATTTTTTATTTGATTAAGTTATTGTCAGAAAAAAGTCTTCGATAGAATTACGTTTTATTTTACTCGCGTAACTGCATTAATCTGAAATCTGTTTATTGATTTAGTTCATTTTCGTCACTTCCATCCCGTTACAGCACCATGTGAAGAAGGTGTTTTCCGCTTTTCTCAATGATTTCAGAGGTTATTCGATAGTTCAAGTCACAGGAATCTCAATGTTATAAATTGTTTTCAGAATTTTTTGTTTGTTGCGCTATAAAAGTGAAAATAATAATCTCTTTAACATCTGAGGATTTTTGAATGGACAAAGTCTTCGGGCGATTCTCTCAATAATCGTTCGAAAACACAAATCGCAGCAACTTTTAAGATGTATTCAATTTTGAAAATAACTTCGTATTGCGCTGTAACAGTCAAAAAAGACTCTTCATTATTATTTGAGCTAACTTGTCATAAAGTCTGGTAAAGGCTCTTGTACAGCCCGATACACATGTTATGTCCTTACGACTCGTCAGTCGGGTTTAGTTACTTTAGAGTAGGGCTTCAGAGAGAACTGACTATAAAAAGATTGAAAGACGATGGGTTCTTTCCGACTGACGGGTCTGTAAGCGCGAAACACGTGAATCTTGCTGTACAAGAGCCCTTAGCAGACCACATGACAAGTTGGCTCAAATAACAATGAAAGAATCTATTGAAATTTGAGCGTAGTCTTAACAAGGCACTCGAAATAAAGGTCAAAAAGACTGTCGTAAACTCGGAGCGATTCCGTCAACTTCATTCTATTTTGACCCCCTGACAAAAGCGCGTTTTTCTGCTTTTGTTAAAATTTTGGCGATAATCTGAAAGCCTGGTTTCTAAGACTTTCACTCTGTGCTTCAGTTCTGAAATTACTTTTCTTAATGCGCTGCTGCAGCAAAAATAAAGTTATGTGTCACACTTGAAGATTTTTCTATGGACAAAGCTTTCCACCGGCTAAAAATTCGTATTAAATCATGTTCTTTTGACTGTTTCAGCCCAATAGGAATTCTCTTGTAAGAGCCAAGGGAATATTTGAAATCGTAGGGATTTGCGCGATCGAAAGGTTATTGAAAATTTGAAGGGAAAGTTTTGTCCAGTGAGAAATGCTTGAGTGTGAAATAAAATTCAATTTTTGGTAAGAAAAGCAAAAGGTTTACATCGTAAGAAAAGCGCAATTTCAAAAACAGAGTGCCTCATCAAGACTTCCGTGATTTAAGCTGTCGAATGACTATTAACACATTGAAAAAAGGCAAAAAACGACTTTTTTCAAGAGCTAAAGCAGGTTGGAGATAGCGTCTAGCACAAACAATTTTTCGTATATATATACTCTCACTGAAAGTATGTGCGCAGTGATTAAAGGTGCTCAGCATCCCACACAAGGTCGGTCCTTCGACCTCGCGCTTATTTCTTAACAAGCCATCCATCCCTCCGGGGTCTGCAAATTGGAACTAGACTTGTCTCCGACTTGTCTGAGAGGATAAGCAGCATTGGCTCGATTCAGCGAAAGACTACTGCCAGTCATTGTAAAGGCCATATATGCATTCAGTCACCTCAAACAAAATCAAAAAATTGAAGGCGGATGCATGGCGCATCCCTCATTGATCAACGCGAGAACTTTATCCTTCAACCTTTTATATACTCTCATTAGATAATATGCTTCTCAGTCGCACAACCACGCTGCTGTCAGCATTTAATTTCTTTTACACGAATTTTTTCAAAGCAACATCGGGATCTGCCGAATTCGAGATGTCGGTGGATTAATCGATGACCGCAGCGAATCGTAGAATTTGGCCGACAGAACGACGCCTGTTGCAAAAGAGGCGAAACAAAAGTAAGTCACTGAATTCTATTGAGTTCTATTTGAAGTAAGTTATTAACAGACTTAGGTCCTAATTCTTTACGTGAGGGCATCAAATTAAAATTAGCCTGCTTATTTTTGGTGTACGTGTGTCTATTATTGTTTACTATGTGATATAGTTTTAGATCACATAATCATATGATTGTCAGTATTCAATTTTTTTGATACCTTTTCGTGGTCGCAGTCCACTTTGCAACCTATTGTGGGCAAGGATCTTTACGTTATTTTGAAACCTTAAGTAGTCATTGGACGGCTTAAATCTCAATGCTCCCAATTTTTGCGAAAAACGCCTTTTTATTGCGTTATAGCAGCGAAAACAACGTTAAGTGCAGCGCATTCTCGCACGTTTCATTATTCAATCCAAAGCTTTTCTCTCCGCTTGGTAAAAATTTCTGTTTAATGCTCTTGTGCTCTTATTTTTTCTCATATTGCCGAATGAACCCTCTACTGAGCCTATTATTGTCATATTTATTCCTTTTTCGCTCTTCGAACTCTGTTTGGAAACCTTATCCAGGAATCAAGCATACTGTTTGAATCGTTCACACTTGTGTTAACAGAAAACTGATTTCATTATAAGAAAATTCATAGACGTAACCTAGCAAAGACCGCTGTGCAGTTTGATGCCAATATTGATAAATATCATCCAACTTATCTGCCTTTTCGCTATCGATGTAGGCCGTTTCATAAGTTCTGGCACTTTAGCAATAAACACCAAATTTATTAATCACAAGTAATTGAAATTGCTTGATTTTGGCACCGTTCAATTACGCTTTCTCTTGCGAACATTTTGCTGTAGAAATTGTCTGTAGTTGTCTTAGATTGAACCTGCCCTGAGACCAAATTCGTTTGCTGCTCACGTACAAATGGCGCGTTGGCGAAAATGCAAGTGAAACGGTGCGCCAGATTCACGGAGCTTTCTATGAACATACCGAACGCTCGAAGTAAGTCAGTAAAACAACTGAAACTTCAAAGAACCACAGAGCCTACAACCGAAGAATTGTTGCATTTCACTGAGCCGACACCAAAAAAATTGTGGAGTGCAGTCGGGATTGGGTCAAAGGGGACAGCGTGGGCATGCACAGAAATGCGATCAAATGGAAGAGTTCAGCTCGGAGTAAATTCATACCATAAACCAACTAATGGTTTTCTGATCTTCGAATCAAACTATTCTTTTCAAACTGTTAATGAGCAGTGAACGGATTACAAATACATTCGTGAAATGAGGAAAATCATATTGTGGAATGTGTCCGTTATTGATTTGAAAAATTTAGAGAATCAATTTTCTTAGAAAGAAATGTTCAAGAGTTGTCAGCTCAAGGTGCTATCACTGATCGCAGGGTTCTTGTGAAGCGCCAGATCTCCACACTTGGTCACTTATGCCGTAGCGCTGACCCCGTGTTGTCGAGGCCACTGAGCTTTTTTCGTGGCTTGGCATTGATCTTCGATGAATTCCTACGGACAACTTTTTCGAATTTCCGCTTGCGTAATGCATCAGTTAATTTTTTTGCAATCGCTTTGACACAACCATTTGTAATTGAGGCTCATTTAGACTCGAAGCAGAGCGATGTGTGCCCGTAACGCTATGAGGCACTGAAGGAAGCCTCAAATTAGTGCCGCGCGCTACCTCATTACAATCACACTAAAGGTATGTAACACAGGAGAATAATTACGAAAAAGCTAAAGGTGCGTTCACTGTTTCTGCCTATTCGTTGTCAAGACTTTTCGTCTTCTTTCTATCGCTTTAGCCCAACAAGCATTAGTTCCACGTAATAAAGATTTTTCTAATTTGACGTGCGCTTTTTCTAGCGTAAATTATACAAGAGTTCCCTGTGCAAATTGTAGGTCTTCTCACAGGCTCTTCTCTATTATAACAAGGTCGTAGCTTTTTATAACATCATCCGTCCTTTTGCTCGATTTGCAATCATTTCTTCTGAACTGATAACACCTGAAATATCTCGTTTGCTTATCCCTTATCCGTCTATCGAGATAGAATAGTGTTGTAGTTCATTTATGATTCACGAAGGATAAGTGGAATAATACGGTACCCCTTTCTTACAGTAAATGAGAAGTTTGTGCAAAAAGAGTTGAAAATTTGTTTATTTTCAAAGGGTGCTATTCTCCATTGAAAAGCAAAGATTGTTAGAAAGCATGGGTGTTTTTACCTTCAGAAATACGCATAGAAATTACTGCGTGTCCAGTATAAGAGGTGTGGCGTTGATTTCCTTGTATTCAGGAGATTGTCAGAACCGAAAGGCAAGTGCTACTGATGAGGCTTACTACCTATAAGCCAATACGTGGGTCTACTAGGAGATGTGCTAGTGAAGCATACTAACATTTATGTTGGTACCGCATAATAAGAGGAGCTGTGAGAAATCAAATACATCCTTCAAATCGTCACGATATGAACTTTCAAACATTTCCAAAAAGTCTAGGGAAAAATCTTGTGCCTTGGAATAATCGTGTACCACCACAAGTACACGCCGTCCCGAACGAGTTGATGCATCCACTTGAAGATCACTATTGGCTATAGAGAATTTACGATCTATCAGGTTGAAGGGATACCTTTCAGTTGTACATTAACGTAAACGATTTGAGCAAGTTGGTGGACTGTTATAGGAACCTAAGACGGTCAAGTCCCACAAACCTACATTCACCGTCCATGAGTATTCCGACGGCGACAGCTAATTATAGAACAATCGAAAATACACCTTCGGTTAACAAAATATCCAAAGCTCGACTTAATAAAAAAATGAAAATAATTGAAAGCAATGCCTTGAATGTTCGTTTTGTTACTCATATTGCAACAAGCTGTGTACTCACCATATGATGTGGCCAGGTATCTGCTGCCAAAATTAGTAACTAAAGCTGTGAATTGAGAAGGCGAGGTATCAGAAACGCTGAAAACCATCAATGAATTTTGCAGGCGAAACTTTTCACTGGTCAGTAAATGGATTCAAAACCTTAACTTCTGAAAGATTTCAAAATAGCACAATTCAAAAACTATTATGCCTGATATTTTTTTATCTGAACCATGCACGTGGTCCGGCATGGTCACTTATACAGCCTAATACACTGTTTCGTCCTTGGCACCCTCGTCAGTTGGGCAGGCTCTTCGTCTTTAGCCAATCTTCTCCAAGGAGACGCATCTGCCTTTATAGAGAAGGCGCAAACGTGCTATTTACAGGTTCGGTCAAGTGAAAATATCACCGATTTGCAGTGTTTGCACTCGATTGCCCTTGTCCTGGTACCGTTATATATATCATGCCTTTCGTTTTGAATGGTTTCTTAGGACCACGCTCATAATTAAATAAGCCTGTTAATCATTTTTAGAGCCACACAAATGGTCTGTTTTGGGCACTTGTGTAGCCCGATACGCTTATATTGAATTCAATGATAAGAGCCAAGAGCAATCGAGTGTACACAACACTGATCATTCAGTGATATTTTTATTCAATAAAACGTGTAAACAGTACGTCTGCTCATTATTTATGTTAGGGGTAAGTGTTCTCCTTATAGAATGGCTGAAGCCGAAGCCCCTGTCCATCTGATGAGGCTGCCAAGGCCGAAGCAAGTGTATTGGGCTGTACAAATGTCCATAACAAACCGCATGTATGGCTCAAGAAATAGTTATCAGCTATATTGAATTTTGAGTGTGGACTTGAGAAAACAGTTGAAACGAATCGGAATGATAAAAGTTAATGCTTTGATATGTCTCCACAAAATCGAAGATGCAAACAGATTTCTTCTCTATTGCTTATTTGTTGGCCTCACAGTTTCTTCTGACATAATCGACCGTTTGATTCAATTGCTATGGGGTAGTCTCAAATGTCAACACATGATCTGACATGTTCATGCTTGATTGTCACTTATCCTTCCATCAATACAAATTGCTAGTGTGGTTCATTTCTATTTGTACGCTCCCAATAGGAAGTACTGATGGCACGTAAGTTACGCATTAGTCAGTTTTTCTTTTTCATTCTCTTTCAGAGAACCATTTATGATCGGGCTCATTTAGACTCTGAACACAGCGATGTGTGCCCGTAATGCTGACAAGTACTGAACATAGTGCGCTTAGCGCGCTGCCTCACTGTACTGGCACTCAAAGTAAGTACCACAGGTAAATATTTGAGAGAAAAACCAAAAGCCACGTTTACAACTCTTGTCCATTCGGTATCAAGAATTTTTGTCTTCTTTTCATCTCTTCAGCGCAACAAACATTTAGTTTCACGTAATAAAGTTTCCTCTTATTTGATGTATGCTTTTTCTAGCTGTAAATCAGGCAAAAGATGCTCGTGCAAGTTGCACTCTTTTCTCAGTAAAGAAACTAAAGAGAGCAGAACGCAGAACGGTTCTCTGTCTAGGTTCTGATCTGCAGTCTGAGTCTGACTTGCAATCTCGGTTAAATGAGGCACTCGAGGACTGAGGCAGAAACAATCACTACGGTAAGAAAAAAAGCACAGTTCTGAACGTCTTCTTTTTGTTTTTGTAAAGCGTTATGGAAGGTATAGTTTCATTCTCTGCTTTTTAGCACAAAGGCTGAGAAAGCTCGTCGAGATTTGACCGAAGAAGTTCAAAGCTATAAACTTGAACTAGAGGAGATGTAAGGTAAAACAGCTTCACATCATGCAATGAGAACAAAACGGGAGAAAGAATGTAGCTCACCGCAGGTGTGTTGAATCTTTGTGCCAGGAGCTGTTTTATTTGTAGATTGGTTTTCACTAACGGTGGAATTTGAATTCAGTAAACCTCTCAGTGAACCTCCGTATCATCAGTTAGTTCATAGAAAAACGACAGTGAACGATCAGGCTATTCTCGTTCCTGAAAAGCAGACCTGTCCAGCTCACCTATCTTCTATAGTTTTGATTGGAGCAGTATCTCTGGTTTTCATTCGTTGATGCAGGTGAGCTTCGGGTCTATTCTTTCATTTTCAAGAGACGCGGTATATCTTCCATCGGCCTTTCAACTCTACGTTTTATAATGCTGAGAGAGCTTTCATCCTGCTTACATAGCGACTAGATTTGTGATAAAAATGTTAAAGATGGGAGTAGTTCAGTTTGATTTCGCACCTAGAATCCCTTGAAAATTCATCAGTACTTGCGCTTTTATACATTCAATATCGTTCATATCGGAGTCTACCAAGCATTGTACAGTATCCACTGATGTAGTTGGACTACAACGCTTTCGAATGTCTATTGTTGCATAATAATATAATCTCATATTAATCATGGCAATCTCATAATACTGCTGTTTGTTTCCCTTAGAAACATCTTACGGAGAGCATGCGTGAAGCTGATGAGCGCTGTGAAGCATTACGAGTAAAATACCAGAAGCAAATAGAAGAGTTAGAGGAACAGATGGATATGCTTAAGAGATCGAAAGCAGCGGTAAGTTCCTTCAACCCTGCGAAATTCTAGGCAGTTGTCCACTTAATCGTTGTCGTTTAGAGTGATAAGGGAAGGACTCAGCTTGGGGCCGAATTAGCAGCGTGTAAAACGGATGTTATGAACGGGCAAGCAATGCTAAGCGAAAGCGAAAGACGCAGGAAGGTTAGAGATTATTAGTAAAAATTTCAAAGAACGTCTCATGAGAGTGTTGAGGATATGCAGAACGGACCCAAAGTGGGAGTTGAACTCACTTTTCACCCATATAGGAAGTGCATAATACCACTGCACCATCGATACCTATTTGCTACCACTTTCACTTCGATATAATTATCGAAGCTGACCTTAAACGGGTTTGGTCTAGTAGGCACATATCAGTGATAGATCCAGTTCACCTGACAGTTATTTAGTACGTGTAATCTACAAGACTATTCTAACTAATGGATTACAGCTTGTGGAAGGTTTACATTTTTTCATTCTAGATGACCGAAAATCAGTTCGCCGATCACTCACTTCATTTGCAGCAGTGTTCTGAAGAAAGGGAGCAGCTTGCTGCAAAAGTAGAAAAGGTGGGCAAAGTTTCTATCATGATACTGAGAGCTTCTTCATTAGAGAACTGAGAGCAGAACGGTCTTATTATACTGGTGAGCAAAAAAGAGGATTTGTGTTTCAGACGCACGCATTTCTCGCACACAGCCCTTTCATTAGATCATTAGTAAGCATTCCATAGCGTAAGTTGAGCTTGAATAGAGATCCGCTAATATCCATTGATTACTGCAAACGTGGCATAGATTCCTTCGAGGGGGAGACAGTTGACTGCCAATAATGCATGGCTACCTACCCGAAATAGAAGTTATTCGTATTTTCTGGATTCAGAACATAACAGACTGCAGTGGATTTTTGCCGAGTCTCCGAATTACTACCTATTGTTAGTCTCTTGATAATAAGTTAACTGAGCAGTTAAAGTTTAGATGAGAAACTTGTTATGTGGATGAAAAGGTGGTTATTGAGAAACTTGCTTAATATATATATATATGTATATATATATATATATATATAAAGGATGAAAGCTCTTCAGCGTTGATCAATCCCTGAGGGATGCGCCATGCATTCGTCTTGAATTTCTAACTTCGTTTGAGGTGATTGAATGCATATCTGGCCTTTACAATGACTCGCGGTGGCCTCCCGCTGAACCGAATCATTGCTGCTTATCCTCCCAGACTAGTCTGAGACAAGTCCGGTACAGATTTACCGACCCCGGAGGGATCGATGGCTTGGTGAGCCATGAGAGCGAGATCGAACCATTGACCTCGTGTGCGACGCAGAGCACCTCTAACCACTGCGCCACATGCGCCCCTATATAGATATATATGTATATATATATATATATATATATATATATATATATATATATAGTACAAATGATTTTATCTTTTGCAAGAAGGCGCAGAAATGTAGGATCACTCGCTTCTATAGAAAGTCCATACCTACGTGCCCATCGCTCGTACTCCCAGGTGGATGTGGTACCAATCCGATGCTTTTTCAGTGCAGTAGTAACATCAGACAGCAGTAACTGCTAGTATTTTTGTGGACACTTTTTTTCTTTTATCATGAAAACCAGAGTTTCCTGAGTAGCGTATTAAAAATCATTCATAAACAAACTTACAACTAAAGCCATGCCCTAAAACTGTTAAAAACATGCATCGCTTAAGAAGCCTTTTGACCATGTGATAGTCGAACTCGATTATTTTCTCTATTCTGTTTCCACTTTTACCGTACTACTATGTCTATAATTACTCTTTTTTTTCTTGGTCACAGTGACTACATCACGAAGGTCAGAAAACAGTACGTTTGTGTGGAGACGTTCTTGCATAATGAGCTAGTCACCGTCTCAACATTAGTTTTCTATGCTTCACATAGCGGCTGGCTTTAGTTTGGCAATATTCACCTCACCAAGAATTGTCAAGTCTGGAGGACCTTGAGCAGAGACACTGTTTTGATGCTTTACGATGTGTGCTTCTACCAGTTAATCTAGCAGTTTCAGTCCTATTTATCTTCTCAAAATAATTTTGTAGACCATACATTAGGTGATGTAGACTTAGATGCATAAGCAGACGATAGCGAGCACTGATCGGCCAGAAATGCAGTGAAAAGCTTAAGTTGTGGAAAACTGTGTTTCAGATATGCATAGTGTAGAAAGGCATACTTTAGAAGTTCAATCGTTGAAAAGATGAGAAAATTGGTCGGCTTAATCGTAACGCGGCAATTATTGAATTGCCACAGGTATAGAAAATGAGAATTGGAGTTCCACTTTAGTTTGTTAAAGCGTTGCACTTGTTTTTCTTTTTCTTGATAATCGTCATCATAGTGATTTGCCTATAACCTAGCCAACACCACGAGGTTGCTAAAAATGCTTGAGTGACTAACATTTCGCTGTGTCTTCCTCCTCCTCCGTCTTCATTTAAATCGTTTATCGATATTGATATCATAGTCGGGATGTGTGATCGTCGTCTGGATTTGAGCTATCGTTTAAGCTACAGAGCCTCTCATAAATTTAAGAAAACAGCTTGTCTTCAAAGGGGTGCGGTAACAGTAATAATTCGGATGTGTAAAACCCAACGTTTTTTTAAGCGTTACAGAGTTGCAAAAAATTTCCTCCCACAAACCAAGGATACCCTAGAAATTGATAAGATTTACTCTATTCAACGATCAAAATTTGATTGTAAGAACGGGTTCTATCTGGTGAGAAATGATTACATGTGAGAAAAAATATTATTTCGTGTTGTATCCCTGAGAACAAGATATTCGAAAAACAAATTATATCATTCAAATTCATTGATTTGAGTTATGGAAGGGCTTCCAAACCGTTTACAAAAGCAAGAAATACGTTTTTGCCGCAATCTTCAAACAGGGTCATGATGACGGAGAAGTACCGATAATTCATTGGTATTGCACCTTTCACTTGTACGCTTTGTGTTAACTGGTAAATGATACTGGCTACTGCAGGATGGAAAGCTCGGAGAAAACAAAATATGATCAAGGGAAAATCAGTATCAATAACAGCCACACTGTAAATAAGGCTATTGTCAGGTAAAATTCCCCACTTGAGCGGTGAACCCTCAGCCAATCCAAAACGAGCTGGAGAAAACCAAAATAATGGATTTCAAAAGAGACGGAAACGTAAGAAAAATTTTTGATTTTTTTCAAGAAGATTTGATGGAAGTCAGCTTTCAAAGCAATTGTTTATGGTTGAAATAAGTAATTACAGATGAGTGATATATTGAATGCCACACAGAAGTCATGCTACAGTGTTGTTTTGGTACGTTTTTCGCACTACAGAATATCTCCTGAAACTTTGCATAATTAGCAGAAGTCCTCGATGAGGTCTTAGTTTCTTCAGTATCATGCGCGCTTTCGATAGGTTTCCTGAGATTTTAATTCCTTTCATTATTTGCTACTGTATGAAATGCCGTTTCCGTAAAGCATTAATCTGCCACTCTTTGTATTCGCTTACTAATGTGCTCTCTAAACTTAGTTAGCCTGTATCATGTATCTCATAATTCATATCGCCCAAATTTTACCACGGCTTAACTAATGCTCTATTGACTTTTAAATCCTAATATGGCATCATCTCTCCACTTTCCACTCTAGAAGAAACCCAATTTCTACTTCAACATTTACATTTCCGCGGTCTCTTGTCGTTTCCACTGTGACACCACAACTGCTTAACCGTCAACATCTCCGATCACATGAGTTTATTCTCAACTCGTTCCACATCTATGCTGCTATTATTCGTTCTAGGGCGTTTACACTGATTAGGTGGCACGCGCTCCTTATCACTTCTATTTATTTGTCACCATTCAATTTTGCACTTGGTTGGTTACTGTTTGTGAATCTATATTCTCTTCTTTCTATTGAAATGCTGAATGGACAAGTCTTCACCGAAACTGTTGTCAGCTTATGTGATCAGAACTAGAACGAATACAGCGTTTCCTCTAATTTCCCCGTGACGACAGAGATTCCTTTCTCAGCAGAGCAATAGAGGACGAAGTATGAAGCCGAGAGAGCATTAGTAGAGGCTTTTCTGCTACAGTAGAGTAGCTCTTGATTAACGTCGCTTTCTGCTCATGGTATAAGTCTATTTCTGGATTGGTGACTGTGATGTGTGGTGAAGTTTTATTCCGACAAGACTCATCCAACTGAAAAATTTAGGCGCAATTATAAAAAATACTCCTGAGAGGGGGATTCTAGCACAATTATTTCTCTTTCAGGGATAATTGTTTAATGGTTGTAAACGCCATTATGGATGCACGGGAAGTAAGCAGTCCGTAACAAATTGGAATATTTTATCGAGCAATAAGTAACACCAAGTAATTCAAGATTCGCCTCAAACTTTTCGACATCATCGATCTTTTCGATGATCAACGATACCTGATGAAGTTGCTGGAAGAGAAACGAAGTAGGCTACAAGAGATAATAGCGGATCGTGAACCAGAACATCTCCCAAGAAAGATCTCTTATATAGTGGTGATGATAGCGAGGTAAGATTCTTTGAATGGTACATTGTCCTAGGATTCGCGTGTAGATTTGTTTGCCACTTGATTATATTTACTTCAGAAATTTATCAAACTTCGGGCTAGTTGAATCTCTCAGGATTTGCGGGACTAGTGCTTTGGTGTTTTCGCCTATACTCACTGTGAAGGAAAAACTTATAACCCCTTAACTCACCACGTACTCAACCATTTTATGATTCGGATAATACAACAACAACCTCTGAAAGCCAGTTAGCGGCGTCAAAGCTGACCAATGATTGCTAACTCAATACTGATTTGAATGCGAAGCTGCAATCAGACCAAACCTTTAGGGTTAATAAACATTTGTCCGGTCTGATCATTGTCATAGTGAGCATGGTTGTTAAATGATTGTTATCATTTGTCTGATAATCATTAAAACTCTAGAGAGCGATGATCAAGATGACAGTATTCACTTCCAATATCTGATATTGCATGCGAAGAAGACAAGTATTGAATTGCGATTTTACCAAGTATCATCAAACTAATCAAGTCGGAAAGATATCGTCTCTATGAAAAATGAGTACACTAAGGGAAGGCTAAGACTATGCGATGGATTAGAGATTGATATACTAATGAAAACTAATCCATTCAATATCCCAGGGAATTGCATAAGCGATGTTCACTCGGAAAGCAAAAGTAATCTCAGAACGACAATTATAGAATATAGTGCTATATAGAAGCTAGCTGAGTGGAGTTAGACAAAAAACTTATTTAATCAATCCAGCCACAATATTCGAATATAACACCTATTTGGTGAATAACATTGTGTTTATATTGCTGATATTCTATAATTCCAGCGATCTTAGGCTACATCTTCCTTGGTGCTAAGGTGCTCATTCAGAAGGTAACGAAGAGGACGAGGTACGAATATAGGGGGCCAAATGATAGGATAGACTAGGAGCCTGTACAGATCTATTGGATGATATCAGTATCAGCAATAATGATCTCTTAGCTTATGTGGCAAATCGAAGAAAAAACCAAGAAAAGCTCAACGTTGAATATGAGCGATGGCTTCCTTCTCCTTTCTTGGAAGTGGAATTTAGTATGTTGAGAACCAATTCAAAGTGTACTTTAAAAGCGAATCAATACAAAGGAATCTTAAGAGAGATTCAAATGAGAGCTATAGGGCCAGCAGAAGATGCAGAAAAAAAAAAGACATTGTCAAAAACGACTATGAGACTTCGACAGTCTTAATATGAAATCCCTCCGCTATTGCTAGATTCACATGTGTAAAAGAACTTATGTGCAATTTCTACTTTTTCTCAACGGCTCGCGTTTCCACCATTTCTCGTACTTAAACCTTCTGTGAGATCCAATCTTTTTTTGAAGAGTTTGAAGTGTCACCTGAAAAATGAAGAAGAGCATATGCTTAGGATAGGGCAAGACTCGAGCGTCTAAAATAACTCTCCACTTGTACTGCGCGTTTTATCACATCTCTTCAAGATTCTAACCAAATATTGATTCGTATTTACTCTTCTGTTATACACTGCGTAAGCATATCGTCCTCAGCGAAGCTCGAGGGAGGTCGGATGAAACAAGAGTGTGTTGTGGAGCACAACTGTACGAATAAGAGTATCGTCGCAGAGTACTCGCGTCCACGTACCCATGAATCTCGACTTCTGTTGCTAACGCGATGGTCAAAAGCGTGATTTCAAAAAAGGGCGCTGCGGGTGTGTTACATATAGAATTTCAGATCCTACAGCGCTATAGAATGTCTTTCCAGTTCCAGTTTCCACTGCAGTATTTTCTCCAAACAGGTGTAGGGTCAAAACTTCTAAAGTACCCAAGTAGTTTGCACAGTAAAAGATTTCCATCGTAAGGGCTGCAAATGGAAGCATAAACAATGCATTACGAAACACAGTCGCATCCTGTAGAATAAAATTCTAGGTGTTAGTTAGTTTTCTTGTTTGAATTATGAGCTTTGAAGAAATACGGTGGTAGGATCAGTCAATTAAAAAAGCATCAACTTATGTGTTTTAAAGGGTCAACTGTTTTCTTCGTATTTCTTCACTTCTTCGCTCATTTTGGTATCCTCAGTGAACAATGCAGAGCTGGGTAATGCTTCGTTTGGAGGAAGACAATGTGTAGACATAGAATAAGAGGGAATAAACTCAATTTGACACAATACTGAATTTATATGATTTTTTGAAAGGTGTGAAAGTTGTACCAAACCATAAACTGTTTTATTCGTACTTCGTCGCTCAATTTCGTATTCTCGTTGAATGATTTAGAGGTGGATAATGTTTCATTTGGAAGAACACAACTTGTAGAAATATAATATGACGAAACAAAGTCGATTCGACACATTACTGACTTTATATGATTCCTTAAAAGGTGTAAAAGCTGTAGCGCATTGAAGCACTGCGTATACAGCCTTTTCCCTAGATTATGAGTATCCATTTGATAGCGTAAATTGCAGACATCGCGCTGATTTTAAAAGACGTTTCAGTGCAGTGTAGCAGGCACATGAAATTGTGATTCAAACATGTCCCTCATTGCTTGTCGACTAGTGTGTGATTGACTTCGAATTGACATGACCATCGATTGATTATTTAGCGCGATTCACATATGGAGCGCGATTTTTGCTAGTCATTTCAGAATTTTTTTTACACTTGAAAAACTGAATAAAATGCAGGGCTGTGATAGTTGAAGATTTCGTTTAAACGGTTATATGCTTCTCTTGCTTAGGCTTAGGCTGCTTATGCTTAGGTTTAGGCTTAATCTGAGTAGCGCGTTTACTTGTCAATATAAGAAGAAAATGAAATGCCCAAGAACTAAAACGATGAAGCACGGTTTCTTCTACAATTCTAACACAATAATCCATAAATTTATCCGAAACGAGAAATCAATTTCCAAATAAATAACCATAGTCCGCGCGATAACGAGCTGCGCGTGTGAAATACAATTTTATGTTCCTTGTTACAACGCTGTGAGATGGCTTTTTCAAAAGAAAATTACAGTTATGAAATTTCCGAGATTTCAGCTGTCAAACAATTGCTAATAGTTTGAGAGAAGAGTTCTTTCCTGTAAAAAATACGCGCAATAAGGCCCGACGTACATGGAACACGATTTTAATCACTACTATTAGACTGTGAGAACGCCTTTCCGGAATGCAAGAACATTTCCAGATTTTCTGCAATTTGGTGTTTTGACAAGTTATTGAATGATGAGAGGTCTTTGTCCACCGAAAGAGGCCGCTTTGAATATCCCTGTTGACAAAAAAGGGCTGATATTTGTAATCGAAATTGATTTAGACTTCAACCGGTCATGGTTCCTGCGCAACGCCGGGAATCACGAAATTGAGTCAGTTGGCGTCATTAGATGTCGAACCTCAATCTATTGAAGAAAAACAAAAGAGGAGTAAAGTCAAAAGGAAGACAATGATGTACATGAAGCAAGAGATGGGAGAACATGCTAGCAAAACAACTCACAACGGTGAGCCTATTTGTACGATTTTATAAGGTATACATCAAAACTTCATTTTTTAGATCTCATAGATCGTTCATGGAACACATAGGCTCCTTTTAAGGTTTATTATGAAACTGAGAAATAATCAAGAATACTGATAAGCATTCTTAAATTGAGAGCTGAACTGCTCTCAGGAATGACATTGCATGAAGCCTAACCGAACATATGATCGATTAAAATTCTATTTCTCCAACCTCATTAGCGATGGTAAGATGCTATGAATGCATATCTAATAGATATGAGTGTTCAGCAAAATTCTGAACAGCGGACGGTTTTCGAACCACATTTCAGCTTTCCGGTGGTGCGTGCTAACCATTGCACTATCGACCTTTGCTCTGCCTTTACTTTGTCTTCAACCCAGTTGTATCGAACCGTTAGCAACCAACCCTCAACGATTTGGTCTCGCAAGCCATGCCGGCATTGGTCCCAGTTACGCTTTCGGATATTGAATATATATATATATATATTATATGAATAACAAAAATTCTTGTTACCCGACCGCTTATCTACGGGGTATGATGCCATAAATACATATACAGTAGTGATGATGAGTGATGATGGGTTGGGTTCCCAGGCTTAACCGTTGGCGGTTGGTTGCCGGCAGATCGATACAACTGTGTCGAGGAAAGAGTGATGCGAGAACAAGAGGTCTTAGTGCAGTGGTTAACGAGTGCCGCCGGAAAGGGTGAAGTGCGGGTTCGAATCCATCCGACGTTTAAAGCTTTGTGCGCCACTTACTGTTGGATATATATATATTTATTTATTTATTTATTTATTTATTTATTAACTGAACGTTTAGATATAGTATCATAAGACATATCTAGGCTTTGAGGAAGGCGAAATAGCCGAGGCGTTATTCACTGAGTTTGAAAGGAGAAATATTAGCCTCGTGCACATATTATTTGAAAAAGGACTTTTCGTAAGAACAGACATTGTTGAAGAATTCATATTTCTTCCTTGCACGCATTATTTCCGAGTTTCATCACTAATGTTCAAATGGAATGATGACGAAGTATCAAAATCAATCTTGATTCTCTAAAATGGCTTTAGCGCTTCCTCAACGTATTAGCTAAGAACACATGAATTCCGTGAAGAGACACAATGAAGAAAGGAACCAAGTAATTAGTGCAGATTCGTCAATTTTCCTTATAAATTTCAGAATCCACAGCGCAACAAATCGGCTGAAATGAACCTTATAATGATAATGTGTGATCGGCCAACGTTTCGACATCTTCGTCTTCTTCAGAGTCCATGATTGGAGTCGACTGTCTATAGATGATCGTCTTATGTGGTAGTTCTCGTAGTCGTTCGAGTCGAATCATCTTTAGTGGAACGACTCGAAATCTAACGGCAAGTTATAATGAATCGTACCTTTATAAAAAAAAGCGGTCGATAAAAGAGGCATGATTTATTATAACAGCTACGTGCTCGACTGTCGGTCACCCCAGTGTCTGGTAACTGTATCATCTGACTTAGGGATTTATTATTCGGCGACGATTTCTTTATAGAGGATTATCTAACCTAAGGAAATCGGCTGAACAGAGGGAGGGTGGTACCGATGAGTCTCAATAGGACGAAAGAGGCGCCTGTATCCACCACACCAATCGTAACTTTCTCTCTACCTTTCTCGCATCTATGTAATAACTCTATTGACGTATTGACTATGTCTCGAAATGGATACAATTTCTCCATAACTCTACTTTGCGTTGCCATTGTGACTGATTCACTCTTTCATTTCACCCCATTATCCAGACTTAAACTGTTGAGTTAAGTTTTTCGTTTAACTAAGCATCACTGACCGTTACCATATGTTACAGTAATGTGTAATAATAATTGATTTTGAAGTTATGCTCATTTATTGCAAAAAAATTTTTATATGACTTGCTTTTGAAGGACTGATTACCAGTTGCATATTTCGGTGCACCTTGCCTTTCGGGATTGGAATAGGAGCATTTTACTTGATAGCTTGGTGCATATGTAATCTCTTTTATCTCTCGATCAGGCTTACCTACCGATCATTTTCGTGTTTGTATTTTCTCCATCCAAGGCATATATTGTCATTTCATTGGTGTTGTATTTTTATTGTTTTGTATGAATACTTTAGTAATAAAAGTTTGAGCTCGATATCTATATGATGCTGACTGCGATAGGAAACACATGGCAGGATATATCATATAAACAAGCAGTCTTCGCTGTAATCGGTACCATTAATTATAAACTGTGAGTGGAATCAATCTATGAATCTCAAATCGGCGGTAAACTTAGTTAAGCTAAAGCTCTATTCTTGATCGCAATCTCATAAATTTTATCTACGGTCTATTCCTTTTTTTCATGCGAGGGTACGGTGTGAAATTCCAGAAACTATTCCCTGCAGGTTATGTTGCTCCTGATTCAGTTACAGGAATGTTATGATACAAGCGAAATTTGCAGCTTGATGTTATTATTTCATGAATTCGCACCGGTACAACGCCTTCCTAGACAGACAATGCTGATGGAAATGCAGAAAGATCTCTACAGTGTCGCGAAAACGTGCTGCTCTGAAAGGGCATTTTTTTTTCGAGTTAACAAGATCAGTCAGCATCTCAAGGTTTTGTACTTGTCTCAGGATTCTTGAGGTTGTACCTTCCTGCCCGCTTCAGACACAAGCGTCGTATTTCAAACTTTAGTAACTTCAGCAGATAAGTTCAATACATAGTTGACGCTAGCATAAGCATCTTCGTTGAACATCCACAGCTTTACTCATTTTCATTATTCATGAATTAGTTCAAAGCCATCATTTACTTTCCAGCTCACAATCGAATTACCAAAATTCCTCGTTCTGCACTTACTCATCAAATCACACAAGTTAGTATCCACCAAAGGAAGAGGTTTAGCACAAGACACACGCTAGCATGTCTTTCAGTTGTCATTGCGTTTGAGGTTTATGTTTCAGCAACTGATTATCTGACATTTCTTTGCTTAAGATTTTTTTTCCTAATGGTGAACAAATAGTCACAATACAAAGAACACCCTTGTGAGAAACACAAAACAGTTCGATTTCCGTTTATAATCGCATGAATAAACCTATTTGGAAACATTTATAACAAAAGGTGCTGCAGAACACCAAAGGGTAAAAACACACTGTTCTATTATTTTCGTTTCAAACTTCACATACAAAGCGCGCCAATATAAAAAGTATGTTTTGGACGATCACCATTTTATATACAAATTAAAACGATCGGAATATACAAAGGTTCGTTTTTGCTTGATTTTTAAATTTCTTCGTTTTGACCTTAGAGCTTTAGGGTATGTAGAAAATCGCGCAGTGTGATCTAAAACCAGGCTGTCCCCTACTCCGCGAATATAGCGCTAAATCGGCATTGATAATGCCGCTGAGTAAACGAATGTTATATGTGACTTTGTATTCTTGATATTGTATTAAATCAAATTGAGAACTCACATTTCTGTGTGCATTCATTATGAAGGGCGGAGAACTAAAATAGAGTAAGGCAAGCATGTTGACTCAGCCTGATGTTGTTATGTCATGAACTAGCTCCGCCGCAACGTCTTGTGAAGCAAACAATTGTGATGAAAATGCAGAAGATCTCGATAGTGACGTTGAAGCTTTACTGCTCTAGAAAAGCATTTTTTTCGAGTTTACAAGGCCAATCAGTATTCTCAAGGTCTTGCACATATCTCAGCATTCTTGAGGTTGTACCTTCCTGCCGTCTTCACATACATACGTTGTTTTTCCACGCGAACACTTTGTAGATTCAGCAGATAAGTTCAGTATAGAACATGTACATGTTCTTCAAGAAATCCTGGTGAACGTAACACCGATCCAATATGTGCCTACTCCACAAAACCCGCTACGAATTGGGTACTGACAGCGATAATAGAACATGTCGAAGGAAGAGTGGTAACACAACGTTGGTGTAGAGGCAGTACGCGTAACCTGGGACGGGGTCAAACGCAGGTACACTCCTGTATGGGTCGAACGCTTTGCTACCACTTATTAGTCTTTGATATATATGTTATTGTTTAATCTGGAGAAGCACTTTACATAAGTGTTAGCAAGATTCGAAAGTTTAAATCACTGTCTACTGTGCTACGTGCTCCTGTTTTGGAAGACCCTTTTATAACGGTGCAGCTTCAAAATAGCATGATGTCTTACACCGCCCTTGCGCTTTCACTATGACTTCGCAGAAAGCACGAACAGCATATGTATTTGCAGAGAAAATTTTATAGCGTCATAATCATATGTTTTACCTAAAGTTTCCTTCAAAAAAGTGGAAAAATCTCAAATTAGACAACAAAAATTGTACATAATATGTGTGAATCACGCTAACACGACCAGTCAATCGCCGTATGGATTATGGATATGGATGCGTACTCACTCAGCTAAAGTCCAGCACACACACTGCGCAACAGACATACGCGGCGCGTAGGGGCATTTTATTCTTAGTTCCCTGCTACACTGCAGTGAACGATTTTTACAGAAAATGAGCACAGCGTTGAATTTACCGTATCCTACGCTGTCCAGTGTTTACTCATAATTTTGAGGAAGGAGCTCTGTCCTGCAAGAAATATATATATATATATATATATATATATATATATATATATATATAATATATAAAACACACAAATGTTACACTTCTGCTACATCTTTATAAAAAGGCTTCTCCAATAAACAGCCACAAAGCGCACTATCCAAAGATTTGAGATTTTATATATGCACACATACGTAGATATATAGATATATATATATATATATATATATATATATATTCAAAAAACCTTTCAAAGGTGTTGAATAGTTATCGATATAGACGACAAGTGTTCGTTTCGTGACAGAAAGAATGCGAAGATTGAGATAATGTGGTTGAACACTCAATTTTCGCACGGAAGCTATAACAACTCTCTGATCGACACCTAGAGTGATAAGCCGAGTTCCAACGCCGATTCGCTATTGTTTCCCGATTCTCTTCTAGTCAGCTTCGCAGGATGTTTCCGCTGTTGAACAGCATTTTCAACACATGGCAGATCAAACTCACACTGTTTTTTCACTGTGGTGATCCCAGCACATCCAGCATTCAATTCACTGTTTCGTCTTTTTGTAAAATAGTGCTTGAGCACGTCTTATTGCACTTTCGAGGATAGCCTGGCTATGACGTTCCAACAGGGCGTTCACTATGAGTGTCGGAGAGCTTTGGGTGGTATGGATTAGCTTGTGCCGCCGTGCGATGCGCATCACAAGCACTCGGCCACGACGTCGGAGCAGCAGGATCGACTATGTAATTCCGAATCTCAATACTTCTGGTAGCTGAGTCGAAATGCGTGAGCCAACTAATCAGACGGATCCGTGCATATACACTAGCTCCAGAAATGCCCCAGATGAGCATAGGCACAGATCGTGAATGAAGTAGAAACGTGAATCTTGAGATCAGGACTAAAAAGATCAGCTCACTTCGTCTCACTACCAGTTTGCACTACAAGCTGCCATACGGCTTGGATGATGTTCAGCATGGATAGATTAATTTCTTCTTCAAAACGTTGAGCGTATAATGCGAATATCTCACATACTTCCATCTAAACTAATGAGATTCATTTTCAGTTCCGTAAGAAATGCGTCGGTGTTTAAACAAAGTTATGAGATAAATCATAAAGAATAGGACAATTTTTTCGACATTTATTTATGCACTTGAGGATTTTCGAAGCTAGCAAACTTAAAAAAGAGAGAGATACGCCTATTATTTTAGAGGGACATACTCAGTTCTTAATCGACCACTCTTTGAATTATTTATTTTTACTGCTTTTTAGTAGTGTTATGATGTTACAAATATAATCTAGGAATATCGAGAAGTATGCAAAACATCCGAGCCTAAGCGGGAGTTGAACCCGCGCTTCACCCATATTGCGGCATCTACTACCACTACACCACCAAGGCCACCGCTTTGTCACCACTCTTTCACTCCATCTTAGTTGCAAATTTTCTTCGGAAAATTGGAGGACGGTGAGAAAGTGACACTGTTTATAACGCAAACATGTCCGCCGCTGACTTCAACGATGGATTAGAGGAGAATATCTTCTCAGTGTGGACGGAAATCCTGCTTGCCCAATTACTTCGCTACTTGAGAGATGAGCTCCGACAAAAACGAGGAAAGAAATCGAGAGCCCGAAAGACTCTACTAGAAAAGGCAAGGTATTTTTAGTGAAGGATGAGTTGAAAGCAGAGGTGTAACGCAATGGTTAGTGATGGAATGTGTCAGAAAGCGAGGCGAAAGCAATGAGCTCTTCCATTCAGTCAAAGAACGCCATAAGGAGACGGCATAACTCATCTATTTTGATGATTAATTGCAATAACGTTTGTTCGATCACAATACTACGCCATTTAAAGAGAAGACGAAGTCCTCAAGCAGCAGCTAAAGCAACACGTAAAAATTTTGAAGACTTTTTGTGAGATTTTAAAGCAAGAAGATAGATCGAGACCGAGAAATAATGAAATCTAACAGTAAATTGTAATCATGGGTTGTGCAAAACAAAACTATAGTGAACAAATACCTCTTATTTCGCGTGTTTCTCTAGAACCACTTTCAAATTTCAGTATATTATATAATTCTTATTTGAGACAACACGTCATGTGGTTTGTTAATGGGCTATTGTACAGCCCGATACACGTGTTTCGGCTTCGAGCAGCCTCGTCATTTGAGCAGAACCCTTCGTGTTTAACCAGTCCACCCGCTCGGGGTGCCTCACTGCCCCACTGAGAGTAGGTGATGACGAAGGAATTACACTGCCGTCAAGTGAAACAGATCACTAGTTCGACAGTGCTGTACACTCAATTGTTCTTAGCTAGTATTTTGAAACATTACAGTTTTTGGCTCAAATAACAATTATGAGATATACTGAAATTTGAGCGTGGTCTGAAGAAAACATTCAAACATACGATATAATGTTCCAAATATACCAGTCAAGAACAATCGAGTGTACAACACTGTCGATCATGTGATTTTTCACTTGACGGCAATTGTGTAAATCGTTCATCATCGCCTAATCTAAGTGGAAGGACTGGAGCACTCCGAAAGAGTTGGCTAAAAACGAAGGGCCTGCCCGACTGACGGGGCTGTAAGGTCGAAACACGTGTATCGGGTTGTAGGAAAGCCCATTAACAAACCACATGACATGTTGGCTCGAATAATAATTATGAGTAAACAAACTTTCATGTAGTTGGCAATGATCTCAAGAGCTCGCGCATTTTCTATGATTGTAGGGCTTATTATCTAGTATTTCAAGTTGCAAAACGCTTAAAAAACTAAAAGATCGCACAGAAGTTTTCATATTACTACCTGCTGCAATCATTGGCTTGGCTTCTACAAAGGATGAGGGGATAAAGCTGTCTGCATTGATCGATTCCTGAGAGATGCGCCATGCGGCCGACTTCACCAAGCGTCTTTGGGGTGATTTCGACGCATATTTGGCCTTTACAATAACTCGCTCTGGCTTACCAGTGTATGAAGTCAGTGCTGCTCTCCGCCGAGACAAGTCTGGTACCGATTTCTCGACTCCAAAATGATAAAGGGCTTGGTGAGCCTTAAGCGTGGGAACGAACCACTGACCTTGTGTGCGCCGAAGGGTCCCCCCCCTTCCCCCAACCATTTTGTCGAAGCGCTCCCTAAAATTTACACGTTTCATTTTCATGCTTTTGACTTGAAGTGCCTTTGATTCTTCAGTAAAGGTTGGTTCTCCACCGTTAGAAGAAACTCCAGAACTGTCCATTTTCATGACCTCCAGAAATCCCTCCACCCAAGGTCTCAAGTTATCCTGAAACGATAGAGTGCATGAATCTAGAAAAATTTAGGGAACTTGAAGCGCAATTTACTAGAAATCGTGATCAAATGTTCATAAATTATTCGTATGGACTTGCCTCGAACTACTCCGATAGGTCTTGAAAGCACAGAGAATGAAACACTTTGCAGGCAAGACACAGAATTTTGAGCCATTGAGCGAGAGATTCACTCGATAGTGGCGACCTTTGTGGAATAAATTCAATCATTTTCGCGTAGACTTGTGCTAGAGGCTCTTGTACCTGAGAAAGAAATTGAACACATAAACAAGCCGAAGCCCGGAAACTGTTTAAATCCAAAGATTCACCGTCAGTAAACATGAATTGAGTTCAGTCCAAAGTGATGTGGATTTAGACTCATAGCGAAACTTCTTGAACAGTTAATCCATCGCAGATAGGGTAGCCACAAGTCGGTTAAAATTATCGACTTTCAGATGCTCCACAAGTGAGGGCACCAACGAAGGCCAACGGGAGCGAAAATCACGCTGAAACAAGGTTATTTTAACACTTTACAAGCATCTTACCACTCGAGATACGCAATTCAGCCTTCGTCTACTGGAGATCTATCTAAAAATAATCTCTGAAATACTGCTCTTTGAAGAGCCTTTAAGAGCGGAAAATTACTATTTCCAACCCAGCAAAATCGATGAAAAGCTGAACAGTGTTGTAGCACTAGAATCAAACTAATCTTAGCCATGAGATGTACGGCGTGACAGAGCTGGCTTTGTAAGGTTCCGATCGCTAGAAACATCGCCTGGAGAACCGAATTTTGATTTTGTTCTTCTTCTTCAGCGCTGATATCCACTTCTGGAGCTTCGTGCTGGAAATGAGCTCGTCTTGAAACAGAAGAAAAAACTGCCTTGAAGGACCGACCTTCACTAAAGTTTGGCATTAGTAGTAGAAATATCTCTCACGAACTGTCATTTTCTTCAGGATATTCGAGACCATGGACACACGACCTCCGCATCTTTGGCTGGTAACTCTGGACGATATGTTTCCCCTTCTCTGCATCTCTAAACTAGCTTGCCACTGTTAGACAGAGCACGCTGGACGTTGGAGATGTAGGGACCATAGGACGACGGTCCCGAAAGGGCTATTCGAAACTTGCACAAGATTGCCGATTCTCTCTTCAAAATCGATGGCTCAACGTTTCGACGATTTGGCCTGTCTCAGAGCCGTTAAGCTAATGACAAAAGCTAAAGGATAAAGCTCACGGTGTTGACCAATCCTTGAGAATTATGCTCGGCCTTCGACTGCCACTCGGCATCGGAGGAGTGATTGGATACACATTGGCCTTTACAATGACTCAGGGTGGCCTACTAATGTACCACCCAGGCTGCGATCCTCCCACACAAGTCCATTACCGAATCTCCGAGCCCGAAGAAATGAAAGGCTTAGTGAGCTTACAGCACAGGATCGAACCAGCAGCCATCGACTGGTCGACGATGTGTGTTACAGAGCACCTCTAACCATTGCGCAATAGACGCTCAAGCTACTTATATGAGTTAATTATGTGGAAGAACCTATTTCTCATGATCCGCCCTTCTACCGGCTGACTTCCGTGGAATCATAGGTGTATCTAACGACTCCACCTTCTTTGGCCCGATTAACCGCCGACTACAGTACTTTCGTTCACTCAACAACTTAGCTACAGGACTTGTAATGAAAAGTAGCCGTAGTCGGCGGTTTCGGGCCAAAGGAAGTGGAGTCATTAGGCATGCCCATGGGTCCACGGAAGTCAACCGGTTATTTGAGCCCTGGACAAGGTTCGCATCTTTCAAAATGCCAAAGTCGTCAATTTTGATGAAAATGTAGGATTCTCGGAAGCAGATCTCGCTTCAAAACAATTCTGCCAAGATCTTCTTCATTTTTGGTACCGTGGGTAAAAGAAAGTCGGTCTTTTAATCGACCAAGAGAATGAAAACCACTGAATAAAAACGATTCACCCAATTTTTCTTAAAGAAGTTCTTCAGCGTAACAGCGGCAGCCATACGGATTTCAGGGGCCGTCTTGTCAGAGCAAATAAATTGTAGCAGAAGCGATGCGAATCCAGAGAAACAACAAAAATAACCAATAAAAAAACTGTCAAATCATAAAGAAAAACTCTAGTCAGGAAGTAGTAGAAAGCATTCCAAATCTATAACAACGAACCTGGAAAACCGAACCAAAGTCTAACTTCGACAAGAAAATTGACAAAAGTAGCTTATTTTCTGCAATTATAACCCAGAACTTAACCCTCATCGGCAATTTTAACCCGAATTTCAACCCTCACTTAGCGAATTTAACCCTTGTTAAGTAACCTTAACTCAGTCAATAAACCGTATGAAACACAGCTGGAGAGAGAGAGAGAGAGAGAAGAGAGAGAGAGAGAGAGAGGAAGAGTTGTATGCTAACAACGATTCATATCGTTGTCAACGCGGTTTAAAGATTACGTTGTTGTTCGAAAATGAACGCATTCACGTCATCGGCAAGTATCGCCCATCTGCTCGCTCTCGTTCGACTATTGTTGTCCATATTGTCATTTTGAGGCAGTATGCGAATAAAAACTATACGAAGAATAACCGTGCAAAAGAGGGTTTCCAAAGAAATTCAGCACTATAGACTCTGTCCACACTTTATTACCGATATTTCGCGAGAGCATAAGAGAACGCTTTGTCTACATTTTATTGTTTCAAAAAACGCCCTTATTCAGGCTTCTGGCAGACATCGCTCTCCTACTCAATAAATAAAGATGCTTAATAAGCTAAACAAGGATTACGTCATCAAAATATCACTCTTTGAAACAAAATTGGCATCGATGTGCGGAGATGAAGTCAACAAAGCGTAACCGCCTCGCCAAAATTAATCGCTGTTAGTAAACATTTATAAATCTATCTCCTCGACTGGTTCTATTACCTGGCTATAAACATTTGGTATATCGTGATGGAATGTTCGAAGTTTTGCCGAGTTTGTTACGTCACAGTCATGCGTACGTTTTGGAGGTCTCGCCCTCTTCATCAGTGGCCCATGTCCCACACTAAACCCTATTCCATGGCAGGGATTGCGAGGCGTTTTTCACGGTGATAACACATTATAATGGTTATCATCATTTCTTTCCAGTCGACGAATTCCGCTTAGTAGTAAATATGTATAGATCCATCTCATCGACTACTTTTCAAAACCTCTCTCTGAAAATTCAATATTTTCTGTAAGAATGCTTAAAACCTTACCGGGGTTGTTACGCCACAGCCATACGTGAGATTCGGAGGTTTTGCCCTCCTCATCACTATGGTCTAGTTCAAAGCGTGGGCCACTGATGAAGAGCGAGACCTCCAAAACGTACATATGGCTCTGGCGCAACAACCTCAGTAGGGTTCGACTTACAGGATAGATTCAATCGCTGTCATCCTCCAGAATATTATACAAATCGTATAATGGGACAGTATAGAAGAAAATGACACTCTTCAACTACACTATCCTTGTTGTTGACAATCTCGTTTCTGTAGCATCAAGTATCGGCTAGGCGAAATGCATATTGATCCAGCTTTGAGAAACTTATGGGAAGACTGGTCTCCGACTAAAGCTTACAAGAGCAGTGTTCATAACAAATGATTTTCTTCGAATGCCCCCTTTGTTCACTAAGGAATGAGTATCTCCGAGTGCTCCAGATACGTGTTCCAGAAGAGAAAGTTGAAAGCTGAGCAGCTCAACTTTAAAGTTGACGAGGAGAAAGTAAAGCGTTTTAGATTACAGAGGATGAATAAAGAATTTACGACTCCTCGCCTACCATTCCGAATCAGCGACTACTTATGTCCTAACTTATCAGCGACATTATGGCAAAGTAGGTGAGATTTCAATTTGATCCACCTATAACTTCTCTCGCCACTATTTCTTCACTCACTTTTTATTATTTTGAATCGCCCTCTTACCGAAAGATTGTGAGAGGATAAGAATGTTTCGTTAACTCCAAATGAGAGCTATGGAGTTATAAAAGCTGTAACCAATAGGCAAAAAGGTGCCATAGCCAGTGATTTATTTATGGACGCCTCGCATTGACCGACGATCGCGCTGCCCCTGTGACTATCCGTGAAGGTCTTCCGTTTTGATCGCATAGGCACGGCTCTATCATGTCGATCTCGCTGCAGAAACCCTTCACCAAAACCCAAATTGAAGCCTCGAGTTTGGAAGATTATGTTGTCGGTCTTCGAGGGTTGACAAGGCATGCTTTTCTGGAAAATTGCCCGGCAACATGCAGGCAATCAGTGTTTACATCTGCGGAGACGATGACTTCGGAAGTTGGCCGTAGATGTGTGGGAGAAGAGCTGAAAACAACGCATTTTCACCCTTCCTCAGTGTTATCTCTCAACTTCAAATTTCAAACTCAATCCACCACATTTTAAAGAATAAAAAGTGTTGCTGATATTGCCGATATTATTTCATTGGACCATCAGCTCATTCTCTCTTGAAACAGTATCTGGGAGAGAAAAAATCCTAAAATTTACAGCTATCTCAAAATGACCTTATCGACTTCTTTGATCACCAGCATTAAACCTTCTGAGAAATGGGTAATCAACCTCTGCCCTGAAAATGATTGCACGTCATTGATCGTAGTGGTTATTTAATATTCAATAAACTTGTTCCTTTAGATAAATAATATATAGATCTAAAAGGCCTCGAAATGCTAAGGGACTTGTGGGACATCCCCGCGAAATTACTTTAGTCTAGTGAACGCCGAGTTGAAAAAGTCGTTTCTGTAAAAGTATTCTGTCTCGTAGACGAAGGACAGGATCGCAACTGATAACCTCTGTCATAGAAAATTGAAGACGTTATTATTATGTAAGGTTATCAAAATAAAGTATTACGTGACACGTAATCCGTTCTAAACGTAGCCGATGTAGAAGAGCCCTCACAGACTAGATTCCTTGTCATGTCAATATCTACAACAAATGGACTCCACTCGCCTCATTTAAATAGTATGGTTGGAACACTGGAT